>CM075856.1:55188139-55788139 GCA_037975125.1 Latrodectus hesperus
CCAGCGGGCACCCGTGAACCAAGTCACGGAGGCGAGTAGCGTTACCCGCGCCATACTAACACAAACCCGTTTTAAGGGTGGGCCACATTCATACATCATCACAGAAGAAAGGACAGAGAATGAAAGTAACATCCATGCCCGAACCGGGATTCGAACCCAGGGCCCATAGCTCAGGAGTCAGGAACGATAAGCATTCAGCCATCGGTCGGCGAGAATTTATTACTATATTTGTAAAATCTTATTAAATTTAGGTTGATTATGTTACAAATGCTGAGTAGCTAAACATTTTTGTAACAGCTGTACTGGGTGAATTTTATTTTTTGAAAATTAATTTTATGAATCACTGTTTAAAAATATTTAAAATTAAGCAAAAAAAATTATTTTACTTTGGATCTTATTTAAAATCAATTTTAGTAAAAACTCTTCAAATCTGTTTCCTCATCTATAATTATTTTCGGTGTAATTCGTCACTAAAGTCGAATGATGGATTCATTTTTGCTTTCTACGTACATATTTATTGTTTTTCGAGTTAGCTCTAGAAATGAATATTGCCCACAGCGTAGGAAGCATCATTCCAGAGAGATATGAGGAATAATTGTCTTTCTATCTGAACGTCTGGAAAATATGTATTCCGTGAGTGTAACGTATTTGTAATAAATAGAAGACAATTATGAATTTACTTTTTGAAACAAAGAGCTGTCGCTTGCGACCTCTCTTGCTGCAAATGATTGATGATGAGGCAGTAATGTCTGGTGTATTTTTCTCTAGTCACCTCCACTTGGAGCAATTGTGCATTTATTATACAAACGAGAAAAAAGTTGAAATAATATATTTATAGTTACAGCCATGAAACGGACAGTCAGCTGTCGTAAGGCCTTTAAACATGTACTGAAAGCGCAAAGATGCCTTTCATAGGAGGACTTTACATGGCTTACACAGCCAAGTACTGACTGCTCCAGGAACTGTTTTCCTCACACAGTTCTGCAACCATACGGAATTGTACATAGAAAGCAGTCGCTTGATACGCAAATTTCAACTTCTGTGGATCCAGTCTTGAAACCTCCATTTTAATGAACGCAGCTGTACTGCTCGGGCAACATTAATAATTTTTATACAAAAAGATGGCATTAGCTCCTTTTTGTCTGCTTCTTTTATTGTATTAAAACTGATCTCAATTGTAAAGCTGTTTCTGAATGCCAGATGTTGTCCGCTAGAGATAACATACTAAATCTGTAGGTTTTCCCCCCTTCGAAAAACGTGATGTTTGTGAGAAACAACTTTTATGTAACAACAAATTAATATACCCAGGAGTAAATCTTTTAAAATATATTTGTTGGTTTAATTTTTTAGCCAACACATTGGTTCTATATTTTATATCTAAGTTCTTTCTATTCTTTTAATGTGATATTATAAAACACGTGTTTTCGCATTTTTTTAGATAAACAAAGTTTTGATGAATGGATATATTATTAACTAATATTTCTAAGATTCGTAATAATTTTAAATGTAAAACTGCAATGTGGATTTCGATAACGTGTAATATTTGTAACATATAATACTGTATAATATTGTTAAAGTTTAAACATGGTATATATAATCTATGTTTATGTATAATATTACATAATTTAATTAAATCTAAACATCACACAATTAATTTTTATTGATATGGGCTTCATAAAGATGCATTTGTTTGATGAATGTTGAATTTTTAAACAGGATTTATAAATAATACATATATATATACTTCAGCCACAACACAAATTTTACGTTTAAAAAGAATGAATGCTTTATTAGAATGTGTGTTAGAAATATTAAATAACTGCACTTTATTACATTTTGTGACCATCTTTCTTTGTAATCTCTGTTGAGGTTGAAGCACTCGCTCTCATTTCCATTAGACAGACTTTGTTTGCATCCTCTATGAAATACTTATGAAATTTACTCTAAACTTACATCGATTATATCTTTATAGCACTAAATAAATGATGCTTTACTAAAATATTATTACTACATGCGAAAAAAAACTGTCCTGTATATTTGACACAGTTTTATTAAATTTTTATGTATTTATATTCTCTGAAATGAGTGAAAAGTAGAATAATTTTTCTAACAATAAATAATAAATGAGAGGTTGGTTTTATTGCAATTACATAAATGATTGCATTTGTCTTGTTAAACTGAATTTCTGAGGATTAAAAATGAATCAGTTGAAATAATATATATCATCCCATATTGAATTCTCTTCGTACGCATTCAGAATTATAAATCAAGATTCTTATACGCTCTCCAATGTTTAAAATTGTGACAAGAAATCTCTTGTCACAATTTTAAATACTGGCGGGCATCTGTAATTTCTATAAAATTCGTATTTTTTATGTGTGATTGTCATTGAGATAAAAATTTTCAAACCTGTTAGAAATCAATCTTTTTTATATTCGTCAGAACACTTATTCCGAGAGGGGAAATAGTTTTATGAATTGGAAAACAAAAAACAGCACTTCTGGAATTTTTGATATTAAATTTTGAGAAACCTCTTCGATTGATTTAATATTATTACCATTAGTTATTATTTGCATTACAATATATTTAATATTCATTTAGTGCGCCGATTCTCTCCGCAGAATAAATCGTTGTGTGTGAAGTTGCAGACGATGACTGAGTGTTGTTTTGTGGGATTTTACTTTATTTGGTGACAGATATGCAACTGAATTTGTATAAATTGAGAGTCGGGGAATTTTTCGGCGTGAGGGGATAGACGAACAGGATTTTTTTCTTGTGAAATGAAAGTTTAAGGAATACTCATTTCAGTCCCACAGTGAGGCATTGCACGGGACAAGTATGTGAAACATTTTTAAAGTCTGGTGTGGAATTCACTTCTGAAATATTCCTGTGGTTTTAAATTATATTTTACCAATAACTCTCCGCCATTCCATTAAAATTGTCATTCTTTTCACTAAAATGTGCAACATTTTAATTTAGAAATATATTTGAGTCAATGAATAATCAGTACATAACTTCCGAGACTGTGATAATCCACAGTTCTTATTTAACGTTACGTCGTACCAATAATTCTTCTTCCCTCTTTTACGACTGAATTTTGTATTCTTTATATACAACCAGGAAGCCCGGTGGTCTAGTGGCAGCGTTTCACGCTCCCATGACACAGGTTCGAGTTTCTATCCTCGGGTTGGGAAAGGTTGACTCCTCAGCCTTTCATCCCTTCAGCGGATCAATTAACTGAGTACCAAGCATGCTTGGGAACTAAACACTGGAGGTCTTACGTTAGACTGACCACCTAACTGGGACATATGCTTCGCACCCCAGGGCCCTCGGTCGTGAAAACAGTTATGGGCACTGTAGGCCTTGGCCCACATGGGCTGTCGTGCCATGGAGCTTAATTTATATACAACCAACCCCACTATGAAATATAATTGGTTCGCTTATTTTTAAAATAAATTGTCCATTTACAATCAAAATTCTTTAAATTTAAAATATTTATTTCTTATGATTGAAATATTTGTTTTGCTTTCAATCAAAACTGTTTTAAAAAAATATGTTCCTATGTATTGAAGTCCCTTCTCTGTAATCTATTTACTATTTATCTAATATAAATGTATTTATATTTTGTAAGAGGGAATTTTTTCTTTGTTTATAGCGGGGGTGGAGTCATCCGGTGAGTAAGTTTCTTCGGATCCAATAGATGGCTCTGCAAAATGAGCGAAACGCAAACGGACTTGTTGCGTAGACCGTGGGTGCGGTTGTCATGGATTGCGATCTTAATTTTCGGATAGCGTATATTAAAGTCTTTAGAGTGAGTAAAGATGACGCGGTTCTTATTCTCCTCCCCCAGACACTTGGCCACTTACGACGAGCCCATTCAGAAAGTGAGGCATGCGATGCTCAGTTGGTGAGTTTTGTGACTCTCCGGACAGCCTTCATTCCACACTCACAAACTGCTGAAAAATGTATCTGGGAAGAGTTTGATCATTCACCCTACAGTCTTGCTCCCTGTAACTTCTGTCGTTTCTACCCAAAGAAAGGCTAGTCTCTTCCCCACAGACAAAGACGCGCAGACACCTGTTGGCTCCATTCCCCGGCGGCACACTTCTGTGACACTGAAATGCAAAAACTGGATCCACTGAATGACATCCTACCTACCATCCCAATGTTTTTTTTTTTGTTGGGAAACAGCTGAAATATTGTATCTTTTGTAATAAATATTTCTGGGTTATTTTTTGTTCCTTTAACGAGCATAGGAAACTTAATTTCTGTATAACCCTCTTATTTACTCTCAAAAGATGTGAATGAAAAATTATCAGTAAAAAATGAAAGCAATTTTAATTCTTCTTTCTTAAGATATAAAATCTTTATTTACTTTTAATTAAAGCTATTAATACGCGCAAATGAATAGGTTTTTCACATCTTTTTGAACTTAGAAACTTCTGTTTCTTATTTTGCTTTCTATCAAAATTGTTCTCGTAAGTAAAAATACGCGGTTCTTATTTATTTATTTTTTTAATTTTAAATTCTCGATTATTCAGTCAGAACTATTGCTGTGAACAAGTAGATAATGTGATTTTTTTTTGTAGGATTGCATTCTTTTACATTACTTTTATTGTTTAAGGGATTTTTTAACCCTCTTCTCGGTGTCTATTTCGTATAATCTTAAAATCCACTTATAGGATAACCATGAAATAGGATATTAGATAATGAATCCTATAAATTTTTAGTAGAACTTTATAATGTAAATATGAATTACAGTTAATTGATTGAGTGTTCACTGTATATCATAAACGTATTTCCTTTCTGTTATGCATTGCAAATCGGAATCAAGCTTTGATTTTGACTTTGCTTATCAAATTCAGTAGAGCAAAACGTGTCATGGAACTTTGTTAATGTCTGTGTTTTTCTATTTATGCATAAAATATTGTAAACTTTCAGCAGTTTAGTTTTTTTGCGAAACATGTAAAAATCTTGAAATTTGCTTAATTCCATGCATTATATTAATAGCTTAAGTAAAATAAGATGTAAAGATCTTACTTTTATAAAAATAAAAAAATGAAGGAGAAACTTCAAAATAACATTCTATTGTTCTAAGGATGCAAAATGTTTAACAATTTTGCCATTTTGTCTCAAAATAAACAAATGAAAATTTGTCAATGTAAATCCTTCACAATGTTTTCAATTAAATATCAGTCAGAACATTTATCTATTTTGTAAGTATAAACAATGTTTAAATTATTATTATTTTCATCAAAAAACTAAAATATATGAATAAGTGAATAAATAAGTACAATAATTTTGACCAAAGTACTTATACAGTTTAAAATTTCATAAAATCAAGTTCAGGAGACTTTATGAGTTAATTTGATGTTAAATATCATTATAGGCAGCAGTCGAATCAAATCACCCGACAGTTCAATCCGCGAAGAAATATTTCACCAAGTGTTGAAATTTTCTGGAAAATAATTGATGCGAATATAATTATTGAAACGCTTTCATTTCCAAGTCTTAAAAAATATGCGCTGAGCGATCGTTCCTTTCAAAGCATCGATTCAACTTTCATGCAGTGAAGATGGGCCAATTGATATTTCATCAGCTCTTGCTTCCCTTTAATTAATTTTTCGCAATCTTGTCAGCAACTGCAAAACGTCGATAATCGCCCCCCGTGAAGGCGAGGCTCTAAATGATTATCTCCTAAAATTCCCTCCGCCATTCCTACCGACGGGTTTTCGCTCGCATTTTCTGTCATGAGGCCACCAACAACACTCTATAAATCTAATCAGCGAAGCTCGCATTTTAATGGTTTAGAAAACCCGTAATGGCCATTGCGGATTTCATGGCTGTTTGTGGTCAGATTCTCACTCATTTTATTTTCTGACAAAAATGGAGGAAATGTCAAAGTTCCCTTCTTCAATCCTTCATCACAACACTGCACACTATTTTTGATGGAATGTTGTTTGCGACACTCCCTCAATTATTGGGAAGTTCAGGGCCATCTCTCGATAATAGATTATCGACCGCTCAATAATTGCCCCTCGAATTTCAACGATTATCCCTCCATAATTGTTTCTAATGGGCCCCGAAAGCTCGGTTTCCTTCCGTTTTTGACTCTATATAAAATGATTTTTCCCGTTTAAAATATTCATTTTCAGTGTGTTGGCTATTTTGAGAGGAAGCCTGTTTGGCCGGTGAGCTCCTTCCATATCAAAATTCTTCAAAGATTGATGGGGAGGACATATTTTTCACAACGATGTTTTGATTTGGTTTTGTTTGTCGCTCAACGGTCATTTTTTGCACACGAGGGCTAATTAGAGTGGGACATACAGTTTAAAGTGGATTCCGAACCACTACAAACATCCATGCCCAAGGTGGGATTCGAACCCTCGAGCTGTTGAACCGAAGGCTAGAGTGCTAACCATTCGGCTGCCAGCTCGGCCAACGATGTTTTGAAAATGTTAACACGAGTGAATTTATTTTTCAGCAAGTCTTCCAAAAACTTAATGTTATGAATAATCTGTATTTCGTAGTTATTAAAAATTAAAGTATACTTAATTGAGCCAGTGAGTCATTAGAGTAAAATGAGTTAAATTTTGTCAGTCATTATAAAGCTTAAAAAGTGACGAGTTAACGTTGAAATAGAGGAATGAACGATATTCAATGTATACATCTCGCCACAAATTTTAAATCTGCGTTTTGTTCCCTGCATCAAAACGTAGAATGCTTGTTATTCGTAATGTAATTGCAATATGACGACATGCAACGATCCATTGACATTAAACTTTGTTGCTCCAACTAAAAATAGGATTGAATTTGGGAAGTTTCTAGATAAGTAGCATTTCAAGTGAGTTTTTCTTAATTCGAATCATTTGAATTCCATTGCAATATATTCCAAATTGTACTTGCCTCTTCAGAATGATCTCCTAATTCATTAACCGGACAAAAGCTTTGCATCCATTAATCAGAATTTTTTATCATCAAGGGATCTGAAAATTGGGCTTCGATGATTATGCAGTAACTAAGCATTTTCTGTATCAAAGATGATCCTTACAATACCAGCAGCATGCGGTTCCTTATGATTCCACTTAAATTTTATTACCCACAGAGCTCAAAAAATAAGCACGTTCTTTAACACTGCTGGAATGAAGCGACCCCCTCTCTAAGTACCATCAGCGGACACGAAAATTTACTCTGATACGTGTATTCAATTGTATCCGATAATATTACTTTAAAGGGATAGACTAGTGTGACGACGCCATGCTGGAATGTGCTTTTGTCATGTCGCCGCAAATTGCGGATGGTAACTATCATGAAGCACAATCAGAATTCGTTCGAAAACACGATATCACGTTAATCCTACGTCTAAGTGATTCTCTGTAGTTGGTATGTATCCGAAGCTATGCCTGCCAAGTTTGCAACCTGTGCTGCTTCGGGGGCAAAGGTCAATAAGTTGCTTTTCTCAGCTGTTATTGAGAGAGGATCTCTGAGATTCAGCATGCCATTTTGTGTGAATATCCATTGATTCCATATCCTTCGGACGTCTCAACCATCTGAATCCGCAATATTGCTGCATGATAAACAACAGTTCCGGTAGGCTACGATTCGACCTCTGTCAAAAGCCGAAAATCATGTCTTGCTCTCTAATACGTGGTGTCGCAATAACTTTTCACTAGACAACAACGTTCAAATGCACTTCGTGAATTTTAACAAGTCAAACCCAGCGAGCTCCTCAATGTGTGCAGTTTCTTCATTCCAACACGCTATATGATGTCGCTGACGTTGCTTCTTCATATGAATACACACATCTTTTTAGTACATTTAAGTTAAGAATTATTGCTTATAATGTGAATTTTTTTGTATTCATTTCGCTGTTGATTAATATTTCCTTTGAATTAAGAAATTGAATGACTCCCCCTGTAACACAGTATGGTAGTTCCGCGTAAGAGGAAAACGCCTTGGACGAGGGTGGTCGGGCAGTTGAAAAGGAGTTCCTCGTGGAACGCGTTTTATACAAATGATTCCCGTTTAACTTTTCTCGTTAAAGAAAAGGCGTTTAAATCGAATGCTATGGAAAAGCTATTTTATGAACGAAATGTGTGCGCTTTATTAAAATCAAATTAAGAATATTTTACTAAACAAATCTTATACAAATGTAACTAAAATCAGTTAATTTCAAATAATTCAAAAAACAATTTTATTACATGTTCATTCGCTGTAGCTATCTGAAATAACGTTCCACGGATATCTTATTTTAGCCGAATGTTCAAAGGAGAGTAATATAAATTAATTTAATTTTATAAGAACACAATTGAGGCAGAGTGTGTAAACGTGCGCGAAATGGATTGTGAACTGTACAAATTTCGCAGTGCAGAAAGTAGGGAATCGACGTGTTGTACGGGGAAGAGCACGTGTTACACAAAGGACATAAAATCGCGTTATAAGAGTACCGTGTTATACTTTATATAAATATTCGAATGTAAGAAAGCGATTCGCAGGATTCGATGTATTCTTAAGATTCGTAAACTTTTACATTAATTTAAAATAATGTTAAATTTTCCTTGTGTTTGTCGTTACATTAATTTTATAATTCATTTATTTTATAACTATATTTAAGTCATCAAAAACTGTTTGGTACTTTAATGCGATGTGTTGAAAGCTTTACTTGATTTGGAATCTAAACTACACTCATTTATTGGATAACTGCACGGTCTTTAGGAGCGAATTAATTGCTATTAAGGAGGGATTCTCCACTCGACAGACTCTAGTGACATTTGGATTTTTTCAGATAGCCGCAGCTCAATCCAACATCTACAGAACTGGAGGCGTGTAAATCTCCTTGTAAGCATCCAAATATTCAATATGCTTAAAATTCTTTCAAAGCTCAGGGAGGTCCACCTCCAGTAGATCCCCTCCCACGTCAACATTCCTGGAAATGAAGCTGCGGATATCTTAGCAAAAAGAGGCTGCTCTGCGACGACTACTACTGATTATGACCTAACTTTTGAAGAGATTTTCTCCGAGGCGAAAAATAGAGACCGGAAAGTCTGGCTTTCTCCTCCAGCCCATCCCTGGTACAGTAGGTCAAATCCAGGAGGAGCATTATATTTTTGAGGCTGGCAGACAGGACCAAATGGCTATCACAAGACTTTTCAGTGGGCACCTGAAATGCATGTCTTTTGAATCCGGCCGTAAAGTCTGTCCAACGTGTCCCACGTGCCATCTGCTGCCGGCTTCCCCGCAATATATTCTCGATTGCTTGGGGCTCACTTTAGAGGGTGTTCGCAACAGCCCTCTCCTGGTGCTTGACTTTGCTGGGGTGAATGGAATCATTGATTTGATCTAGCTGCCGCTAGATCCTGAAGGATTGGACACAACAACAACAACAACAACATTGTATAACAAATTTTCTTGATATTTATTTCTTTCGAAAAAAATGTTTAAACAATCTTATTTATGCATCGAACGTTTCATCTCAAATAAAGAGTCTTAAGAAATTGGAATTGAAACAATTTAGAACTGGATTAATTAAACATAAAAAGGATCGTATAGTTCACTAAATTTGACTATTTTGGCCTTATCATTTAAATATAATATACCGAAAGATACCTATATTCGTTGCATTTTTTCGAATTTGATTTGAGAATTTTTAGTTTATATACAATCAGTTTTACAATGGGCTTAAAATGATTTTTGATCAAAGGTCGAGTCCTAAGTGAATTCAATAAGTCAGATATGGAATAAACATCAAACTGTTTGAGATATAATTTAATTTTTGAAATTTTCAATATTAACTTTTACATTTACGATAACTTAATTGTAACTTAGATGTGTTACACTGAGTACGCATAATATCTATTAATATATTAATATTTTACGTATATATATATGTGTGTGTGTGTGTGCGTGTGTGTCTTTATGTGTATGCACATGTATACATACATAATTTAATTGATTACATATAATCAAAATAAATGTAATAAGTGTTTAATATGATTTTCTTAAAAAATTTATTTCTTATATTTTTTACATTACACTCAGATAGAATATCATAAAATTATGAAACTACGTTGGATTATTTCGTTGAGTTTTTTTCAACTAACACATTTTCTCTCGGCTATTTTAATATTTGTTCAGTTTTAAATGATGCATGAACAAAATTCAATATTTTTCTACAATTCATATCATTTATAATTTTTTAAATATTTTCAGTGAGGATGTTTGAAAATACTTGCTAACAAATGTAACTCACTTAGAAATATCCCGATTTCTTTCATTATTTCAGTCGAAATTAAAAAAAAGAAATTTAATTAATTTTTTAAACATATTTTATAAATTCATTAAATGAATAACTTATTAATAAGAAAAATTTCTTTTAAAATAATGCGCACATATACACTGGCCACGAAAAGTGAAGAAACAACGATTTTTTTTGCTTTTTATTTTCAAATGAATTAATATAAAAACCTCAAATTTAAATGACGTGCGCAAAACAAGCATGTATTGATTGCAACATAAAAGTTTTCATAAAATACGCATAAATGGTTTACAACATGAAAACCAAAAGCAAATCTCGCTAAAAAAATCCATTATTGGAAAAAAGAATAATAACACTTTACGATATAAAATGTGAAATAATCCTCACAAAAAGTAGTTTAATTAAAGATATGACCACCCCAATCTTGAATGCATTGTCGGAATCGATTTTCCATGCTGTCAATATTCGGTAAGAAAAAAAAAGGAAATCGAAATGGGAAGCGAATACCAGACACGGGGTAAGCTGTTTTCCAGCTCTCCTACTGACTTTGGCGGAGGACTTAAAGCAGCAACTTGTGTGTCTACCAAGATTATTCCCCATATACTTCCATAGGATTCAGGCCTGGAGATCAAGCTGGCCATTTCCATTCGCTCCGAATATAAATCCTCAAGATATTCCTCAACAACTGCACCTCATTGAGCTCGCGCGTTTTCATCGATCAGAATGCCAACAGTGCCAACTGCACCGTCATTCGGGCGGACATAAAGATCAAATATGGATGGCACTGAAATCTTAAAATCTGAGTTCGAACTCAAAAAGCAATTTTTTTCAAGCCATTTTCTTAATTCTTAAGCTTTTTCTCATTTAATGAGGGTATTGAATTTAATATTGGGAAATGAGTCGTTCTTAACTATCTTCCCGCAATCGATTGAGTTTTAGTTGCAGCTTTGAGATGCGCCCAGATATCGTCAGTACATTGATTTTCCCCTTACATCTTGATATTCAAATTGTTCATATGACACGGAAGACCTGTGTAAAAGGCAAAGTTGGAAAGCCAAGTTGCATCTTCTAACATTTCGCAATCCACCGAAAACTATTTCTCATGGAAAAACTACTCAATACCTTCTTTCAGTTGCCAAACTCTAGAAAATAGATTTTACACTAAGCCTCCTTACTTCCGTGTAACCAGAGCATTCAGAGTGTGCGGACGGAAGAAAATCTCGAAATTGCCTGTGGTTATGGGATCGAATAATGTTTACGAGTTGCACAAGCATGGGTTTCAATGCAGAAAAACAACATTTTTGATTAAAGAGTAAGAAAGAAATCGACATTTTTATGTCATGTGTAGTGCTTCATCGACCGTAATATTATATAGATTTGTTATAGATACTTTCAAATTTAAAATCCTTTCTTGAAATCCACGAAAAATAACATTTCCATTTGTTGCTCCTTTTAAAGAATGCATACACGCCAATTCTTCGCTCATTTCGAAGTTCGCCTCAACACCTCTTATAAACAGTACTAATTACGCACACACAGAATCATTTATATCAGCTCTTTCATCTATAGCTATGAAGAAAAATTTAAACTGGTTAATTTTTGACTCTGTTTGTGATGCCAAATTTTTATCGATGACTTCGATTCCGAATGATTCAAGAAGTCACAGTTTTTCGAATCTAGACATAAGGCATCGCAATCGATCTGTCTGGATTCTTTTATATTAAAAGTAAAAATAAGAAGGTTATTATATAAAACTGCAAATGCTTTATTTTCTGTCTCATTACTGAGGCATTGCATTAGGAAATATTCACGGACATTCTGACAGCAGAAATTTCTTGTTTGAAATTTAATTCCCGCAGAAGTAAATGTTTTTTTAACCATTTCTAACAACACTTCTAACTTTGTTGGAGCAAATGAAGAAATTAAAATGGTTTGGGCCAACAAATTAAGTGAAGAAGGAATTGAATGGAAGCACCCAGAGCTCATAATTCTTCTAATTTTGGAGGAATGTGGCAAAGGGTTGAGAAAAGTTTCAAATATAATTTTAAAGGGGTAGTAAGCAAAGCTGTAAGCAATATTGTAGTAATCAAAGCTGGCCATACCAATAAATAATTACTCATAATAATGGTACAAGTATCCTTAACATCCCCGTTCTTCAGATGTCTATAAACTTGATGTATTGACACCAATTTATTTTCTTATTGGCGAACCTGTTACAGCATTAGTTGAGCCAATGCATGTGCATTCAAATGAAACCTGTTTAAGGCTCTTCCAGACCTACGTGAGAACTCCCGTTGTCTTGTCGCCCCATCTGGTGTTAGTTCTCAAAGCTTGTCGAGGGGAGTATCCAAAACAATATTATTGGTTGAAATTGCTTGTCAATCAATCTTTCGAAGTTAGCGAGTCTGCCAGATTTGGCGCGTTATATCGAGAAAAATTAAAGCGCTAACGCCATAAAAACAGCCAAAAAGCGAGTTTTAAATTTGCTCCTAACAGATGTTAAACCTCAAATTACCCTCAGGATTCTTAGAATAGGGGTGAGGGAAAATGGGCCAGTACAAATGCTGAACGAACTGACACCGGGAATACGTGTTACTGTCTTTTAGAAAATTAGCTGCCAGTGATTCTAAAGAAAATATTATTTATTTATATTTTAGAGTTCGGCTTTTATTATTCGCACTAAAAAAATATGAAGACAAATTGCGGATGTTGAGTGATTTTACAGTTACTAATTAAATGGTCAAAAATGATTTTCAGAATTCAAATCAAACTTAAAATACTATATGAATGATCAAAAATATTTTTTTAAGTGCCTTGGTTGAATTTGATTTTACGAGACTTGATCCATTGAATGCAACAAATAATTAAAAACTATTATTTTCAAAACTAACTCAATATAAAAATATTTAATTTTTTTCAAGTTTTTTTAAAACTAACACACATACATATACATATTCTAATTATATAAAACTAGATGAAATGATAAATTATATAAATAATTTCAGTTACAATATATATTTTTATGAAAATAACGTTACGATTATCTATCTATCTATCTATCTATCTATCTATATATATATATATATATATATATATATATATATATATATATATATATATATATATATATATATATATAAATAATCGTATCGTAATTTTCATAAAAATATTGTAACTGTAATTATTTATATAATAATCATTACATCTATTTTTATATAATTAGAATTACTTAGAGCTTGAAAGAGAGATTCATCTCTTATCTTTCATCTCACAAGTCCCTAACTTTATTCTCTATATAAATAAAATTAACTAAGTTATAATTAGAAGTACACGTTTTTTAAAAAGTTAATATTCTGGTGTAAAATGTGTTGTGAAATATATTTTAATTCTGAAGATTTTAAAACTCTTCAATTATTTTATTAGATATTTTCCCCTGGCTTGATAAAAACAAAATTAGATTAGCACAAAATATGCCATATAGAAAACACAGGTAAATTAGATTAAAATAAGTTTAGTAAAAAATTGTGAGAAATATAAATTAGGTTTATATTTGTCAACAAATAATCAAATGCAAATACAACTTATAGCATACGAGAAAAATTATAATTTCATAGTAATACGAGTAAAATATAATACAATTTCATGAGCACATGGGAAATTTAGTTAGTACCTTGAAATATATATGATGTAAAATAGTAATTAAAATAAATCTGTTAATAAAATAAAGAAATGCTTGAGCAATTCACATTTCATGAAGAAAAAACAGAAACTAAATATATATATATATAAACACACAAAACTATATACAAACACAAACATACAAATTCGTATAGTTAAACTTTTATTTTTTGGATTTTAATTTTTCATCTTTTTTTTGTTTGCTCCTCAATTATATAAGTGGGATTTCGTATGTCCATTGATCTAGGAAAACGTGAATCGATTAGTTCTGGCAAAAGACAGTCAAAATAAAAATTATTTAATTTAGTTTTCATTTGTGTCTCCCAAAATACATCATCTCTAAAAATATGTTCAGTTTTAATTCCTTTTGGGGACCAAATGGCAAACCAACAAAAGTTTCTTTCACTAATGTGTAATTGTCCTTTACATTTCCAAGATCCAATTACATTTAAAATGGTAAAAGTGTGGAAATGAATTTACGAGAAATTTGAATTTTCCGAAAACAGCATTCAACATCAAATGAGAAATGCGTCAAAGTGAATTATATGTTCAACAGAATCTTGCGGTTGAATAGTTTGGAATGGCTGTATTAGAAAGCTGTTTGGAGACGGTATTGTACTGCGTATCCCATCTTAGTGACAACAAGGTGATTAGTCATACAGAGAAAGAAAGTCGTTCAATCACACAATTTCTAGACTAGTCACGTTGAGCATATCTAATTGATTCTCAATTTACTTCCTGATATTCTCTCTCAAGCATTTCTTCTCGAACATCAATACTATAACTTCAGTTACATATTTTATATCGCCTTCAGCATATTTATTCATTCTTTTGATATTTTATTACTTTTATTCCTTTTTTGTCAAAAATAATATCATTTGCGTTGCTCAGGACAATATTCTTCTCAAATAAATTTCGTGAGCATAAAATGATTCCCCTAAGAGCATTGATGTCATCTGTATTGTAGTGTGTTGTAATGTATTGTTATCATTCGTTTGGTTATTGAAATGCTTTTATGTTTTTCCGCTGAAGTTTTACTACAAACCCAATTTTTTTCAAAAATATATAGTTTTTCAAATTTAAAATGCTTAATTTCTTATCAGACGCAATATTTTAGTATGCTGGTTTCGTATGCTTATTAATCATACCTTATAGAGTATTTTTTTTTCGTGAAATAAGTTGAAAATAAATATTCTTATTATTCCGTCTTATTTCAAAATCGTAGTATATAATATAATTGAACAAGGTAACACAAAACAGTTTAAAATATTTCATTTTTAAAATTTACTAAAATGAAAATAAACAAAGTTGATTTAAAAGTACATATCATAGCTACTTTTACAATCTTTATGAAATTGATAACTCTGAAATTCAAGCAATTGAAAACTACAGTCCCTATGAACTTTCCAATTTCCACAGACCAAGGGCGGTTCTGCGGGCTAAGGCGCATTCAAACGCCTCCCAAAAATTCTATTCGTTCCCAAAAAGTAAAAAACTATTCGCCTCCCAAAAAGTAGAAATGAATAATTTCTTCTTCTTATACTTAAAATAAAATAAAATACAGAAAAGGAAAAAAATTGTATTTATATATATGCATATATAATAGAATAAAAAAAATATTTTGTCATTATATAGTTATATCAATACTGTTACTATGTATATAACTGTAATTTAATTTTTTTTTTTTTTTTTTTTTTTTTTTGCATTTTTTGTTTGTAATGTGTATTCAAATTTTTCAAATTTTTATTCAATCTCATGCAAAGAACTCTCGTTGGGAGCACTTTAACCTAAGCAAAATATTTTCTTAATCTTTTGTGTTTAAATAACCTTATGTTTTGAAATCATTATGTTAATCTCAACTAAAGTTAGGTGTAGAAAAATTTCTTAGGAACAGAAAGTACATGGCCATTTAGGCTAGGAACCTAACATTTACTAGGAAATTATTAACTAGATCCACTTCATAGCTAATTTTCCAACGCTAATAAACAGAAATCTAACATGCATTATTTCCAGATGTCTTTTCTATTTCATGAGTAAGAAAAGCTAATTCTTCTTGCTCGATTTGGAAGTGTTTGCCAACCACATGTTAAAACAGCGGGAATCATATGGGGAGAAGTTTTTCTCAGAAATTCACCCTTCTTTAGGTTACCGTAGTGAAGTAGAAAAATTAGCCAAATTTGGCGTTAAAATTTTTCCAGTTTCATAGGTGGCGTTGTGTACAGAGAAGGATTTTTAGAAATAAGAATGAGTTTGATTTGTAATAAAAATTCGTATCGAAATATTAATGCAATCAAAAATATTTTTAGCTCAAAAAAAAACAAAAATGTTCATTTTGTAACTGTACGAAGAAAAAAATGAAATATCTTTAGACCAAATTTTGTAAAACCTCAATGAAATTAGAATTCGGTTGAAATTTACTCGGATGGAGATATTTTGACATTTTAAAAATATTTGAAAAAATTTTAAACGCTAAAAATGGGCGTCGAGGTGACAGTAGCTCTGTTTTTTGTAATTTGCAAAAGACCGGAAGTTTCTATCATGAAAATAGCATTTGTGAAACGTTAAAATATTATCCATAGGATTAACATAGGATTCGATTTTCCCCGACGGAGGTCTAGCAGGGCCTTAACAGAGGAGAAAGAACTGTAATGCAATCCATTTGGAAACACTGGAGTCATTTAAACAATTTGCAACAATAAAATTAATGGATTTTTTAAAAGGAAACTTTAAGTAATGTGTGATTCTAGCGACAGAAGAGGCTGTGGTAATAAATAAATGGCGTATGGGAAGAAAAGTTAAAGTGTGCCTTGGGACAGAGGGGAAGGGCAGTTGATGTAAAAATCCATGTTGGTATTTTTAAACGAAATATTTCTAATGTACCCGTTACCAGGCACACGTTGTTACATAACATTGTGCATTTTTCGAATGTTTTTATAAAATGGGTCTCATTAATCTATTGATAGCTTTACGATTTTATGTCAAAAACATTGTAATCAAGATATATACTAATTTTTTGTTCATATATATATATATACTATGCATCTCAAGAAAAATATGAATATTTTGTAAGAGACACACTCTTGTTTTGCAATCCAAGGCTATTTTCACAAGTAGAGAGAAATTCCGAAAAAATAGCTCACCCTCTATGTCAACCATGTTATCCCTCGTCTTACCAGCCAAGCTGGCAGCGGAATGGTTAGCGCTCTTGCCTTCGGTTCAACAGTTCGTGAGTTCGAATCCCACCGTGGGCATGGATGTTTGTAATGTTTCGGAATCCACTTTAAACCGTAGGTCCCGGTCTAATTAGCCCTCGTGTGTAAAAAAATGACTGTTGAGCGACAAACAATCAATCAACTCTCGTCTTACCTCTGGGGGGAAGAAGCTTGACTGATTGGCAGCACACTTGCTCTTACTATTATTAGTCTTTAAAATGCCATTGTTTATGATTCCTTTACTTGTTATTATTTTATAAATAAAATTAATACAAATCTTAACATACTTTACTTACACTCCTTATAACAGAGTTGTCATTGAATTTACGGACTCATAACTCGGTTATAACGCACTGATAAAAAAATTATCCACTTGCTCATGAAATGATGAATGAATTGCTGAAATGTTAAAAAATAATGATAACTTCCAATGCATTTGTTTATGACACTGTTTCAATTGGGGTCCACCAATTCTTGTACCCTGCAGATATAGCCTTGTGCGGCAGAATGGACTCAATTTCAACATCACGTGATATACACCTATATCGTTTTCCACGTGTTCTCGCAATCTTTTCAGTTGGAGACATGACATTGGGTGAAGTTTGGAAAAGAGGTCTTTCGAAAGTTCTCTATTTCTCTTACGCAGCATTCCATTCCATAGAAGTAAGCCGGCCTTATCACAATTTTTCCTAAATTTATTTTTAGTTTTTATGCTCATTTCAGAAATTATAAGTAACGAATGAGCAGAATTATTAAACACATTGAATTTCAAATAGCATGATATTGAATGTCAAAATAATTTGTTTTTATTATGAAAATTTTTCAGACATTAACTTAGCGCTCTAGATGAAGTTATTCTTATTTATAAATAATCAGGAATTCATTGAAAATTATGGAGTTATTGAACTAAACGTTTCGTTAGCAACTGAAATATCTTATATCATACTGAATTTATTAGGAAAGAACACTCATTTTATTTATTTGAATAAAAAGGACTTTGAAATAAATTTTTAAACATTTATAAGGATAAAATTTTGAAAATTTTCAAATCTGAATTTTTATTGCTTAATTCAACTTAGTGTAACAAAGCAAAACTATTTTAGCATTTAAATAATAACAAATCATTTCAAGGACTTTTAAAGCACATGCTAGTGAGTCATTTTTGAAAGCATATTCTGTTAAATATTAAACCAAAACGTTCAGGACCAACGTTTGGAACATAATAAAATATATCTGTTATACATATTTTACTGTCACTGTCTCTTTTTCTTTCTAGTGAGTTATTTAAGCTATATTATTCACATTTAACATTTAATTGTGTAAAAGAGTAATTTTATAAATGAAATAAGTAGGTTCTAGTTGGGACATAATAGTGGCAGAAAAGAAAACTCTTATGGTCATTTATAAAAACTAATAATAAACTTACGTTTGCATATACAGTTAGCATTACATTTGTTTGTATAGAAAAACAGAAGAAAAGTTAATTTCTCCTAATATCAAACTAAACAAATTTTAAGAGTAAAAATGATAAAAAAGCAAAATATCAAATATTATATTATTAAGTTTTAAAATCAAAGCGTTTTTCTGAAAATTAATAAAATAATTATAAGAAATTCGATATATAAAATATAAAAAATAATTATAAGAAATTCGATATATATATATATATATTAGAAATTAGAAAAGTCTTAATTTTTATATTTTATCAAATTTAACATCGGCAATAACTTAGGATAAATTTTATACTTTTATAAGTATTTTTAATGAGATAATTTAAAGTACATGAAATTTTTATGCAGCAATTAACAATTTATAAAATAAAGACATTTTTCTGAAAATTAAAAAAAACTAAATATATTTTGAAATAAAACACTATTATTGATTCAATTCAAGGGTTTTAAATGAAAAATAAAAAAATAAAAAATTCTTGCAAATGAGTCAGACAATATATAAGCAAAATTTAGTTTACCTAACCACGATTTTATTCTGAATGTATGTAATAATTTATGAAATGAAGAATTGTATTTAAAATTTAATAGAAAAGATTGAATAATGGAATATTAATTTCAATATGCCGATTGTATCAATCAAGCAGACTATGTATACATAATCTTGATCTTAAATAAATTGAGTTTAAATAAATAATTATAAGTAATAAGATACTCGATTTTTTAAATTTCAAAATAATACATACATGTTAACAACTACCGTTAAAAATCGGTGTTAATAAATAAAAAACTAACGAACACCTACTAGACAGAAAATAAAGCAGGATATTTTTTTAGTTTCAAGTCAAGATTTTATAGGTATATTTTGCATCGTTATTTTATTAAAAATAATTTATAATTAAAGGCAAAAATGTGTAATAAACTTATTATAATCATCAGAAATTTATACTTCAGAGACAAGGCAATGAAAACTGTTTAAAAGAATTAAAGAATAATTTAATTATAATCTGGTACGCCCTATTTGAAATTAGCATTTAAATTTCTATTCGTTCAATGAAAAATAAAGGCGTGTAAAATGCTTGTATATTATATTACATTATAACAATAAAACTATACAGCGGATTAGTGTAGCAGCTTAAAAAACAATGAAATAATCCTAAAAATGAAGTAAAAAATGTAAATAGTAAATGATTATACATCTATTGAAGAAATTCAAGGACCATAATCAAAAACTAATTTAAAAAAGATTGAAAGATTTTTCAAAAGAAATGAAAAATACATTTCTTTTGAATGCCGGGAAAGTGAGGATGCTCAATAAGAAGAAGAGTTCTCAAATTGAATATAATGCAGCGGAACACAAGCGAAGTGCTGGAATTCTTCTCGATTCTGGGAAGAACAGAACAACAATTTCAGAAGAAAATTCCTCTTTCTCGCTTCCAGACAAACGTCTGTTCATTATGGTACACGAAAGCGCTTCAACATTCCAGTAAAGAGGCATTTTCTAGCGGGGGTGTTTTATTTTTTCCCCTCAGAGCATTCTGCCTATCTGCAAGTATTCGAAAGGTCTTCAGGCATTACTTTAATTCACTTTTTATTGGAAGTACTCATTTGGGCGAACAAGGAATTTTACCGCGTATTTCTCAAAAGATGAAATCGTTGGAAAAGTAGAACAGAAAGGAAAATATTTCTCGCCATTTTTTCTCTTAGGAGAATTTTCCCTCAAAACACCTTTCCATATAAACGAATAATCACCAGAACTGACAATAAAGTAAACTTTATTTGATTTTGAAAAAAGACTAAATTAGAAATTAGCAAAATGACTATCACAATTTCGTAATTAGGAAAAAAATTTCTGAGAATGTTTTAGGATACTATAATTCTTAAATAAACATGATATTATGTTATTTATATACATGATGATATTAGCAAATGACATGATATTACATAATTTAAAAATTTCCCACTCATAAAATTTTAAAGAAAAATTCTTTTAATGATTAGAAAATCCAATATTCTTAAAAATTAATTTTCAGTTACTCACAAAATATACTCAAGTTATTTTCTAAAATTTATTGAAATTTCATAGGCTTCCAAAAGTTAAGGAGCGGCGTGTTTCTCGAAGCTTATCATAAAAAGAGACATAAACAATAAATTAATAGTTTATAAAATTGTAAAAACTAACTTATGTAAATTTTATCAAAAACGCTAGCTGACATATTTTTTGATAAAAAAAAAAAAGTTATATGTGTGAGTGAGAAAAAATATGCAAATGTATCAAGACGCCAAAATCACATAATTTAACACCAAAACCAAAATTTATAGTTTACATAAATGATAAAAACGAACTGGTGTAAATTTACAAAATAAATATTGACAGAAAAGAACAGGTGCATATGAGTGAGAGAAAATAGACAAACATCAATATGTTCATAATTACGCGTATAACTTTTGTTGACTTTCAACTTTTATTAGTAGATTCGTTGTCAATAGTGAGTGGGGTCTGGTCAATGTTTGAGAGAAGCCGTTTGCACGAAGTGTTATGGTTACGGGCGGTCAGATGCATCGAAATGGGGATTTCACACAGGTTGATGCTGCTAGGCACCTCATTGTGTCTCACAGTGTATGTACCAGGCCGACCATGAGAGACAAGATCTGCAGAAGACCATTTTGCAGTCCTTTTCGTACGAAGTAGAAGAATCATTTCTTGTTGCACCAGGGAGAAGGAGAAGTTGTTTTCTGCGTGCGAGGAGAGCAGCTGCGCATGCGTGTCCCTCACTCTGTTCCAGACAACTCTGTAGCACCAGGTCGTGTGCTGATCTGGAGACAACAAAGCACCAGATACCCTGAATTCAACATTGTGGAAAGACACTTTTACCGATTGTCACACTGACCTGCATGTGTTCCAGGGACTGGTGTGAGATATCGGAATGAGACCCTTGATTTATATATCCACCCGAATGCCCGTGCAGTTGGCATTCTGATCGATGAAAACGCGCGAGCTCATCGAGGTGCAGTTGTTGAAAATCTTGAGGATTTATATTCGGAGCGAATGAAAATGGCCACCTCGATCTCCAGGCCTGAATCCCATAGAGTGTCTGGAGAATAATCTGGGTAGACACAGGTTGCTGCTTTAAGTCCTCCGCCAAAGTCAGTAGGAGAGCGGGAAGACAGCTTACCCGGTGTCTGGTATTCGCTTCCCATTTCCTTTTTTTTTCTGTTACCGATAGTTGAGAGGATGGAAAATCGATGCCGACAATGCATTCAAGTTTGATTTGGTCATGTCCCTTGTTAAAGCTCATTTTTGTCATGTTTTTGGGTCATTTTACCTCATAAAACTAATTTTTTCAAGAATTCATTTTCCAGCGAAATTACTTTCTCTGTTGTTGTTGTTGTTGTGTCCAATCCTTCAGGATCTAGCGGCAGCTAGATCAAATTCATGATCCCATGCACCCCAGCAAAGTCAAGCACCAGGAGAGGGATTCTTTTTCTTTGTAATTCTTATATATGAATTTTTCTTATATAAACTTCTATATTGCAACTAATACATTGACTTGCGCTTATAATCCAAATCCTTTAAATTTGGTGTTTCTGCATTCATTCATTTGCATATTAGGTACAAAAAATTCTCGATTGTTTCTTAACTTTTGAACCACAATGTATAAGGTGTCATTCACGAAAAGAAATCAAAATGTTGTATATTGCAATAAATACTGTTGGATTTTTTTAAATAATAGCAATCTAAATTTTCTTGAAAACATATTTTTAAAAATATATATTTTAGGTATATTTAAAATGTTTGTGCTGAAAAATATTTATTAAATACAAGTTATTCCTTTTCTTTCAAAAATAAATGCGTAAAAATTAACTATGGAAAATGGTACGAATCGCAAGATTATTTTGATTTGTTTGCCTGTCTGCGATTCACTTTTCACTCAAAAGCTAATTACACAAAGATCTAAAATTTAAATGTCAAGAACCTCAACAAACTTGAATGCCCAAAGTTAAAATCAAACTTGAACCAAAGATCAAAGCAGTACATTCCAGTAGGCATTACAAAATGTGGTTTTTTAATGCGGAATCTTAATTGTTGTTATTATTGAAAAAAAGTATTATAAATTGTAGCTTGAATGTAAATAAGCAAATGATCATTGAAAGTATTTCTTTTTTTTAAGTCTTGTCATATTGTATTGTAAATTTTAAAATTATATTAAGTTTACAAGTAACGTACGATCAGGAGTGAATTCTTGTCAGATATTTCAGGCGTATGGGATAAGAATTTGAAAGTTTAAGAGTTACGAAACGAATAAAAGTATCGTCATTTAATGGAGGTGAAACTGAACGAAGATGAATAAAAAAAGTTGCATACTGTGGATTCTGGCCTCAATAGAGCTTCGTGAAATATCGTAAGTAAAAACTGTTCTCTGAAATTTGAAAATGTTAGGATTAGTTTATCCAACTATTTGACAGAACGCCGTAGTAATGAAAGCGCCGTTGCTAACTTTTACAGTAAGCAAAATGCCCTGACGGAGCGGATGGGACGTGGATTGCGTTCTCATCCAACTGTCTTCCTCCTCTTGTCCGTCACGAACCTCAGGCTCCCGGAAAGCATTTAGAGTCCGTGGCTGCAGGTCATAAAGGCAGGCAATTTAGTGTCGCAAGACTCGATGCGTCACGAACCACTTAATCTTTCTTTGTCATCGAAATTTATCCGTTGTGCTCTGGTCAGCGAGAAAGTGGGTGGATGAAGAGATAACAAAAGACAGAATGGATCAATTGGAAATGTGAAGACATTTTCATGAGAATGAATCTTCTTGATAGCAGTTATATTTTTTCCGATGAACTGCGAAATATTCTTTATATTTAGGAACTACGATAAATTTTTGTAATACAAAACAATTATGAAAAATTAAATTCTAATTGAATTCATTTTTATTCTATCCTTTAAATGGAAGATTTTGTTACAAGTTTCCATTTCACGTTATGTAAAATATAGCTTTTATTAATTTTTTTTTATATTGATGTCAGCGATAGTGAGAGACATTTTATTAGAATATGGGATTTTAATTGTAATCGTGTCACATAAATTATTAAAAAAATGTCGGTATAAAAAATTTTCATTATCAATAATTTCATATAGAAACACTTTTAAATAAAAATGTAACGATATCAAAACATTGAATTAATTTTTTTTATTACTATCAATATCATTACAATTTTCGGATCGTTCTTCCCATTTTTACTGAACTGGCGTTTGCGTTCAATTTGTAGATTCATCTTTCATGTTGAGCTTTCCAAAACAGTGCGCTGATCCGTTCCTTTCATAACATCCGGAAGTTGCACGTCTGTTTCGTCACTTCCTATTTTTTTCTGTCGGAGTGTCACACTTAACCTTGACTTCTCCTTTGCGAAGAGCTCCGAAAACAGTGTGTGATGCCAGCTTTTGCGGCTCTTCAGTAAATACAGCTTCTGGGATGGCCGATTTTGAGTCATCAGTCCCAAGCCGCGGAAAAGACATCGCCGAATGCGAAAACAAAATCGCCGCTGAAGAAATGACACCGCCATCTTCAGCCGAAGTGAATTGACTGATGATTGTAGGAGGGACGACGTACTTCGCTGTGCGGTGGGATATTAGCGGAAACGGTTGACGACGTATTTTTGGCGACAAAGAAAAGTCTTCCGATTTTACATTTTTGTAATTTCGCATGGATTTTACTTTTCGTACTTAAAGTAAACAATTTATAAAATCTTATGTATTTTAAATTTTCATTAAAAATTTTTTCAGAATTTTTTTTTTACGCTGCAGCAATTGTTTACCCTTTTATCGCTCATCGGTTTATTTCTATATGCAGACAATTTCGAGGATTCTAAATTTTTGACGTGTTTTGTGAAAAACTCAATCTTACTCAATGCGAGCTATAAGCCTACGAGCATAAAGATCCAAAACTGTTTCTGTCATACTACTTCGATATGCATAGTTAAATCTTAGTGAAATGGATTCCATACTATTCATTTAGCTTTTCATGAGTTTTACATTGTTCTTTTTTGGTTATTTTAAAAAAGAAATTGAGAAGAAATTTTTTAATTACGATTGTTTGTGTTCTTTTTTATGAATGAAAATGAAAGTTATTAGTAAAAGAATCTTAATATATAAAAATATTAAGATTCTTTTACATAATATGAAATAATTCAAATATATGTAAAAGAATCTTAATATTTTGGCATAAAAATAATTGATATTTTTCATGAGGAATTTTTTAATTTGGGAATGAGTCCTATATTTTCTCAAACTTTAACAGTTGTTTGTATTTTTCGAATCGGTAAACAAAGAAGGCAATTTTCGGAGAGACTTATTTAAAGCATGTTTTCGCTCTGCAATGCAAAAAGACACAATTTCCAAGTATTCAGCCCTCGTAGATTCAAAGTTGCTCTCTAAGGAGGCAGTTTTCGAGTGGGTTCAATTTTTTTTATTCCACTTATTTGCTGGCTGGGGCATAATAATCTAAATTTCTCTAAACTATACTAAACTCCCTGGCACGACAGCCCATGTGGGCCAAGGCCTACAGTGCCCATAACTGTTTTCATGACCGAGGGCCCTGGGGTACGAAGCATATGTCCCAGTTAGGTGGTCAGCCTAACGTAAGACCCCCAGTGTTTAGCTCCCAAGCATGCTTGGTACTCAGTTCATCGACCCACTGAAGGGATGAAAGGCTGAGTCAACCTTGCCCAGCCCGAGGATCGAACCCCGGATAAAATTTCTCTAAAGATGAGGTAAGAACTTGAGCGAAAAACAAGAATATAGCTGGTTGTCACCTAAAGGGGATTTTTTTTAATTTATTCTCTTCACTTAACTCTTTATCTCTAGTTTCTCATTGTACTTATTAACTAGGGTATTTAACTGGATTATTATTATCTTTTTTGTGTCTGCTGACCAATTAGGCAAAGACACGTATTATTAGGCGTACGTCGTAATCCCTTCCTTTGTTAAAAGGCGCCGCACTTCTGCTGAGGAGCGGCTTTGCTTATTTATGCATCAACGGTTGTCGTTTAAAAGAGCCAAATCGAGATTATTTACAATTGAAATTTATTCTAAGAGCCATTTTTTAACGTAAGCTTTGCTTCTGACATCATTACATTCTTAATTAGGATTAATTGTTCACTCTCCAGTTTGCCTTTGCTGAATTTGTCTTAGTTTTTACTAACAGTAATTTGAATAAAACTAGGTATGATAACCTGCTTAAAAATAATACTTATTTAAAAATATCGCTAGTAAAATGACATAAAAGGTATTCTTAAAAAATAACTACCAATATATCTCGAGAAATGACTGATGGAGAAACGATGTCACTGTCAAAATAATGTAAATCTTGTAAGAATGATTTCAAAATGTTTTTACCCTATTTGTCTCTAGACTCCGTCAGTCCTTTCTCGAGATTATTTTTGTTAAATGTTGCAAATCTAAATACATATTTTAAGTTTTCTTATTTAATTGCAAGATATAGAGAAGCTACTAGCTATTCAAATAGAGTAATTAAGTAAGAAAACGGAGACGTTTTTAAAAAGTCCCGCCAAGCAGATCGAATTTTGATTTTTTTTATCCGCAGGTGAAGCATATCGTTTTTAATATGCCTGCAATATTTTTCTCTAATAACATTCAAGAGCCTTCTTGGTTATCGGATTCATTCTGCCGCTTTGAAATCGTAAGAGATGGAGAGAGTAAAGGAATATTTTTCCGAAAAAAAAAGAGGAAAGAAAGTCTCTGCTTTCCGTTGCTGGAGAGTTATTAAAAAGTAGCTGCGAAGCTCCTCCTGAACATGTTGATGAATGAGATGAAAAATAACATTTTCAGACATACATGAAAGATCATGTTCCAAGAGCTGTTCCATGCTTCAGATGACTCCCACCCCTCACCTGGGTTCGTTCGTCTGGAACCACAGGCAGATCAGAGCCTCTGCGACGGAGTGGGTTCCTAAGGCAGGCCTGTGCACCGCGTTGCTTGTGGACGGTGTTTCATTGGTGTTTGTTTTGTAGATCCCTGGTGTCTGGTATACCAGCGAAACACGAAACAATCACGTCATCAATAACGTCACTCCAAATATTAACCAATAATATTTTATTTACTGTTTAACTTGCATTATTATTGTATGATATATTTGTTAATATTTTCATATTTGAAAGCATAATCACGCCCAAATCGCGAAGAAATATTGAATGTAATACTTTGATTTAAATATCAGCAGCAAATATTATTGCTGAAGTATGTTTGAAAGAGAAAAAAAAGAACAAAATTTAAACAACATAAAACTTATTTCAATTGCTCATGTAACTTATTTAAAATAAAGTTAACAACATTTCTTTGAAATGAGAATTTTTATAAACTATGAATAAAAATTAATTTGAAAAATCATTTTATAAAAAATTTATTTGCTACAAATACTTATGCATTTGCATTATATTAAAAATCCTAATTTAAAAAATAATTGCATTTTATTTCAGAGTCTGTTTCATAATATTTAAATAAAAAATACAAATAAATTTTATCATATTAAAATTCATGTATTTAATGCATTCATAAAAGTAATAATAAATAAAAAATCTTATTTAAATTAGAGCTTCTGCAGTGTTTTAATTGTAGTTTAAATTAAAAACGCTTTATTCTGTTAATTTTTATTAAAAACTAAAAATACTCAAAATATTTTTTTTAATTTTAAAAAGTAATTTCATGAGGAAGATTTAAATATAATGAAAATAGTTTTTAAAAATCTTGTGAAATTTTACCAGAGAATTGTTTTTGAAATTATTATTAATTATTCAAATGCGATCTTTATATAGTTGATTCTCTAAAATTTTTATTAAAATAATTATTATCACGTAGGTTTTACAAGCACCTATTAAAAAATATGTAATCGAATGAATAAGTATTTATTATAAAACAAAAAACTGAAATTCTAAAACATATTGACCAATTAAATTTAACTTGTTTTTTAAATATTCAATGATAAATTCTTCAATGTCTACAGAGAATTTGAATTTCATGCTCGTATAAACAGCGCGAATCAAGTAAATATACACTTGTCGCTCGGTTGTGGATGAAAAAAATTAAACATGCTGAATACTTCGTTTGGTGGAAAGCTCCGCCTCAATTTGGTCACACGTGACGTCATTTCGTGGATGGCTGGTGGATGGCTTGTGGACAACCGTGTCCGGTTGATGGTGACCAGGTTTGCTGCCTGCTTAAGAGACCTCAGACGGTCTTCTTCTTTCAGTCGGTTACGGTTTATTTGCAGTAGGGAATAAATTAAAGAACCATTTTCTGTTGTCAGTTACTTTTATTTGAAGAAGATAATTGGAAATAGAACTTAAGTCACTATATTATTAAATGAAAAATGCAGATATTTTTGGGAAAAATTTTTAATTTAATACATTGATTTAATTAAAAAAAGGGTCAATCATTCAAATGGAATTCATCTGTAATATTTTAATTAATGATTCATTTGTAATATTTATTTATTCAATTTCATAATTTTTTTCTAAAGCAGCAATTTAATATTTTCAATTTAAACTAATGCTTCAAGAGCACCTGAATGATTAGGATAGTTTATTTATTTTTACAATATTTTGTGCAAATTCGATTTATTAACTTTCTAAACTGAGTTTTCTTTTTTTAAGGAAATTTGTTCGATTGGCTTATAGCTTAAATAGTTTCAATTTAAGTAATTTCTTTATTTGTTTTAGATTTTTTTCAGATGATTTTATCATTGATGTCAAAAATTTAATTCTACTGTAATAACATAAGCTATAATAATGCTTCTAATTTACTATCATATAAATGCATTGAATTTTAAATAATCCATAACTTTAATTATATATCGATAAATATCAAGCTAATAATAATTAAAATGTTTGCTTGTTGTAAATTTTATTTATGTAAAAATAAATTATTAAAGGAAAGTATTAGTATAAAAATCGCGGACAAATATTTCCTGCCCTGAAAGATGCATTTCACTTATGGTAGTAAATGTTAAAATTTAGAAATCACACGATATTGATCAAAATAAAAGCAAAACAAGTTTAAATCAACAAATGCAGCCTTCAAGTAAGGCAAGGAAAATATATTTCTACAATATATTTTTATATTACTTCTTTTATAGTTAATTTTCCCAATGTCTGCAATTAAACAAGGTAAACCTTAGATTTAATAAAGAAACTGAAGGATAATTTTTTATTAGTTTTGAAATAGGGTGATAAACATTCAATATAAAGTTAAATAAAATAACATTTAGGATTAAATAAATTTCAAAGTTATAAAAGATTTTAATTAAAAAAATGGAAATATATATTTGCACATTTTGTACGAAATAAAGATAATAATTCGAAATCAGACTCACACAATAGAAAATACTTTTGTGTGTTTTTGTAAATAATAAATTAGAATATAATATTACTGTCTTTGCCATTGAATTTTGTACCACATTGTAAGCTGTTCTTAAGGAATATTGTAGCGTACTCAGTCTAGGTAGGCAGAACTAAAGATAGGCAGACAGACTGCATGACGTTTCGTATGATTGTCCTGAATCCATCAATTCCATATTCTGCTAACAGTTATGGGGTCTCGACCAACGTGAGCAGCAATATTGCGGTACGATAAATCGCAATCCCGGTTGGCTATAATCCTTCCTCGAACAAAGTCAGACACGTGCTGATAGGCATTTATTCTTCTTACACGAGGCATTACAACAACTTTCTTTGCCGAAAACAATGCTGAAACCGAAATTGAGTATGAGAAAACTGCTATCCAATCTCTGGTTTTATACATGTTGTAGATGTCGCTACTGTCGCCTGCTTTGTATGAATACGCTGAAAATCCAATCATTTGCATATCACAGCAAGTTCTACCAGTCATGCAAATTGCACGTGTGTGGTGTGCCGCTTTCTTGGTGTAGCAATTTTAATGGCCATTAGTGTATTTATATCCAACCTCTCCCCCAACATCTGGAATTCTAGTGACCTTTAGATCCTTCTTTTGAGGTCACTCCTCGACTCTAATTTTCCGGTCACTCCACAGATTCAAATCAGAAAGGGTGACGACACAACAAATTCTCCGAATGCACCTGGCCAGGTGATTCCAATTTATTTTGAGGAATCACATTTGTCATGAAAGACTTCATGGCTCTTCACGAATCGTGTTTGCAGTTCCCACACTATCTCCAATGACAACTAATGGATTGCCTTGGGTAATGCGTATTTCTGGGGTTCAAACTGGGAAAAATCAACCTCTTTGACAGCTGCAAAGGGTGTTAAATTCCATTGAAAATCTGGAATTATCTTGGGGGTTTGCACAAGCAATAAAAGTGTAGTTTCCCTTCTCGTGGAAATCTGGTTCATTTAGCGATCCTTATGAACAAATAGTCCACTTGTTTCAACGATAGAGTTTATTGAGCATAAAAACGAAAAATATTTAGCAGCATAATAAGCACCATATACATGTCAGCATTGATAAAATAGTTCACTAAACATTTTGACGATTTTTCGAAGAAATGTGAAGACCAATGATAAAAGATATCATAAATTTGTATCGGGGAAGTTGTTGCATGTTGTGTTGTTGTTGCATATGACACTTGGACAAGCCAAGCCGTTGGCTATGCGAATTTTAGGTCAATAGAGAGCGTCTTTTGTTTTGGATCAGAGCACCATGAAGGTGAAAGCACGACTTTGCTCTAATAAGGTGACGAGGCCACTCCTGAGCTGGCACCCTCCTCTCCACATCCACGCCACACCATCGGAAGGACTTTGGACGTCATAGATGAACGTGGACGTCCCCAACCCACTGATGGAGAGTACACTGATGACACCCACTGATGGAGAGCAACCCAGTGATGGAGAGTACACCGTGGTCATCCTCCCAACCACTGCCCGCGGCAAATGATGCTTCACTTTGCTGAGCTTACGGGAAGCGGCTTGAAGCTGCTGAGCCACTGGAGCTCCGTGGGAAGTTTCTGCAATCAGGCGTGTGGAGGAGTTGCAGTCCAAATGAGGCGGCTGTGTATCGTTCAAATGAGAATGGTTTTCGTTATTCCATAGAATGTGTTACGAGAGTGTATTATACACTTCTAAAAATTATGGGTGTTATACGCCCTAAACATCTCTCATAGAATTTCATTCTCCACCGATGATCATTTCCTGAAAGAGAGTTTATCTGCCAGCACATATCCACAGTGTTGCACAAGGACGACAGCAGATGGATTGTTGGTCCACAATTGCAGCTCCTTTCAATTTTTGAGTTGTGTCCCCATTCTAGTAATGGTGTTAGAGATTCGGCGATTCTGAATCATCGTTCCCTACTTTTTCAATTGTTGTCGTTCCTTTTAAAAAATTTAAACTCTGAAATCCACAGTTAGCATTCTCATGACTAACAAGATGCGATTGCAGGAGGCCCATGTGTTAAGACCAAAAAGTGAAAGGTAATTCCCCTCAGAATAATCAGAGTTCTTGCTGTTTTTTATGGACTTCAGAATGCTTCCTGTAAAGTGATTTTTAAAAATCGTGCAATTTTCTTTAGTTACAACACAAGCTTGTCGCCAAAAAAGTTATTTTTTTAGGAACTGAAAACCCATGCTCGCGCACGTTTTCTTACATTTTGTCCGATACGCTTCTCTTTCTCTTAAAACATATATAAATATATCATAAAATTATTAATACAGTTTTTATCTTTCGACTTACATTAATTATTGCTTAAGAAGAAAATTTTCATTATGAGTAAAAAGTGAACAAGCGTATGCATTTTTGTTACATGAAGTATTTAACTATCGACATACAATATTGAAATGCAACGACAAAAATTGAAGTCGTTCAGAAATTAAAAGAAGGTGTCATACCGTAATGTTCTTAATGTAATGAAATTGAATATCGAACAAGAGAAATAACTTTATTCCTTCTTTATGGAAGCAAATGCCTTCCTTTGACAGTTAATACCCCATTAATCGCTGCAGCACCTTTGGGTTCTCAGGTTGGATCGCAATTCGAGAAGAAACCATTCCAGAACGCGAAGAAAGGCTTCCCCTGAATTCCATCATACTTTTCAATGAATTGTTTTTCTTTAAAAAAAAAAAGAGTAAGAGCAAATAAAAAATAAAAACATAGTAGCATATGATTAATTAGATTGTAAAACTAATCTGTTTATCTACGAGGTAAATAATTTTCTTTTCACTTACAATTTAGATTTTTTTTCTTTTTTTGCAAAATATTTTTTTAGGAATAGAATTTCACTGTACTAAATTTTAAATCAATGAACGTAAATAACCATTTTAAATGTTCTTGATAAGATTTTTACTTTTACTTACAAAATAAGATTTTGTCTTCTTAATGTTTTTAGAAATATTGTGCTATGAACGTTAGCTAAGTTTAAAATAGAGTATATTTTAAATTGTTGAGGTTCATTGACAATGTGGAATACATCATCATCTTTTGCAGTCATCTTTTTATAAGTCATCTTTTGCAGGTTTTTTTATGTTTCTTATCACTACTTGTAGTCTTAGTTATTTCTGTGGAAATTCCTTTTTGTTTCAATTGAATTGCAACTATTTCACAACCAGGACACTTATTTGACCAGACCAACTAAGACTTACATGCAGTATAATGATTTTTATGTTTTGAACTTTGTCGATTGATGACGGAGTGGTTAGCGTCCGCCACATCAGTTGAAACTTATCTCATTATATTTCCTTGACCATGTGTAAAACAGTAGCATACAGAAATTCATCCAATTTCAAATGATGAATCGCTAGATGCTCAGTTGTTAATACATTATTTAGATTTTTTTTTCAAAATAGTGCATTAAACAGTTGAAATTTTATTTAAAAGAATTCAGAATTCTTGAAACATTTTTGAGAAAAAGGTATAAGTATGATATATCCCTCCAAGAGATTTCTCGCCAAATCTTGCTTTCTTTGTTTAGATTATAGTGCTGCCGATTTTTCCTTTGGTGTAGCCTATTTGAATTTTTGATACTTTCTGGATATTTTTATTGACGTATTTGGTTTTTTCTAGTATTTTACGTCATTTTTTGCGTCTTATATATGGTTTATTTTAAGTGGCAGCAGTGCTTGAATTATTTGTTCACAAAAAAAGTTGCAAAGATCGCCAATTGTGTGAATATACCCTATCAGTTCCGAGAGAAATTTTGATTTCTTAATGCATCTTTGATTTTGATTCTTGTTACTTATTTTGTAATGCAAAAATATAATGATTATTAAACATTTTTCTAAATTTACATCTGATACATTTTTATGCGTGTAATATGCATTGCTATAGGAAGGCATCTATATGCATAGAAATGTATTTGCAAATGCATAAAATTTGTTTTAATACAAAATATGTTGTTTCAAAAACGTATATAAATGCTCAGACTTAAAAAAAAGAAAAGAAAAATGAAACTTTTTTAGGAAAGGAAAAAAATGTCTGCAAAATTGTCATAATTTAATATTAAAGATGTATTGTTGATTGCCAGGCATTAAAAAATTGCGTGATTAGATCCAAGACCGCTGCATGGGGAATACGAGAAAGAAAACTGAGAAACAAGCATTCTTATGCAGTGCACACATCTGTTATCAGAAATAAAACGCATTTTCCAATCCATTAAGTATAGTGCTTGTCGCTGCATTTTCACAAGTCATATGACATCCACGGAATCACATTAAATACCAGAGATTAATGTATGCATCGTGGGTCTATTATTTAAAAAATGGATTCTTATATATAACCACTGCAAACAAACTATCCCTAGGTGAGAATCGAATCCACAATCACTTGAACTAAAGACCTTATCCATCTAGCTGTGTAATCATTTTTATTGAATAAGTTACATACAATTTATTCATCTGAGAAATATGGTGTGTATATAAATGATATATTTGTAGCCAAAATCTATGTACATCGCGGATTTAATCTGTTTCTCACATTTGATAGCTGTGTTAATATTTATTTCATATATTTATTTACGTAAAACGAAAAGATTAATATTTAATATCTGGTGATGCAGGAAAATATTTGTTAACATTCTTTATATATAGTATGTGATTGTGATAAATATTAAACTGTAAAATCTAGATGAATTATAACATTCGATATTTTAAAAAAAGTGTCTTCACATTTCATTTCTAATTATCACATCTTTTCAAAGAATTGTCGATAATAACACTTGAACACAAAATTAAAGGAGAATTGTAATTTATTATTCTTAATTCAGCCGATAAACCAATTTATGTGAAATTAGATACGAGATTATCTAATTTCACATAAATTGGACAATATTTAGATACGCGACAAAAATTCTTTGTCTGATTTCCATTCAAGTTTTCTAAAAACGAAACCACAAATCAGTTCTCTGCATTTCACGTGCTTCGATGTAGGGGAATGTATGCTATTTAATCTACGTGATCGAAATCTGATTTCTCTTTTATCGATACGATTTATCGATTCAGAAATCGATAACATTCTCAACTCTACCCACATCCAAAAAGCAGAATAACAAATGAATTCTTTTCCCAAATTCTGGTGGATCTGGCAAAACGTCTTTGGGGCACTTTTTCTACCCTTTTGAATTTTTTTAATAGTATTTCTTGAAATTTCACTTGATTAAATATTAAGGTTACTAAAACGTAACCTTAATATTTAATCAAGTGAAATCAATTTAAATAAAGGAAAAATAAGGCTTAATTAGAAATCTAGTTAAATTCCTTTTTAAGAAATCATTTTGATCCTTGTTTAAATTTTTTAAGAGCAGAAATTTCTATAGAATGAAAAAATTTCACAGAGATATTTTTGAAAATTTTCCGCTTTATAAAACTTTTTTAATTTTTTTATAAGTTAAATTTTAACAAAAGTAAGCCTTTGTCTTGAAATATTATCAAAATTCACTCGATTTTGCTTATGACCCTTCAATATTTTTTCGGGGCAAATCTAAATTTAATGAGAAGAATTCTGTTCGCGTAAATTGATAATCTCAGTGAACTGCTACGATCTGATATCCGTGCTTTTGGAGATTTGAAGTTTGTGCGGAACAAGTTTTAGGTTTATTAATTTCAATTTTTGTACATATGTGAAACGTGAAATTTGTTGCAATGGCTAAATGAGCATTCAAAATCTGAAGATGCGTTTTTTGAAATTTGATTAGAAAAGTTAAATTTTATTGTTTATAAAATTCCATCTGAAAATAGCAAAATATTCAAATGATTTTTAAAATGTATAGCTTGTTTTGTGAAAAATAATAATAATTACGTATATACTTTATTAGTAATATATATTGACTCATTTTGCAGAAAAATATAATTTAAAATGGGATCTCTTAGACCCTTGCAATGGAACTCATTTGGGAATCCATCGCTTGCTTTCCCAACCAGTACGCGGCTCAACTGCTCTTGCTGAAGGAAGGGAAAGCAACTGTCTAGAATCATTAAAAATCAAGTGTTTTTTTTAAATTTTTTATCCAAATAATGTTTACAAGTATTATTATATGGGATAAAAATGAATATTAGAGTATGCAGAGGTAATCTAGTCTGAACATCATTTGTTTCGGTAAACATTTTATAGATGACTTTTAATTATCCTCAAATATGAAAAGTTAAAAACTTTTCATTTTCGATTTTTGTGACTTTTTATAAAGGGAACAATTTGTTCCATGTGAAAAAAATTTCAAGCGTTCCCATTACCTACAATTCCAATTTTCTGTACTTTATTAGTGTAAATTCGACAACAAAATGATGCACACAGAGGATTCGTGGACTGCGGGAAGGCCTCAAGTTGTGGTTGCAGAGCGGGTGTCCTGGCGTAGGCTTCTACAGCGATGTTGATCCGAGTTCTGCGATGAATGTGCGAGCCTGCAAAAAGGATTAAGATCCGGGGAGCGTGGAGGTCAAGCAATGAAACCACTCCATCTCTTTCTCCTTTTGAGTCCTCATTTGAATCTTGTCAGTGGCGTATCTCATTGTGACATATTTCCTCTGCTCATTTGACGTCATTCTTTCACAATCGTTTACCACGGAGTAAACATAGAGCTTTATTTCGCTTACGTTTTGTATCGTTGAAATTGTCTTAAAATGACACAATGAAAAAGCAATGCTTTTAGGTGGGTTAATAATTTCATATTTAATTTAATACGTACAATCACTTTACATGAATTATTTCATTTATTTTAATCGCCACACTTAATATCTGTCTCATATCTCACTTTAAATGATATGTTATGCAATTTTTTCCTTATCCTTAGTGAGTTGTTTTGATTTATGAGTGAAATGGGACTAATTCCTTAAAATATATGTTCAGGTTGTGTTTTCAAATGAACTATTCATTTAAAGCATAATAAATTATTTAATTTGTGGTAGCTGTTACGACTGTAGCGATAAGTTTAATACATGTGACTTCTTTTGATCCCCCAAAACGCTTTCTTACAAAATAAAAATCCTAAAGAATACCGATAATGACTTTGTTTCTTTTTTTTCCATCTCACTTCAAGTTCTTTATTGATTTTATTTCTCACACGTCGTGGAACTTGATTGCGGCTGGGATCTAAGAAGAAAGTGAATGCTCTTAAAAATGATCTTGTCGACAGAAAAGAACTCTTAAATAAGTTATTAAGCCATCTATTATGTATATAAAGCGAGTTTCATTTTTTTCTATTTGTCATCATTGTCATTGTTGTTATTCAAACATACCGTAACACTAAAATTTATTTTGATAGATGTAACTAAAATAATTGATGTAAAAAATGTCTTGTGTAAATCCTAAATAATTTTAACAATGTAGGAAAAATATAAGAATGTTGTATATAAGAAGGGTGTTAATGCTATTATTTATAAAATTGTATACAGAAATTCATTATTCTATCCCGAGCACTATTGTTAAGAATTTATGTTTCTTGAATATGAAAAAAATTGCATATAAATTTTATAAAAACTATTGCATAATGTAATTAGTATTCAATTGCATAATGTAATTAGTAATTAGTATACAATAAGTAACATAATATCTTTTTATTTATGGTTTAAAACTCTTTCCTTTGATCAAAATACTGAACACATTTGATATTATGTAATTTAAATTCTTCTATTTGTAATGAGTTGAAATTTGTAGGGGAATTTCATAAATTGGTTTATAATATAAAACACAAATTTTTCACATCAGTGCGTATTATAATTTTAATATTTTGTAATCTTTTAAAAAATGGTGATTATAAACGTAACTTTTATGTTTCAATTGCAATGAATTAAAATTACATTCCAAATATTTGGAACATACAGAAAAATGAATATTCGTGAGGGATATCATTGGTAAATATTTTCATTGGAAAGAACCTAAATCATGTTATATAAAAACCCGATTTGTGCTATAAGAAATGAAGAATGAAATGAGATAATTTTTGTTTTAAAAAGTGAGTTTATTTTTGAAACGGGGCTCAATGAAATGAAACGAGACTTTTGAAGTGAGCTTATTTCTGAAAAAGTGAGAAAAATTACGAATTTCCATTGAAGACCGTATTCAAAAAATAGGACAAAATTTCACTGTGCCCTTAAAAAGTGTAGAATGATGGATCCTGTGAGAGGTCTTGAGTTCATGTCCTCCGCCAATCGATAAGAAACAACGGAAAGATAAACAACCCAAGTTCTGCAGAGAGTCGGAAGTAATGGATGTTTGGACTGCTGACGGAAATCCCCGGGACTAGATCGTCTATTAATTTTGATGAGGGGAGAATCTGGAAGAAGGGGCATCAGTGTTTCGGATAAATTTAAAAGGCAAAAGTAAATTGAGTTAAAATGGAAAAACAGTAATGTTTGGAGAGAACTCGATGAGGAATTGTAGGAGCCGTCCTACTAACTAATGAATTCATATGGACTGCATATTTTAATAAAAACAACATTTATTCAAACATAACAAAACATTAAAAAGGGACAGCGGAAGACCAACGGCAGGCCCGTCTGTCACCTTCTAAGGTTACAGTTACTCTTTTGCAAAATTACGTAAACAGCTCCCTCACTTGGATGAGTAGGAGCGCCATCTATATAAGGGAAGTCTTAACAGGTATTGTAAAGAATACCTTATCGAATTGACTTGGAATCTTTTAAAATATTCAGCATCCTGCACCTTTTGCAATCCAGTCAATTGAGGAATCAATGTAAGGCTAAAGGCCTGATACAAAAATTACAATAAACTCTTGGTGTACAGCTTTTTTAATTTATGAAGTGATTTCAATCTTTTTTTTTAAGTTTTTAAATTTCTACTAAAAATTTCTAATAACCATTATGTTTCCACATAATCTCTTTTCAAAGTTGTGATTTCATTTAGATAATTTTTTCTTTGTTTCTTTAAGGACTTATTTTATATGAAAGCAATAATTAATATTTCTTATTCTAAAGGGATATTTTACCTTTTTAATTCCTAGTCATACTTTATTTAATGATAACTAAAAGAATTTATTCTTTAATCGATAAAAGTTTACGTTCTGTCAACTTATACGAATTAAAAATTATAAATTATATGTCCTTAATATTTTAGAAAAACGCTCTAAAAGTAGAAATCTTTTTCATTGTTAAATTTTGATTTTATCAGGATTTCGAACTGTTATTTTTCATTTTATCTGTAATTTTATTTGTACTAAAAACTTAATTCAATCCTAAATGAAAAATGAAATTCTATCAAAATGTAATATTTAGTTCTTTTTTACTTGGTACTCCATGGGACTATTAACGAACATGTATTATACGAGCATTTATCCACTTGACAACTAGGTTCATAGGATTATGTCAATGACGTGTTGAGCTCCAGTGGCTTAGCACTCCACTTCCTGTCCAGATGAAGCATCATTTTCCGTGCATCTCTCGCTGGTGTGTCGTGGAGAGGAGGGTGCCAGCTCAGGTGTGACCTCCTCACCTGAATATAGTTCAAAATAACGAGGCACTGAATGAGTATTCCGTTAACCTTGAGGTATAGTCCGGGACTCGCCTATATTGTATCGTTGCTTGCCGTTCACATAAGCAATGTAGATGGAGTGACGATAACTATAGAGTTGACATTAAATTAGAATTTACTGATAGGATACAGTAACAAAATGACTGAGAGTATATTGAACTGAAATAAACCGATGTACTTTTTCAATTCAGTTTCGGTTTTCAAATCAGGTAGGGCTATATATTAGTACAAATATAAATCATATAATGGTTATACTTATTAAAAAAAGAATAAAACCTGAAATGCAATAACTATTGTATTTTTTATTGTGACATTAGTATAGCAAATTAATAGAGTACAGACATTTTATTCAATCACAGAATAACAAAATTTTGAAGTTAAATTAATGTATAAACCAATATTATGTAATACTCATATTAACAGACGTTCAATTATAAGCAATATTATAACTAAATGTTGAAATTGAATGTGAAATTTATTTACTGACGGGTGTACCGAACACAAGACCTCATTTTTGCAAAACTCGTGTCCTCTTCGGTGTTTGGTCAGTCTTTAGACTACATAAAATACTGAACGGCGGGAGTGGACTTTTTCTCGTTATTGCTGAGGAAAGTGCGCAGCAGGATCTTCCAGTCCTGATGACTGAATGTTGGAATTATTTTGTTCATCGATTTGCTCCACAACTGCTCTATTCACATTATTTTTCGACCCTCCTGAATAATGAGATAATATTACATAAAAGATGAGAAATACCTTTGATAATGTGTTTTATGTTGTTATCTTGCCACCGGATGTTTATTAAAATGTGTGAATAAGTTTTATCAACATCTTCCACAGTGTTGTTGTAGTCGTGAACTCTTTCTTTTCTTCAACTTTCCAATTTAATCATTTTTGCAATTTGGAATCATGCAAACATGTTTTGAATCGTGTCATTTTACAGCAGTCAATTTTCCATGCCGAGAAGCCAAAACGTAAATAGGATTTGTTTAGCTCGTTTCTATAACCTGTGGAAGTCGCGCCCACTTGTTGCAGCTAGACAATCAGCTGTGGAGTGGGGATGAGCGAGCGCTCCCATCACTTCACCAGACACACCAAGAATTTCGAAATGAGGCTCTCCAGCTTTGAGTCTTTCCTGTGTAAGTAAGACTGGAAAAATGACATCCAGGCTTATTTCGCATAGCATAAATGTCACTGTGTAAAGGATGTTAGTCTTGCGCGTCACTAAGAACGTAAAGCTTTATAAGATATTGTTTAGCACTTTCTCATACTTCTAACTGAAATCTTAACGAAGAGTTCTTTCAAATCACTATATGACTGTTATTTGCATTTAATTTTGATCAATAATAAATTATATGGCACTGATTTATTTGCATATCAAATGGTAAATTATGTCCACCGAGGTTTATTGAAAACAATAAAAGTAACATTTGAGCTGTTTAAATATGCATACGGATATTTAAACAGCGCGTTCATTAACAGGGTTATTATATGCGCTATGGAATAAAAGATCACATTTCCTGATAGTAACTAGAGCTGTTTGTCTGACTTGGCACCCTCTTTTTTAAAAAATGCGCCTGGGAAATGATGAATCAATGCATGGTTATAATCGTAGTCATGTCAATTTCATTCAACTGATCACAAAATTCGCAAAGTCTTTATTACATTTCAATTCACTGTAAAAAAGGGAAGTTTGAGCGGCATGTACGTAATTTTTCTGGTGATATAATTTAGTTATAGTTAAAAATGTATTACATAAAGAAACTTAAAACAGTGTCTGCCCCCCCCCTACTGCCATTACCCTCCTTTTATTGTTCTTACCAATGGGTGAAACGAATATGTAAATGAAAGAGTGCAAATGTTTACATTTAAAAATAGAAATGTTGACTGCCACATTCCGAAAGAAGAAATGAAGCGGTCCATTCATCTGAATAAACGGCTTGCACCGAAATAGAAGGGATAGACGCTACAATCGAGGCTTACTCCGAGGAAGTGCGCGGGCTGCCCTGGCGCACACCCGCGCCCTCCACAAAAGGGACGCTCTGTTTGCAGAAACCGATCGCTTTGAAGCTTCACAGACTCTCTGTCACTGCTGCGGAAATAAATCCTGCTTCCACTGTGTGGAATGACTGGTCGATCGGAAGAAAAACTAATCCCGCATGTACCTTATTATTTGTAAATTTGTACGGAAATGAATTTCGTGTGAGTTGGTGAAATAGGCTGTGTTCGTGTTGCGTAAAATTCATGTGCCAAGCCATTATGCCGTCTGATAGGCACCCAGAAGTTAAAAATGCAGTGTCCATCATTTGTTGTTTAAGGTATCATTCACCAGTATCAAACCAGTAACTTTCCACTCCAAAATCCCGAATCCCAATGATTACCATGTAAATACATTTCTATAGATTGTAATATTAATTTGCATTGATGTAAGTTAATAGGATAGGATAATGTTTTGTATTCATATATATTCCGAGAAATTTAATCAGTTCATTCAAAATAAAATGAAGTTAATTTTTTAAATTTTGGATAACATTAGTAAAAAATTCAATAGTTTGACTTAGCGAAAACATTTCAAATATTACAAATTAAAAGAGAATTTCTTGTCTTATATGTAGGAATATTTATTGTTCAACCGTGTGTCTGTGTAAACCATAAATAAGAAAATTTTATTAATTATTAAAAATTTGTTCTAAGTATTAAATTTCCGGAAATGTTGCTTCTTTCAAGGCACTGAGTGGATGTTCCCAGATTTACATCCAGGTATTCCTGACGAACGGTGTCTTCTCTTCGTTCAAATCTGCAGCATTTATCTATGAAATTTTCTGTGCGAAGAAGAAATAAAATCACAAAAAAAGTTTACAGCAGTTATCGTTTCCTTTCTTTTTTACCACACAGTCTCAAGTATAGATACGAAATAGGGTGAAATGTTTTATGAGAAAATTGAATAACATTATGTCAGACATGACTGGCGTTTTCTGTATTAGAATTTCAATAAGTCGTCATTCAAATAGTCCGACATTCCAAATGAGAGATCTTTTTCGTCAGTTCTATTTTGCCGCCATAGACAACAATGTAATTCCATCCTCGCTTACTCGTCCTTTTATTCAAACGGAATTCTAGATAATCCGTCCTTTGACGGAGTGGGACGGACCACAAGAAGATTTTATTTGATCCATGCTCCCAAAAATTCTAGAAAAATTCGTTTCAATGAATTCTGTTGGAATAGAATTTCAGAAAAAATATTCGAAATTTTAACAAAATACATTTCCTGAAAAATATTCAAAATATCTCAAATTTATTAAAGAAAATTTAATAAAAAAATACCTCTCAACAATTCAACAACGAAAACAAAAAAAAAATATTTTGCGTATGAAAATATAATGCATGGAACTTTAAGAATAATCAGATAAAAATTATAGAAGGTATGCATTTAACATTTTAATGATTTACAAAATAGGATAAATTTCTATAATTAAATTATATATTTACATCAAAGCAGGACACAATTTTTATTTAAAGCAATGCATTATCATTTTTAAAAGCTGAATAGTTTTATGAATAACTTTATTTTTTTCATTTTTTATCTTTGATTAATTATCTTTGATTATTAAAATAATTTTTTTCACTGTGACTTTTTTAAATTTATAAAATAAGTAAGCGTGATGTTAAAAGTTATAGTAGTTACATGCAAATTTTAGTCAGTGTCCTTGCTAAGCTGTCAGATTTTGGGGCGCATGGAATGGCGACTTATCCTTTGCGTGGGTGATATTTCGCCTCGTTATTCAACACACACCGCAGCCTGAAAGCGAAAAACCCAAGGGGTTTATGTTCCAGTCCCATTCATAAAGAAGCAAAGTGCGGTAAATTAATAAAAAAAACTGAAGTTTATATAAATGTATGAATAAAATTTATAGTATACTAAAAGATGTAGATCAAAGCATTCTGCAAGGACAACTAAAGCAGTGAAATCAAATCTGGCGTAAAACGTAAACTTAAATGAACGATGTATATATTTCATGTGTGTGTGTGTGATTTGTAAAGAAATTCATATGAATTTTTCTCAGTAAGTTTGTATTGTCTAAACAAGAAGAAAAAATGCTAAGCCTATAATTTTTGAGGGAAATTATTTTTTCTAGCAAAAATAACTTATTACCTCTGTGCCTTAACCTCAGATTCTAAGGAAGAATTCATATTAGTGTCAGATAGGGTGGAAAATATGTGCATGAATTTTCAAAAAAAAAAAAAAACGTTTAGACATTCCTTGGAACAAGTTGGTCAGTAAGTTATACGAAAAATTTAATATTGATGGGCGAGCACTTTCGCGTGGATTGCCGACTTCCTTAAAATCAGACTCTTTAGAATCAACTATAATGGCTTACTATCAAGACTCTATCGTTCTAGACAAAGTGTGCCTCAGGGATCGGTACCTAGCCCAACCCTATTTTCCCTCTTCATTTCTGGAATGGAATCTGTTATTTCTAATGATTGCAAAATGGGTTTTCTGCTGGTGACATTGTTCTTTGGTGTAGTGGCTCTAACGTTGACGTCATGGAGACAAGCTTAAATCATTCTATTTGGTGTATTCTGGATTTTGCTCGTGATCATAAACTTCACTTCCATCCTGATAAATGTAATACAGGATTCTTTATGACAAATAGGAAGCTGTTTAAATATAGACCTAAGAATATTATGAACCCTCAACCCTTAATTTGTGAAAGAAATCCCAGGTATCTTGGCTTTACTCTCGATCCTGAGGTCTCATGCAATAAACATATCGACTCACTTGTGATCCGAGCCAAGAAGCGACTTAATATTATGAAATATGTTTTTGGTTGCGACTGGGGTTCAGATGCCAGAACACTAAGAACAACATACATTTCTTTGATTTGCCCAGTCCTCGAATATGGTTTTCAAGTATATCATGTCGCATCAGTTACCAATCTACAAAAACTTGAGAGAGTACAGCTCAGTGCGACACGCATCATTACAGGGCTCCGTAAGAGCACACCAACAAAAAAATGTTCTTTATGAGGCAGACTAACAACCGCTGCAGGAAAGATGTATCCCAAATCTGATAAAATACTTCAGTAAACTTTATAGCTACCATGACCAACATTGAACCGCTAACTTCCTGTGTGGCTGGAAGAATGACCAGAGGCTGAAAAAGCACAGTCCCTTTGAACATGCAGAGAAGTTGAATGTTTTTAAATCTTCTGTTTTCGCTAACTCTCTATCGCGTCCCCTCTTGACTCTTTGCCAGGAGTGGTCTTCCATGCAGAATTACTGATGCACACAAATAAATCTGCTCAACATCCTGAATTCTTAAAACAAGCTGCACTAGAAGTCATCAATAACATCCTCTCTGAAGCTGTACAAATTTATACTGATGGTAGTAGGGATGAAGATGGCCACACTGGAAGTGGAGTGTTTCTTAAAACTGAAACTAAAAAATTTCTTCTAAAACAGCGCAATGCTGATTTCAGTTCTATCTTTTGTGCAGAACTTACAGCCATTGATATGGCTCTGCACTTTTAACTGAACAAACAGTTAAACGGCGAGATTTGGATTCTAGTTGGCAATCTTAACGTTATTCAATACCTTGAAAACTGGAGGAATATGTTGGACCAGAGAGGAATTTGTGTTTTCAAAAAGTTTAAAGCATTATTTGAGTCCTCCATTATTCATTTTCAATGGATTCCATCACATGTCGATCCTAAATATAACGATATCGCCGGTGGCCTTGCTAAGGATGGATCATCGCTGCCTCTTGGTTCTGCTGATCCATTGACTTTTCAAAAATTCTTCTCTAGGAGTAGGGCTCTTGCTAACTCATCTTGGAAAATCCCACCTCTTATCCTTGGTACTGTGGCTCTGATCCTCGGGGATCTTTGAGTTTCGACGGTGAAAAACGTAACCAGACTGCCTTGCCCAGACTCAGATTCGTCCATCTTCGGACTCTACAGTTCCCCCAGGCCAAACAAGTTTTTTCCACCTGCACTTCGTGCAATACTAACGAAGCCAATCCCGAACACTTACTGAACTGCATTGGCTTTTTAAAGCATGAACTTATATACAGCTATGGAGCTGTCCTCGATTTTTTGAAGGTGAAGGATGTCATGGACATGGTCCGATTCAGACAAGGGGATAAGAAAGAAGAAGATTGCATTTTATCCAACGATGGCTTCTATTTTAACTTTAAAATAGATATTTTTAATTAATATAATGAATAAAATATAGCGTTTTTCCCTATTAGAAGGTTATACTTATTAATTTTTATATCAATAGGAGTTTACATTTAAAAATTTTCTATAAGAACAGTTGCCGAGTGCAATCTTTGTTCTTAATTGAGCTTTCCTCATTGTATCAAGTTTGATCCCTTTGAGCAAACAAGTAAAGCTTTCCATTCTATTGGTATATTTATCCTGTAAAAGCTTTCATTTAAATAATTGCTAATGTACAATTTTTCATTCCTCATAGACTTTTTCTCATTGTATCAGGCTACATTAAGTTGTTATTTTCCGCAAGTATTTTCTCTGTTCTTTAATTGCAGTTTATAATGCCAGGGATTTCATTCAAAGATATCTTCCCTAGAAAAATTTGCCTCTGTACAGTTCTTTATTTGTAATTGACCTTTCCTAGTTGCCTCAGGTACAACTGATTTTTTTTAGCAAATCATGATAAAGTTTTTCTATTGGTAAGTTGCAGTTTATCTAATCGGAGTTTCTATTTAAATATTTCTTTTTAAGAAAATACAGGCAGTACACGATTTATTTTCTTAATTCAACTTTCTCATTGCGTCAAATATGATTGCATTTTCTATCAACAAATCATATAAACCATTTATTTTTATAGGTAAGGTACAAGCTATCTAATCTGAGCTTGTGCTTAAACTCATCGTTTCAAGAAAAGTTAATACTTCATAACAGATTTTCTTATTGCATCGAATATTAAAGAGTTCCTCAAATCACGGGAAGCCTTCGTATCTGGTGGTATGATTCAGTTGATGCACTCAAAACTTCTATGTACAGAGATTTCTTTATGAAAAAAGCTACCAATCTACACTTCGTTCCTAATGGAGCTTTTTTTTAATGCATCTAATATTATTTAGTTTTCTTTCAGTAAATCACGTTAAGCATTTTTTCCTATTAGTGATTTGCAGTTTATCCAATCAGGGCTTTTATTTCAACATTTCTTTATAAAAGAAAGGAAGTAAAGTATGGTACGTTATTAAAAGAGCTTTTTTTTTCAATGCATTGAAAATTATTTAGTTTTCTTACAGCAAATCTCGTTAATTTTTTTTCTGTTGCAATGTATAGTATGCTCCATTCTTAATAGAGATTTTTTCAATGCATGGAAAATTATTTAGTCTCATTCGGGCAAATCTTTAAGCTTTTTTATGTCGACAGATGTTAGCTTATTCAATGAAATATTTTTAAAAATTTCTTCAATGTTATCAATCTACAGTTCTTTCTGAAAAAAGTTCTCCGCATAGCGCTGAATATTATTGAATTTCCTTTTAGTGAATCGTGTAACACTTCATCTCTTGGTAGGATGCAATCTAGCCAATTCTTTTTAAACATTTTGTTTGTAAACTATCTACCAATAGCACAATGATGCAGAACTTTCCTCGGGCTGTCTTTGTTCTTAATATAGCTTTTCCCAAGCTATATTAAGAACTTTTCTATTCGCATGTTGCAATTTATTCGACCAGAGCTTCTATTGAAACATTTCTTTATGACAAAAAAGCTACCAATCTACAATTCTCCATTCTTATTAGGGCTCTTCTCATTGCATTGAGCGTTATTTGCAGCATAGCGCGTAAAATCTATTTTCTCTATAGTTATTGTGCAACTCATAGAATCAGAACTTATATTTTTAAGATTCTTCATTAAGCAAAATGTGCCGTTCTCCATTTTCAGTGGAGCTCTTTTCATTGCATCGGACATCCATGAATTTCCTTTCAGTAAATCACATTTCATACTTTTTCTGTTAATAGATTGCATTTTATCTCATTGAAACTTCTATTTAAATATTTCTTATGGGGAAAAAACTACCAACCTACAGTTCTTTATTTTTAATAGATCTTTCACCAGAGCTACAAATATTATTTAGTTTCTTTTCAACAAATGCGCTTAAGCTATTTTTCCTATTGGTAAATTGCAGTTTATCCAAGCAGTTTTCATTTAAATATTTCTTCACAGGACAGTCGCAAATGTATATTTATTGTTCTTAATAGGGCTTTCGCTATTCTCTCGAGTGTAACTAAATTTTTCAGCAAACAACATAAAGCCTCTTTCTTCATTGGTACGTTACAGTGTATCCAATCAGAGATTCTTAAATATTTATTGCTATGAAATGATTGGGTAAAATGCAATGCACAAGTTCATCACTCTTAATAGATTTTTTCTTTAAATATTATTAAGTGTGATTCTATTTCAACATTTCTTTTAAGAATGTATTGCCAATTTACAGTTCTTTATTCTTAGTAGAAATATATCCTCATTGTATCGAGTGGTATTAAATTTCCTTTTAAGATGTCACGTAAAGCCTTTTTATTTATTGGTTATCCAATATGTGCTTCTGTTTAAAAAACATTTATGAGAAAAATGAGCAGTGTGCAGTTCTTCATACTTTCATATTGATTGGGGAAAAATATTCCAGATGCGATTAAAAATGAGTTCAATGCTAGATAGCAGGCATTAAAACATATTTTCTGCCTGACAAATCAATGCACTTTTTTATTTCTTCGCTGTCTGTGCATAGCAAGAGCTGAATTGGAGCATTCACTCCATGTGCTGCTGGAAGAGACTCTGTTGCAGGTTTCATATTTACTATTTCAGCTCTTACTGTTAATTTTTTTGCTTTAGGTAGTTTCTCGAATATAAATTCTTATAACTAAATGTTGTTAGTTGCTTTTCTAAAAATCTATTATGTGTGTGTGTGAACCTAATATATTTTTTAATACTTTTGCTAAATATTTAACTATTATTTAATGTTAAATCTAAATAAAGTAATTTGTTATTTTAAAAAATTAATTTATATTTGTTAGGAAATGCTTTTCCAATCTGTATGAGTATTGTCAAAATTGCAGAGCCTATGAGTTTTATTCTTACTTATTTCCAGTGCAAGTTTAATAGTAAATGAAACATTTTAAAAAATAAAATATTTAATTCTTTTCTTTTTAAATTAACTTTGTTTATTATCGAATACTATTATCTGATTATTCTGTACCGGTTTTGTCCTATTTAAACTCAAATTTTGACCAAAATAGAATAATTAAAGTGTGGTTCGTGGTCGTGTCCGACTTAGAATGTGACCCCAGATTCTGTACAAGCTGGGAACGACTGCTTGCCGAAATCCAAAGCTGCCATTGGATCCGATGAGAGCCACTCCACGAGAAGCACGGACACATTTTCATTGGAACGCGTAAACTTTATAGAAAAGCTTGCAACTTAAATATAAGCACGGCATTATCTTAAGTCAATGTTTTTGGGAAGATAAACTTGGATACTTTGTGAGAGAGAAAATAGAATGTTTTATGCACCCTCTAATTAGGGAAATCCATCTTGTTTTCATAGAGTCTTTAATCTAATAACTAAACAAATTACTATAAACTGGTCCTTTTACATTAAAATATCAATTGTATTCTATAATATTCTGTTGATGTATTTGCTGATGCTTTTATTGGCGTAATAATCAATAATCCACTAATTATCGAATCTTGTACTTAATTACTGAAAATTTGTGTATACAAATAATTAACATTAAATTTGTGAATGTTTTTTTTGTTTTGTTTAAAAAATTAAACATTCCAGATAATTGTTAATTATGAGTGTAGCAAAATTTTGGGAACATAAAATTGTTTAAATAAAAATGTCCATGCCTTTTTATTCCTAATGATATATATATATATATATATATATATATATATATATATATATATATATATATATATATATATTGTGTACGTGTTATTGATAAATTTGTCAAAACAATGTCAATAAAAAAACCAAAGCAAAGTGCCAAAGTAAAACTACACAAAAAATATCGTCCTCACTTCTCTGCAGTTGAAACAAATGAAGAGGAAATGGGCTTTCGATGTATTCGTAAAAATAGCTAAAAAATGATGCTATGGAATAGTTTTCCATTGCCTCTCAGAACAAGAATAAATGAGCAAATGCAGCAGAATAAACTTAGAAAAATATAAAAGAAATCAAATAAACTACTACGAAGCATGCACGAAGCGAATCTGTGCATCGTTATAATTAAAAAAAAAGGATGTATTTATGGAACTATAACGGCGCTATGGTATGAACTACTGAATCAATTAAAATATTGTGCTCTAGACAATGATGTCCTATACTCGATGGTTGTATTTGCTCGTAATTCTGTGACATAAAAGGTTCCATTCTTTGCAAACAATTCACATCCAACTCTAATCGAACTGAACAATGCTCCCTATGAATTGAACCATTAGCAAACCTGCTGTTTGCGTTTGAATTTCCGACTGGAATCACGGGTGAAGAGATTATTTCCAAAACTGTTGCACTTTTTTCTTTCTCAGTTTCTTATTATGCTTAGATGTTTGTTTTATTATTGTCAGCTGCTGTATTTTCTTTTTATTCCAAAATAACTAAAGATTTCGGAGTTATTTCTAATATCGTCTTTCAAATAGTTAATTTGTTCTTTATTAATTATAGTATACTTTATATTTATTTAAGTAAGAAAATAAAATTCAAAGTTTAAATTTTATTTTTAAAAATTTTTAATACTTTTCTTTAATTTTAAGCAAAATATGAAATATTGAAAAAGTGAATGTTTCAGGAAAAAATTATAAATTTTTTTCTGGAAATTCTTGATAGAAATCAAAAAGTGAAAGCGTATTTTTAGTTACATTTTATCTAGGAATTCGAAACGCATGCTCTTTACACAGACGTCAAAATAATTATAACGGTTTTAACTATTTCATAAGCAATTAAATGTGTGCATAATAAATTTTCTTCTTTAAATTACTTTATTTCCGCTTTGCATGCAGAACTCAATAAATTCATAAATATTAAAAATTTTATATTGCATAGTTTATAATCACGAAAATTCATTAGTTTAAAAAACTAAAAATACAGCATTTATTTTTTTAAATATTACATACTTTGGTAAATTTGTTTTAGGACGTTTTATTTTTGAGAAATGAATGAATTACTTAAATGCATTTCATTAAAAGTTGTAAATAAATTTAATTTCAAATTAGAAAATCGAAATTATTAAGCAGTTTTACATAATAAAGATGAGTTCCCATGTTAAAAAGAAAGACAACATTCCAGAACATCTAGACAACTGTCCTTGGAAAACCTAAACCACATCCCTAAGAATGCCATTAAAATCTATACTGATGGTAGCAAAATCGACAAAATAGCGTACAATGGCATATATATATAGAAACCCCTCACACCAACATGACTTTTTCTCATCGTAATACTAATTATTGCTCTGTCTTCAGAAGCGAATTGATTGCAATAGACCTGGGACTAGAAGCTATTCCTTCTAGGGAGGATTATGGGGACCTATGGATCTTGTCAGACAGCCGTGGTTCTCCCCACCACCTTAGTAATTGGCTTCTTGTAGGCGACAAGATCGGCAACTCCATACTACTTAAATTAAAGCTCATTTCACTTCAACACAATGTTCATTTGCAATGGATACCTTCACATGTGAATTTCCACGGGAATGAAATGGCAGATAATCTTGCTAAGGAGAGTTGCCGGATTTCAACAACTCCCTTTTCCACACTCACCTTTATGGAGTTACTAAATCTAAAATCTCCCGGGAAAAATCTAAAATCTCGAAGGAGTGGAAAACACCCCCTATTCATGAATGGTACAAGGGATCAAAACCGGGTTTGCCACTAGACCTCCCTTGTGACAGACGTATCCGGACTACTCTCTCAAGATTTGCTAGTGGTCACATCAAGTGCCTCACTTACAACGAGGGCAGGAAAACCTTCGTCACCTGCACCAAGTGCCAAAGTCATCAGGCCTCTCCTGAGCACCTTTTGGATTGCATGGGTCTTTCTAAGGAGGATCTCTTTAGCAATCCTCTCCTAGTCTTCGACTTTCTTACAGTCAACGGGCTCGTGGATGTTGTCTGACTCCGTCAGACAGTGAGGATAAGAATCTACAAACAACATAATAAAGAGAAAAAAATTTATTTCTATGAAAATCATGATTTCAAATAAGTAAATTATTCCGTAATGATATTACTCTTTTTCCCCTAAAAATTCTGAAATTAAAAAATATGGGTATCGTTTAACTTACAAGCACAATGTTATTTGTCGGTTGAATTTTTATCGAGAGATTGCATTGTTGTCATGCAGTGGATTTCGTTTCAGAAGCCAATTTCTGTACAACTTTGACATCACCCAGTGAGTGTGCGTGTGAGACTCTTTTCGTGCCCCCCCCCGCCGCATGCTTTGTAGATGATGGCAGTGCTCGCGTGCAGGGGGGAGGGGGGCACAACAGCTCTAGTATCTGTCTATATATCTAGAAAGAAAGGATCTATCTCTCGTTATTCAACAACGGCTGGGATTGAACCCAGGTTTTTTCCCAAATAACACTCACTGCTGTTGCTTACACGGTTCTCTTATTTTCGAAGTTCTTGTGGATAAAGAAAGAAAAAGTAACTGGGAATTTTATATCGATTCTACTTCAAAGTAACATCATTTAGAAGTTAGTAGTTAGTTTTAAGCAGTACAGATACATTTACTGAAGAAATGCGTAGATAACTATAGAAATAAAAGATAGAAAACTATAGGGTTTTTTCGCTCTGATGCAATTCTCAGTTACATATGTTTATTACAAAAAAAACTGTAAGAGACAAATCTAATGTTAGATGGTAGCTGTTACCAAGAAATATGTTAAAGACTTTGGACAGCTAAAAAAATAATTTGGTGTAAATCTTTGAACACAATGAATAAATGCAATTAATATTTCTAAATAAATGTGTTTAGTGGCGCTATAAGTATATAATATGCGCTATAATAGGCTGTGTATGCTCATAAATGTCTTGACAACATTTATTTTCAATTTCAACAGAATTCTTTATATTTCATATTGCAGTTTTAAGAAGTTGAATTACATGTTTATATTTAACACATTAATTTTATGTTTCAGAAGTATGCAAATATGATAATTTATCGTATAATTAATTTTGTATATTTATTTTAGAGTAATGTAATATTGTGTTAATAATATTTCTGTTGTCGATACCTTTACTTAGTTCATAATAATGATGTACCAAATGTAACTATGTTTCTATGATTAATTAAATCGGGAACTTTTAATATCTGTGTGCACAAGTAGGCATTTAAAAAATGCTCTACTTTTTAATATTTCGGCGCAATCATTTCTCGACATGCACGCGTTAGCATCTGTGTATCATAAAATGTGCATTCATGTGAATAACTTACATGAAATAAGATTAATTGCCATTTCTCAAATTTAAACCATCAAATATGTATTCAAGTATGTAAATAAAACTCAAATAAAAGCTTCTAATCGAAAGATATTATTTTCATCGGTATTATTTATTTTAATAAAAATGAGAAATTTCAAAGCGGTAGTTTTGAAGATGGCATTATTTATTCCGAAATATGAGCAATAAGGCGAATCCTTTGGCACGATGTTGAAATATTTATAGGCAGCCGTCAGGAGCGCTTCGCTTATGAAATATGTTCAAATATTTAAAATTCTCTGGAGAACCTCGTAAATTTAATAGATCAACTGCACTTTGTGAAATAATTTTGATTTACGAGGATTTTCTGATAAATCTAAATTTTTTTCTTTAACAAGAACGCTTTTTAGAGTTGTGAAGAAAATTTATTACTTTTATGCGCTGCGATGTGTACCTATTCTAAGAAATATTTAATAGCGCTCTGGAAAAACACCTTTTATGCCCTGGGAGTGATTCTAAAATTAGAAAATGCGAAGGGGGATCCAAGTCTTTCGATGAAAGGGAATAATGATTAATAAAGAGTTATTTTCATGAAAAATAATTGATAAAACGAATGATAGTGATGGTCGAGAAACAAGTTCCGCAGCGGTTTCATCACTCCCACTCTCAGCGACGCAACTTTTCTTTCAAGGGGAAGCGAGGTAATCACTTGAAAAAGCAATTATTAATTTCAAATTCATTTCTGAAATTGATATTATCCATGAAATTTTGTGATGGGGAGGTTATTATTTCTCTAATTAAAAATATTCGAGCTCTTTAATGTTGAGCATTAATTTACATTCATTAATTCATGTCAATTCATCTCAAAGATAAATATACTAAGTGTGTTATAATTTTATGCTCTGGAAATAGTTATTTTTCTTTATAAACTATTCAGTTTCATTTCTTTCCACTTATATTCTAATAAAAAAAGAATTTTTTTTTCAATCCACACTTTTTTCAAAAAATAGTAGAAAATTTCGTAAGAGAAATTCCATGCAACATAAATATTTTTTTTTACTTTCTGAAGCCTTCAAATGATTAGATTTTATTAGAAAGTACTAGACTTCGGAAAAAACAAAAACATCTATCCATATATTTGTTCAAAATTTCAACGCGATTTTCGCCTTTCATATTCAATCGTCTGGATAAAAACAAAATTTACTTAAATTGATTTTATACAAAAGAGAAATTTGCTTCAAACTAAATTACTAATAATATAAATTTTTTACTTTTCATTTGATAAAAATATTTATCGTAGAAGTTGATATCCTGGCTATATATATATATATATATATATATATATATATATATATATATATATATATATATATATATATATATATATATATATATATATATATGAAATTCTAAATTTTTGTTAATTAAATTAAATCCAGTATTATTGTATCATTCCATACTATAGAGAAGATTTTAAAAAATTAGCTTTTTTTGTTATAATAATTCAGAACGAAACTACTCAGTGACTGAAAACTCACTTTATTAACGGGGTTCACTTTTTTTTTTTTTTAATACTTGCTAATAAAATAGCTGATTGGAGTTGCAAGTATATCACAGCCGACAGCAGCAGATGCTATGACTTTCGTCCAGAATAATTTTCATAGGTTGAGGGCCAAGCTCAGTTGCAGCAAAGGAAGAATAATGAAGATAAATAGTCCAGTTATAGTCAAATGTGAAAGCTTCCAGTGCGAAGATTTCAGTGAGCCAACTTCCCTCATCTAAAACGGAAATATGAATGGGATCCTTTTTATTTAAATAAAGTTGATGATTTTGAATTTTTGCCAATTACAATACATAACGGGAATACAGTGTTTAAAATGATAAATTTAATTTATGTAAAAATTTAGACTGTTAATTGAGTAAAAGAACCTCTTATTGATAGAGATAATTGTACAGTAATCGTTTTAGTTATTTAAGAAACAAATAATGTTAAAAATGAATGATTCAATTTTATTTTATGCAAGTTTTTATTTTGTGACCTTTTCAGAAACAAATTTTGTTTTTATAGATCATTGTAACAAAACTTAATTCTTATAAAATTTTATAAACGTCGTAGTTTAACGTCATTGCGGAACTGAACTGGCTACTACGAATTTAACTAAACATATTTGAGAGAGAATATTGTACATTGTTATAAAAAGTGGTTCGTCATTGGAAAAGGGAGGGATTTAAATGGTGTTGGTTTAAAAATGCTTATAGTAGCCAGAAATTGGAGGTAATCCAGAAATTTTCCCGACAAAGAAGTGCAATCATAAAGGAACTCAAAAATGTGGAATTTATTTATTGCAAACAAGATATCAAAACTCTCAAATGTCAAAATTGACGCCAGGTGTTTCCGGTTACTGAAAAGTGGAGTACGAACTTAAAGAATAAAATTGAGAAATGATTTGCGACACAGTTTAAAAATCGGAAATTATATTCTTTGCTGGACTGAAAATTCTTCTGATCCTTTTATATAAACTTATGTTACATTTATTAAAGAAAAAATTAGTATTCAAGTGTATTACAATAATATAATAATTAAAATTTTAATTTTTTTAAAAATAAAACCCTAGCCAAAACCAACCTCCCTCCGTAAACTGTACCTTTCTCTAACTGAGATACCCTGGTGCTGCCACAAACAGTTAAAGGCCTCAAGGCATGTTTTCACCCATGAGCCCTTATTCTGCTGTTAATATTTAAAATTTATTTAATTTTCGGAAATTATTTTCTCTACTGGACTGAAAATTCTTCTAACACTTTTATATAAACTTATGTTACATTTATTAAAGAAAAAAGTAATATCGAAGTGTATTATTATAATATAAAAAGTACATTAATAATTTAATTTAAATATAAAATCCGTCTCCAGAAACAAACTCCCTCCATAAACTCTACCTTTCTATAACCAAGCCCCCCTGGTGCTGCCACAGATAGTTAAAGTACTCAAGTCATGTTTTTACTCATGACCCCATATTCTGCTGTTTATTTTTAAAATTTATTGAATTAACTCAATTCATTATTTACCAAACTGAACGAAATTAATTTAAATTGCAAAATGATCCATTCATTTAAATCAAAACTAAAAGCACACTATCGGTGCTTATTGCAAAATAGATTTTCCGTACAAACAGAACTTGGGGGAAAAAGAATGTTCTCACTTTCTAAATCTTTCGAACTGGCAACATAGAGATGAACATTTATGTGCCTGCAGACCAAGTGCTCGAGCGACGCTGCGGCAGGGCGTTCCTGTGACTGGGTGCTTTGGTGCGGGAACAAACTCAGATCCCAAACACAGATGGATCCAAAATCAATATTTGAACAAAGATACTACAATATATTTTGGTTATAAAAATAGACTCTAATTTTTTATACCCTGAATTATGAGTAATCATGCATAAGCTGTTGAGTTAGAATTCTTTAAAAAGTAAAGGATAAATCACATAAATCCCCTGTTTCTGCCGATTTTATTTGAAATGACTTTGACAAGAAACGACGGCTCGATATAAAACTTTACATTCCTGGGAAGAGACTAAAATCATGGAACTACACTTGATTTAGGTCGCAGCGGTGGTTTTGGCTGCTCCAGTTGCGTTGAAAGGGCGTTCTCAAGGTTTAAAATTTATTCTCCGAGACAACCCAAGTCTTCTCAGTGAAATCACGATGAAATATATTTTAATAAGAAAGGTAATTTTCATATGTTAAGTAAATAAATAAACATTTTTACATAATTATTGCTTAGTCAAGTGCACCGCGTTAGCGGCAAATGTCTAGGGTGCGCACCATTGACATCGTCATGCTGTCTGTCGAAGGCGAATTCGATGATGGCAAACAACGGCCCACCCCGCTATCATCTGGTTAATTGAGCCAATTCACATAGAGTACCTACCAAAAAAGAATAAAATCAACCTTATTTTAGTAGAATTTAATTTTTATTACAAATAAGAATAATCATAAATAATTCATTCGAAACTGAACCGAAAACCGGAACTGAACCTGTATATCTTATTTTAGTTGAACCGGAACGGATAAAATAACGGTTCGAAGTCGTGCTTTCAAACCACAGTATGTCTTAAAAAAATACCTTGAGAAACCAAAAAGTCCAGCCTGATGACGGAAATTTCCAGGAAGGTCACGAACTATTCCACAAACATGGAAATGACCACATTTTTTGTTTAACGGCAGACAAAACTTTATTATTGGGAATATGTTTGTTGAACAAAAAACATTACATTCTATTAACCTTTTTAAGCAAAGCAGGGCTTATGATTTATCTTCAAATTATAAAACATTACTTCCGACAGTAGAGTTTGTTTCAAAAGCTTGAGAATTAGACGAATTCATAGAGTAATTTAGCAGATTTAAACCGGGATGTTTCATTAAGTTTATTTTGATGGATGGGGAAATTGCTTAAGAAATAATCGAGTAACCGAAACTGCGCGAGAAGCCAGCCATCAGAAAGGGAAAGAATCGGGAAATTGTAAAATATTACGATTTTAGGAAACAAAAAAAAAAAAAATTGAAAATAATCTGTAGGAAAAATATTATATTTTCTCAGATCGCGCGCGAAAGAGAAACCGTTGATGTTTGTGGTCAACATATGGTTGTAGAGTTTCTTGTGATATCCTAATGAATAATTTGGAGACATCCGGTATTGAAATGTCATTCAAATTAACTGAAAACATTTATTAAAAACATATTACTATTTGATTAAATTATTTTAAAACATATATTAATTTACGATATTAAATTAGAATATAGTAAGGTTTAAACAATGTTGAGTTACGTAATTTCTGAAAATGCTTTCATTCAGTTTTCAGATGCACCCATAATGAAATTGAATGACTTCATCTCAGGCCGAAATGCAGAGCGGGCAGCCCAATGCCTAGTTCCCTGACCTTCAGTTCGACAGTTTGTGGGCTCAAATCTCAACTCTGGCTTGGATATTTACAGTAGTTCGAAAACCATTTTAAACTGTGAGTTCTCGCCTAACAAGCTCTCGCGTGTCACAAAGGATCGTGAAGCCACCCGAAGTAGCAAACAAGGGGAGTTCAGCTGTGGATAAGTCAAAGATCAGCCAGAGGAATCGAAAGGTGAGCATTCCGGTTGCTTCAATCGAATGTTTTTATTAGCGCATATTTAAGTAGCTCTTCGATTAAGGTGTTGCGTTACGAATTTGTTGCGTGTTTTTTGTTCATTAACAAGTCCTATTGCCTTTAATATTTTATTTTAACAATAACAATTAACAAATAACAATTTTCATGATTATTATCCATAAATATAAGTTCCACACCATACTACACTGGTGCCAATACGGTCTTCATTCGACCGCATCCAAATAGCCACTGGGCTAGATTCCCCATCGGATGGGGAAGATGCGCTTCTCATTCCCCTTTAGGGATTTACTGTGGCTGAGTTGCCACATAAGGTTCGATTCTGAAGAAACTAAGCTTCGTCATGACCACGGACTGCTTGACGCGTCACTTTGGGCTGGAAGACGACGACGTCGTATCAGTTATGTGATCCCTGCGCATGCAGGTGTCTGGCAACAGTTAACATGTCTTCAGAAAACTATTGATAATGAAATAAGAACCTAATCCGCTCATCAATACCTGCAATGCAAAACTTCATATTACGTGTGGAGTAGGAACATAAATTCAAGGAAATAACTATCATTTCATGTATTAATGACCACTTATTAATAATAAGTATGACCTTTCAGTAATTATATTCTTTTATGATTTGGACGCTGTGTTTTTCACTGCGTAACGGGCTGAGGCATTTTAATGTCCACAGCAGGGGAGGACTTTTAATCGGTATTGTCCAAGTGTCGCAAGGCTGAAAACGAGGAAAACTCCCGCCAGATGCATATGCAGAAGGGGGCAGCATAGAATCCATTGCTTAGCAGCAGCTGTTATTGAAGCCTTATGTTCCGAAATACCACTGGACCCCAATAAGCCGAGTAATATTTACTTGCGATGTTTATTTTCATTCCACACAGTCCTGCACTCGAAGGCTCATCGAACAGAGCTCTGCAGCGAAGTCCAAGCCACTCAAAGCAATTGTGGCAGAGAGGAAAATTGAACTCACCATTCGGCTGCTGACCGTACGTATCGACAATTTATATCTATCCACAAGTGGAAGTGATATGGGCATGTGTATTAATATACATGTTCACTCTTTGTGTAACTAAATACCAAAATACATTTAACCTTAAATAGAGAACTCGGCGATGGTTGCGTTTCCCGCGATAGGCGTTGTGCTCAGTCAACAGGTGTTGCCTCAGTCCCCGTTCATCTCCACCGGACAGTGGGACGCTGCAGTGCGAGGAAAGGTTTCTCGGATTGGTTAACAAACAGTGTGTTTTAATTGAATTGAAATTCACACAGTCGTAAAATGCCTATTCAGCAAGTACCTAGATGTTATAAAAGATCAATTTCTGTGCGTCAGTCTTCTAAAATTGTACTTTTCTTTATAATTTGATAAATATATATTTTTTATGAAAGCCTATATATTTCGATGTTTACAATAAACTCTTGTCTCATGCCTTATTCTCTTCCCTTGTTCGTCGCTTTTACGACAGCATATAAAACACGCCTGGTTGGAGTATATTTTTTCCCCCATAGATGGGATGTGTTCCGGAAAGTGTCGACTTGTGAGGCGCAGTAAACTTTCACTAAGACGTCCTGGTCCTGGTAGTTGAATATTTGGTTTATTTAGTTCAACAATTGATTTTCTGAAGTTCATATTTTTCGCAGCTCCTGCTGAAGTATGCTAAAAAAAGAGTTATCTTTTTCTAGCAACCGGGAAGTCTGTAAGATGTTGATCGACTTTAACATCACCTCTCATAGTGTTGTAGTCATGGACTACCTTTAGAACCAAAGTTGGAATTGGTAAAAAACTAGAACCATTGTGTCATTATTTAGGAAAATAGGCAATTAATTATCCTAAAAAGTAAAAGCGAACTCAGCTCGGACTTCACAAAATAGAAACGTTAATTTTTCTTCTACCCGAACTCAGTGCGGGCATCACAAATACTGCACGCAGTAATTGCCCGAACTGAATTCGGGCGACACTGGCAAGGGGTTAATGGAAATGCTAAATTCCATTCCAAGGATATCGGTTCATTTGCAAATCATTCATGCATCCACTATTCAGGAAGATGGCATTTAGTAAACGAATAAGAGGAGACTTCAGCGCTTTTCCCTTAACATTTAGAAATATTTCGCTGCAGAATGCTTCGTAGTTTACTCGTTGTTACTCTATTTTATATGTTTATTTTTTTTAAAATGATGCATTCATTTAAAGTAACCCATCGCCATAATTTTTCAATACATTATATTCACATTATGATGCATTCATGAATGTTATAATATGAATGCCATTCATTAACTCTTATAGAATCATAATAGACTTCGATAATAAGATCACGAAGATTTTTTTATCGATAAGATAAATCTTGAGAAAGTTCCTCCACTTAAAATTCAATGTTGGTAACTTCTATGCATAGTCAATAGTTGCAATCTTTGTCACCTCAAGCGTGTTGTCAACTAGAGGTGGACACAAGCTTAACTATCTTATCAACGATAGCTAGAAGAAAAAGGGAAAGAATCCCCACAAAAACTCTTAAGCCTTTTGAATCCTATAACAAAGTATAAAAAGAATAGGAATAAAAACAATGCATTTCATAAATAGAATAAAAGCAATGTATTTCAAAAATTTTTGATGCTGAAAACATGCGTGAAAGAATCTTTTTCCACCTGATTTAAACAAGTCACGACATTGCACCATAAGGTTGCGGGTTCGAATCCAGCTACCGTTATGCCTCGGGAGATGTCTGCTGCACTTCTGCGTTTGTCGGAGGGATGAGGAGTACTAGGGTGTTTTCCTGTCTTGGGACACGTGAGCGCGGCCCTCTGTCTGCGACGAGTTTTGCGGGCAGGGGACGCTTTCCCAGCCTTCAGAGCGTTCTCTGTCAGTAAAGGGGGCGCTCTCCAGTGCGCAGCGCACACGCACACGGAACACTAATAGAAAAACTCATCAAAACTTGTGGGGAAAATTTATTTCAATACATTTTCCATCTCACAATGACTGAAAATGGGACATGACTCGGAAAACTTTTTGCTTGACATGTTTGCAATATCATAAAACAATTGCGAGTACAGTAGAACTCCAATTACCGAAACATTTGGGACCGAACCCCATTCCGATAATCAAATATTTGAATAATTGAATTTTTTCGAAACTAGCGTCTATGTTAAATAATTATTGTTAGTTGGGGAAAAAACGAAATGGTGAAAAAAACAATGTATTTTAAAAAGAAAAAAGAACTTTCAATCAATTAAATATAAAGGCAACTCATTTACATGTTAAGATACTTACAAGTGTGGTACATTAATACATTGCACATGCAAGTGCTGTAAATGAAAGTCATTGCTTATAGAGCATCTCAGTCAAAGTAAGCTGTTTCACTGCGTTCATCCGTTTTCGGGCCGCCAAGCCCCGCATTCGCTTAACTGTGAGAATTTGCATGTGGTGACACTCGGGCCGATGCTCCATCCACTTCAAAGCAGTTTCAAAAATGTTTCCTTAGATGGCAGTCTCGTGTCTGCTTCCACTTGGACATTAAGGGCATCTTCTTAATCAACACTTTCAATAAGTTTACCATCCTTTGTAATTGAAGGTCTCCCTCGTAATCCATTGTCCTATATCTCCAGCACTCACTTCTGAACGTCCATGAATTTTCAAAAGAACGTTTTGAATTTCTCACGTGACACGCCTTTCTCCCTTCTCTTTTCTTGAGCTTTTCCTTTTTCTCATTTTGCTCCTTTATTTAATCTGGTTTATTTTTCTGAAATTGTGAAAGAGGTTTGGATAATTGGAGTTCAATTTCACTAAATGTGCATCTGGAAAATGTTTCTTTCATCTTCACACTGGCAACGCTTCCCAAAAGGTTGGTTTATTTATTGCTTTAAGTTTTTTTTAAAGAAAAAGAAAATCATTAAATTGTGTGGACGTAAAGCTTATAGTGAACATCTGCAGCTTTTTTGTTTGCTAGGAAAAACTAAACAAAATGAAAGCAAAAATAAAAAAATCGGGATTTCCTTATCCAGAGAATTTACTCCACGTACCGAAGCGTTGGTCGCGGTCGGGTCAGGAGCGGGTCGGACTTCTGGAAATCCGGTGGAAGGAAGGGTAGGTAGAGCTTCTTTTGCCGAGATTTTTTTTAAAAAGAAAAAAAAAAAACTTAAGCTATCTTCTTGACCAACCGAAGAAATAAATCAAACTTTTCTGTAAAGGAATATTCTCTTTTTAGTCACACACATTCAAAGCATGCCTTGGGAGCCAATCATTTTAGGAAAATGTGATGTTATAATTTTTCGCGTGGACTAGAAGAATAGAACAGCTTTCCTCAAATATTATTTTCCGAAATAGTGTTGAAATTATTCCTACTTATATTCTTAACAGCTCTTTAATTAATTGTCTAATGCTTTTTTAAGCTTCATTACTGTAGAACATCTTCCAATTTTTTGAAAGTTTTTGGTATTTAAAATATACTTCTAAGAAAAGTATGGATGTTTTTGTATTCAAAATAAGTTTGGATTTACAGGATTTTTTGGTCCAGCACAAAGGAATGCAGACGATTGTCGTTTAACATCAGCTGCAAAACGACATTTTGTCAGTTGCAACAGAACCCCGAGCTGGGACAAATGTGCATGTAAAAGCAACGTGCATCTCCTGATGTTCAACAGTCGCTGATTTCAAACCTTGGAAATCGCAGTGCGTCACAAGCAAATGTAGGTTGCGGTTTATTTAACTATGTTCATCCTACGGTAAATGAACAGAAGCAACTTAATAACAGTGGCAAAACTATTCCAATAGGGCCTAGGTTGCCTTTTTGAAAGGGGTTTTTCAATAAAAATAATGCAAATATAATCTATCGTTTTGTATCAAAATGATATTTCACTCCAGTTTTAGCAGATATTAAAAATTGAAAAATCTTAAGACAAAATCAAATTTAAAAAAAAAAACTTGTTAATAAAATAATATATTCATTAATTTTTAACCCTTGAAGGAATAATTTAATAATAAACGAAACTTAATGGAAATTTATTTCAGTAATTATTGTCGACTAAATTGACTGATTTTCAAAAACCCTGGGATGAATATGTTACTGTCATCATGTGTGAAGAAATCTTTGTTCATAAATAAGAAGTCTTAGAAAGTTGGGTTTATGCAGGGGTATATTGAAAATCGCTAAGCGATTCTTGTAATTACACATAGAAATTCTCGAAATCTGTTTTTGTGGTTAGAATTTTCCCATAATCATTCTGTGATGTAAAGAATAGATATGTGTTATGATTTAAATCCAATAATGCAACTCAACAAACTTCGTGTGGTGTTGATAAAGAATGGAGGGAAATCCTAAGAGGGCTTCCGATACAATAATCTGTTTAAAATGTGTGTTTGAACTTTTTTCAAAAATCATTTCAAAAGCTTTTCTGTGTTTGTTGAAAATGTTTTTAAGAAAGAAAAGCTTGAGGCACGATGCTTCTAGCTTCTCACTAGGGAGCATGAGCGATCGGCGTGCATGACTTGTGTGTATCGTGACAAAAAGTCTCCTTTCACATTGCATTTGCGCAGGGGTCAGCCTGACCACCTGCGAGGCATCCACACTGTGAATTGTCTTCCGGAAAGACTTTCCATAGATGGTGGACCATATTCATATGTATGAAGGGGGAATCCCGGAAGACTCGCAAGCACATTCCCTGATAGACGCGCATGCGTAGTATTATTTCCCGTTGTTCAACTGAGACTGGGATCCACTGTCCCAGGTCACCAGGCAAGTCCGATGATATTTCACTTGAATATTTGGCTTGAAGCCTCTGGTCCAACTCGGGTACATTTTTCTTGTGTCAACTGCTTATGGAGGAATTACGGGTTTTCAGAAATATTTTTCAGCATTCATCTCTATTATACGAATTATAGGAAAATGGATAGTATTTTTAGTACAAGAAGTTGAATTTCTTAAAACGGCAGTGGAACGAAACTCAACCGCATTAATGTCATTTTCTATGTTTTCTTAAAGATTATCACATTGTGACGTTATTTATTGGCTCACATTTTACTCCACACAGCTATGTCAGTTGCAGCAGCATGCTTCCCTGTGTTGGGCTCTACCAGTTAGAGAAAAGTAACCGGGTGGAGCCTTCGCGATTTTGACGCAGGGACCCAGCAGAAGGCCACCAATCATTGGCCTCGCAACCTCAGAGATATCATTTCCCTTGGAGGACATTGCGATCACTTCCAGTTTTAACGTGCCCCAGCCGCTTTTAACGAACACGACGAATCGTCGATTAAGCCGGGATTCGAACTCATAATTTTCCAATAATGAGAACGATGCCCTAGCCTACCAGGACATCGTGTCTCTATATATCTATGTCAGCGTAATTCATATCGATAAAGATGGACTCGAAAGGGAATTTGATGATCAACTCTTAATGGTTCTGTTTAATAATATCATTTTCCATAGCTTGGGGAACTACTAACAGCTCGTTGCCTTTTTCATATTTGTATAAGATGTTATTTTTGATAATGTAGTCATTCGTATTATTTGTTTGGCATAAAGTTCTAAAAGTTTGAATGTTATCATCTGTAGATTGGGTTCGTTCAATTTTTAATGTCATTTCTGCTTGAGGTGTAATAACTTGGGTGCTTGAGGTGTACTGTGTTACGACTGAGGGCATCAAAATGAGGCATTTGCCTACCAGATCTATGAATTATTTCGTAATCACAAAATCTTCAAGGATCATTGCCCATCTGGCAATTTTTGGAGTTTAGTCTTTCTTTTCTATAGTCTGTTTAAACGCAGCACAATCTGTAACAATTTAAAATTTATTACCTAGTAAGTAAACCCTGAATTTTTTCAAAGCTTCTATAATCTCAAGGACTTCTAGTTAGTAGCTGGAATACTTGGATTGTTAAGGAGAAGTCTTTCGACTGTATAGTAAATGGGGTGAAATTTCTTATCACTTCCTTTTTGAAGTAGCACAGCTCCGAAACCTTGTGAGCTGGCGTCAGTATGCAATTCTAACTGTGAACCTGGTCGATAGATGTGTAAGACTGGTTTTTTAGACAGAATGTTTTTCAATTCTTGGTATGGATTTATTTGTTCGGTATCAAATTTAAACTCTTGGTTGTTGCGAAGGTGGTCACTTAAGGGTTTAGCAATGCGTGAATAATTTGGAATAAAATTTCAAAAATATCCAGTTAATCCTAGGAAACTCTGAATCTGTTTTAAATTAGTAGGTTTAGGGAAATTTTAAACGGCAAGGGATTTCAGTGGACAAGGTTGAATAGTTCCATTCTGAATAACATAGCCAAGAAATACAATTTTGAGTTGAAAGAAACTACATTTATCAAAATTAAGCTCCAAACCATACTCTGAAGCAACTTTAAGAACTCGATCTAATTTTTTAATACCTTTGGCTTCATCTCGAGATGGTATTATAACATCATCTAGGTATACTATTATTGTGCCATCTTTCAATAATTCACGAAATACATTATTAATAAATCTTTGGAAAACAGAAGGACTGTTACACAATCCAAAAGGCATTTTAAGAAATTCAAAGTGTCCGTCATGCGTAACAAAAGCAGTGTATTTGCTACCACCAGGATCTACGGGAACATGAAAAAAGCCGTTTTTTAAATCTAATGTTTTAAAAACTTGAGATTGTTCTAAGCGTACAAGTACATGTTCAATAAGGGGCAGGGGGAATCTATCCCAAATTAATTTTTTGTTTAAATGTCTATAATCGATACATAATCTATGTTTACAGTTTCTCTTTTTGCACAGAACCACTGGAGCTGCATAATTACTTTCTTTAATAATACCATTTTTTAACCATTGTTCTGTTTGTTCGTGGACGACTTTTTGTTCTGCATAGGGTAAACGGCGTGGACGCTGATTTACCGGTAATGAATCACAAAGAATTAGATTCATTGAAACATCTGTAGTCTTAGTTTTGTTTGGCTTATAGTTGTTAATTATTTTCTTAATTTGTTCTCGATAAGTTGAGTTTTTAATATGTGAAAGTTCGATTGTGTCTATCTCATCGAAAACATTAATTATATTAACAAGAAAGTTTTGATTAGTGTTAACCAAATGAATACCATTTTTACCTATGTGAAATTCACCTTGGTTGATGCAATCTGTTCCAAAAATGTTCCAATAATTGCATTTACAGAAATACAATCATCTGGAATTACGTGAATCTTTATGGAGAATGAGGAATCCTCTATTTGAATTAAATCTGTAAAATATCCCATTGATTTAATTTTAATATTTCCTATTCCAGTAAAAACAAGAGGGGGAGAATTAAGAAGAGGGGAACCAATTTGTTTATATATTGAATATTTTATCGTAGAAGCCTCGCTATCCGTATCTAATAGTGCATTTATTTTTATATTGCGTAAAATAGTTGGAATGTGCATGGGTTTTATTTGAAGTGATACATCATAATCGTCTGAATATGTTGAACAGAATTTTTGGGTACTTTTGTGGTAGTTAACTGAGTATTAGGACAGTCCATGGCCTTATGACCAAAATTATTACACTGGAAACATTTAAATCCTATCTCTTTATGTAAACACTGAGAAGACTTATGACCTTTTTGCCACAATTAAAACAAATTATTGGAGATACATTCGACATATCTTGATTATTATGAGTAACTTTAATATTGCCTTTATTTAAATCACGATTGCTGTGATTGTAATTTTTTCGATCATAAAATTTAGTGGAAACATCGGAAAATATCTGATTTTTAGAAATGTAAATTTTTTTATAATATTTCTTATAGTCTATAAATAAGTTTAAAGCTGACTCACCGTTTTAAAGGAGTCAATCATCGGCATTTGTAGTCTTGGTTGCTTAGGAAGACGCTAGGCTGTCTAGGGTATAATGCTTGAGGTAAAAGAAATTCTCGTAATCGGCCGGGTTCATATGTAATGAGGGAGTATGGAGATGAAGTAGAAATCACACACAAAAAAGAATAATTTGATATTTAGCTTACTGAATTTAATTAATAGTGACAAATAGAAAAATTAATTACAAATTAAAGTTAAATGTGAGATTAACAAAATTGAGAAAATAACAATTAGACATCTTTAATAATCGTCTTCTTTTCTCCCATCTCCTCTTCGCTGAAAACGGCGAGGTCCCGCTTGGCCAAATCTTAGCGCGCTGTTACGTCATGTTCCATCCGACTTCTTATTGGTGGAAGAGTCAGGAGAAAACACCGGCGCTGGATATAGCTCTCCTCTACACCGTTTCCGGTCATATATATATATATATATATATATATGTATATATATGTATATATATATATATATATATATATATATATGATATATATATATATATATATATATATATATATATATATATATATATATATATATATATATATATATATATATATATATATATATTGAGTGTGTGTTTAAAATAACAGAGAAATAATCTGTCGTTAGAAGCAGGCAAAAAATATTTTATTTTATAGAAGTTGAAATTGCCCTTCTTCAACATACATGTAAATAACAGTATCAATGAAAATCTGTACTACATGAAGAACATACTTTTTACGTGTTGTGCTACAGAGTTGTTCAAAATTTTCTGGAATTCAACATTACTTGAGCCAGCAAATGACTTCCACGTATGATTTAAATGAGGGAATATTTGTTAATTAAGTAGATTTTATTTAACACAAAAGAAATTATAAGTTTATTTGAAATAATTTGAATATATATGTATAGAGAAAGACAGATATTGCATTTATTATTAGTCTAGAAGAAACTCGGTCACAGTTGCTATTATTTTATTTTCCTGCAGGATTGTGATCTGAAAAATCCCACTCCTGCTTTAGCGAAAGTAATTATTTCTAATGAAAATAATTATTTCCAGGAAAACTTACATTCTCCTTTTCGTAACCAATTAAACTAAAAGTCGTTAATCACTCAGAAAACCGTCTTTTGAGACGCGACAGGGAATGGAAGAAGAAATTTCCTATCAAGAATTCCCTCACTCAGATCTTGCGGTGGTTCATTCGATAAAGAAATCAATCAATCGAATTACGCAGTGGTTGTGCGAATACTAAGGACATTGTTCAACACAGTGCCGACAAGAAATCCTTTAGTATCCTCTTGGCGTCCATTCATGTTGCTGTCGGTGGAATAGATTTATTTCAGTGACTCTCTTTGTCTAATGCGTCCCCGATTTAATAGCAAAGAAATCACCGATGAAATTAAAGTAGGTCATTGTGGCAGACACTCGCTACCATAAAATCTGTTATTATAAGTAATTCTTTGTAGGAAAGACGTGTTTCTTTTGTCTGTGAAAGAAACAAGGTTCAAATTCCGCTGATGATGAAAGAGGCAAGATTTTCATTTCTGCATCACCATTGGTGCTGGGAAATTTACCGTGTTTTCTCTTTGGAGAGACTTAGTACTTTGTATACGTAAATATTTTGAGTGGGCTTCGAATGCGGACGTACATAAAATTAAAATAATTTTGCAGAGAATCTCTGATGGAAGCTTTATTTTTGGAAATAAAATGCAAAGTTATGATACTAAAATAAGAAAATCATTGTTGATATCATTCATATATACTTACGTAAAACAGAATAAAACAACTATGGATGAGTTCTCAAGGGGAACAAAGAATTGTAATTACTTCAATCCAAGTCTCACTACAGTTTTAATCATGAATCTCAACAGTGAAACAATTTTTTCCAAAAAGAGGGATAATTTTAAGTCACGATGCAATCATCTTTTGCTGTGTATTTTTATAATTTATGGAAACATCGAACATTGATGTTTCGTTCTTCCATTAGAGTTGTTTTTGTCTGTGATAATTTTTAGAAATAATTGTTTATGAAAAGATACCCTAAGATTTATTTTGGTAGATTATATATCTCATATTTCGTTTCTAGAAAAAATATTTTTATTTACAAATGAAATATTTCAAGAAAATTGTGTTTTATTGTAAATAGCTACTAATTCTTGCGAATTTTTAATAGTTTGTGGCATAAACGAATTTTACCAATGTATACCTTTGTTTAATGTTATTCCTTTGCATATGGTGAGTTCACTTGACTTTTTTGGCACTTAATGGTCATTTTTTACATAAGAGATGATGGATCCACCGCTTGACATGCATTTTTTGTTAGAGGCCTGAAGAAAAAAATCGAAGCCATGAATTTTTGTCGTAAAGGGATGAGCATCCGTTAATTTGTCAATTACTTAAGGAAGAAAAATAACCTATTTGAATATTGTGTCGAAAATTGAGGTTAATCATTTAATACCAAGAACTATGTTATGGTTTATTTCTATTGAAACTTACTTTTCAATTTTGTTTATATAACAATAAATAGCATAAAATTATAACAATAGTCCCTTATATGTACTAAAATCATAATACGATAGTTTAAAACAAATGGACTTCATATATTATTCTGTGTCTTATTTTTGAAAAAGCATTAACTAATGATTTCAACATCAAAATATTTAAAATTAAATACACGCATCTAGCTATAGTTTTTAAAGATAAATGCAAAAAAATAAAAATAAGTTTCCTTTATTTTCTCCGCATTAAAATAATGCAAACACGTATTTTCCGAATCCATTTAAAATCCTGTAAATAGAGGAACTGATCCAGCTGAAATAGAAGCTCCAAACCATTGTCTGTCCATGGAATACAAGCTATCGAGCTCTGAGATAGGTCGCCAAACAAAACAGAAATGACCGAGTTTATAAGCCAATTTTTAGAGTCAACATGGCTGTTGAAGTGTACGTGTCGAGACACTGCAGAATATAATCTTCCAGACTGACAATATTTTCAGAAGTTGAACTCCGACCTTTGAGTGTCACTTCAGTGTACTTTGGCGAGATTTATGAAAGCTCTTTTTTCATGCTTCAGATAGCTTCATTAAAAGGAGGAACGGTCGGAGGAGAAAAAAGCGCTATCTTTTCCCTTGAGGGAATGCTAAAAGAGCGGGGGAGATAGATGGATAATGTGTCTTTGTGTTCTGGTGCTTGTTTTTTCGGTTTCTTGAAAAACCTCTCCTATATACAATGATTTTCTGACAAGAGATAAATTAATAATGTTAACCTAAACACATATCTATTGCGAAATATGCATTTTTCGAAGAAAAATAGTGCAGGTTGCTTATAATTAAGGAAGAAATAATCATCACATAAAAGCAAAATAAAATTTAAACGTTTTTTCCGTCGTTATAGAATTAAAATCTCTTCTTTAATGTGTAATTTAAAATTAAAAATTCAATTCAGATTTTAGAATACATATACCTAATTTAAGAAAAAATTCCATTTTTTAGAAATCATTTTGCATTTATTCCATTAGTATTGTAATAATAATTTAATTGTGAAATTGTTCTAGCAACTTTTCAGGGGAACGGTAGATTTAAATGCGACTAAAAACAGTTTTTTCTATTGAGTTATATATCAGAATTTCTTCATCTTGGGTTATTTTACCTGCTTATTAGAACTGATTGTCTAATTTTCTTACTGTTTCATGGGTTAATATTAAGTAAATCCAAGAATATCCAAGCATCAGTGAAAGAGAAAGATTTAAGGACCGCGTGGGTGAAAAATTTGCTGAAAAATCGAGCTCTTCTGAGTTTCTCAGTTAGTAATCACCGGTGACTGTTATTCGCTCAATATTTGTAACTGCAAGATGATTTGATTAGGAAATGTGGTTTGGAAGACGATGGTCTTGGAATCCACCCATAAGTTGAGGCACTACTGCAACCCTTGATTCCTGTACATTCATTGCTGTCTACGTGAACTGTAAAATGTGTCCTTTAGAAATCAAATTTTACAAATCTTCAATTATCAGTGTCCAAGTGAACATTTATGAGACCGAATGAAATACAAACACTAAAATAAATTATTACTGCTTTTTATTGTATCGATGACGAGGATGCAGTCGGATGATTTATGTCTCATTTGGGTTTTCGAATGTGTTCTTATTATCTCCTATGAAATCCACAATAAAATTATGGTTGCGATGAAATTCCGTGAATATGAAGTTTACGAATGGCTAGTATATTTTCATGTTTTAATCTTGGATGTAAGTGGGCTACATTTATACTGCAGACACTCATTTCTACGCACTCGTAGGCATTGGTAAAATAGCTCTTAAAACAGAAAGTTAGTAAAATAGAAGAATAAGTGTTAGATCTTAAAAGTCTGACCAAGATCGACTTAGATTTCCATCCCTTCATTGGATCAATAAAATGAGTACCTAAGATTCTTGGGAACTAAACTTTGGGAGGCTGAGCACCGGGACACATGCTTCGCACCCCAGGCTCCTTGCAAGAAGGAAAGCAGAATGGTCTCTCAGGCCACATGCTTAGTTATATATATATATATATATATATATATATATATATATATATATATATATATATATATATATATATATATATATATATCGTTTTATGTTCAGCCCCAAGCAACATTTCTCCTGTCGCCATTGATGAGGCTTACTGTGACCATGAAAGTGGGGGTTCCTCGTAATTTAGGAGCAGGAAATTCCCCCTTTATCCCTGTCTCCCTTAGAATTATTATTTGTATTTATTTAGAAAACATCGTCACCACGGCCCATTTCATATATTCCAGCCGCCATTAATGAAATGACCTTTGGGTTGGAACAGGGATGGCGAACCTTTTCTGATGTCCGTGCCACAAAGTCATAAAAATTCTTTTTTAAATAAATAACGTGCTACAATAAAATTTCATTCGAAATGTTAGCGTGGTGAAACTATACGTAAGTATAATTAAATAAACAAATAAAAGCAATTCTTCTTTAAATAATTTTTTATTAATCAGTGTATTAAAAAAAGCAATATGCTAGAAACAAAATTCACGTTAAAAACAATTGCTTTTAATGTGATTTTTGTTCTGCTATACACAAGATTTAATATCTGGTTCATATTTAGTTAATTTCAACAGTACGCATGCTGAGCTCGACTCATCCGTCATTCTATTCCTATATTTAATTTTTATAAAATTTTATTTCGAAAAATAGAGATTCACATGTCTACGTTGATGAAAATATTGATAAAATTACCTATGCTAATATTTTTAAACAATTAAACGTGTCAGGATTTGAATTTCATGTAGTTAGAATTTCATCTCTTCTACAATTTTATTTATTTTATCCAATAATCGATTACTTTCAATAATTTCTCTAAATCATTTCTTAAATGAACAAATTTTTGGTTCCATATGGTTTTCTTTCCTATACAATTCAACTAATTCTATTTCTAATTACTTAAAATTTAACCCCTCAAGGACATTTAAATTAAATTTTTCAAATGGCATTGTATAAGAATATAAAATAAATTTTAAAGTTTCTTCAAATTCTTTAAACTGCGTAAATCTTGCATAAAATTCCTGAATCACGGATTGAATTACCATTGATAATTCTTTCAGTTAATGACTATTAATTTGACTTTTGATGACATTCAATTTCAGAACAAAATTTTTTTTTTTTTTGTATTCGGAAAATATTTATATGAATTTGAAAGAATATCACGATTACAAATCTGTAATATAACTTCGAATGCTTTGAATAAGTCAAACATTATAATGACTGTTTTATTTACATCTCGTAGTTTTATATTTAATTCATTTAAGTGAGAGCACATAAATCAGTGAAAAAATATAACTTTGCTAGCCATACTACATCCAATAATTGATTCTATTGGTCAATAATGTTCTCATTATTTATAGAAATAATCTTATTTCCTCGAAACAATCTAAAAATCTTTGCAAAACATTTCCGTGGCTTAACCAGCGTACATTATTGTATAAAAGTAAGCTATTGTACGACGAGTTTACTTCGTTTAACACAATTCTTGAAATTTTCTTTTATTTATGTGTTCCTGCTAATATAAAATTGACTAATTTTGTTACAAGAAACTCAAAATATCATCAAACATTTTTAAACCTGTTTTGGCACATAACACTTGTTGGTGAATAATGCAATGAAAATCAAGAATTGTGTGTTCCCAATGCATTTTGCGTAAATAAATTTGTAAATCCATTTTCCCGTTCAGTTAAGCTGCAGCCACCGTCAGTTGTAAATGACACAATTTTAGAAGAACCTATTTCTCTTTTTCCCATAGCATCTATAACTGCCTTGCAAATGTCTTATACTTTTGTTGTCGCTATTAAAGTTGATAAACTTATTAATGCTTCTTTAATATTGTTTTGAACAAAATAACATACAAGAATTGCTAAACGAGCAGAGACTGTTACGTCGATAGACTCGTCAAGGCAAATGGATATAAAATCACAAGACTTTATATGATTTTTTTGTTGAAAATTAATATTTTATGCCATACTCAAAATTCTCTTTTTCACCGTATTCCTAGCTAGTCTTTGATTCTTTGAATAATTTTTTCTTTGTTTTCAAATTCATCGAATAAGTATGGTGCACATTGCAGCCAAGCATCCTTTAAAAATTCCCTTTCATTAAAAGGTTTCGCATATTGAGCAACAATTTTTGAAACTTGATAACTAGCAGCAGAAGTAGTTTGAGCATTTTTATTTTTAAGGCACGTGATATATACTCCTTTTGCTCTTCTACACTTCGATCAAGAAGAAATTTATGGTTGGTTTCATAATGCCACTTTAGTGAAAATGTTCTACAGACTACAATTTTAGAACATAAATATAAATTGCTTTACTGCCCTTTTCAATCATACAGTATCCATCGGTCCATCAAGCTTAAAATTCTCTGCTACTACATGTTTCGGATAATGTCGATTCCTTCATTGAACTAGCCATAATAAGAAATTCTAAAAAACATACATTTTAATAATATTGTTATGAAATAACTAATTTATTCTTCATTCGTTTGCAAGAACATATTTCGTCACATATTAAAGTACTAAAATTATTACCAACACAAGAAAATAATAAATAATAAGTTAAATCAAGGTAATTTTAATAATTATTTCTATATTTTCCACTCATTTAAGGATAAAATAATTTCTCATAATATTAAAATATTTTATTGTTAATAAATAAGCAAAATAAATTACAAATTTAGAAACTTTTAATATCTTAAATTTGTTACAGGTTAAAACTTCAGTCGAGACGCAATGTGTTCTTGCAAATGAATGCAGAATATAAAATATGAAATTATATGGAAAAATATTTACCTAAAAATAATACTATATCTACTTACAATAAACGCGTTTATATTTTTTAATAAGTCACTAACGTTTCAAAGACGACGGTTTACTAAAAATGACAAATGCAGTCTGTCGTCTGATGCGAGCGATGCGACGGCAACAACATGCATTAACATTAGAATGCAAAACTGGATACGCAAAAATTTTTATCTAATACGCATCTTTATATACTTTGAGAGAATTCCTGCGATATTTTAATAATAAAATATATAATTAGACGGTTCTAGTTAACATACTAAGATAGGTATTCAGTCCTACAAATTTATTTCATAAATTATAATTAGCGTATAATAATTTTTAATTCGTTTCTGTCAAAAAATGATAATTTATAAAAAAATAATTTTGTTTTTGTGCATGGCCTGAAAATTTTCAAACGTGCCACTAGTGGCACGCGTTCCATTGGTTCGCCATCCCTGGGTTGGAACATATCTTTCAGGAACGAGCCTCACCCAATCTGTCCAACGCTGTCTCGAAGGGTTTATCGAGAAAAAATATTTTAAATAGTGAATAATTTCATTTTTCTTGTATTATGTATTTATGTTAGTTACTGAGAATATATGTGAATTGTTCAAAATATTTGCGTTCATTAAAAATTTCTGAAACATTTTTATAACGTCATATGTAGTTTATTTTTAAACTACATTTTGTGTTTTAAAAATATATTTGTTGCTGAGACTGTATTTTCGTACTTATGGAGTTATATTTTTGTTTGTTTTGGTTTCAGTAATTTTAAAAGTAAAACTTAATTTGAGATTCATTCTTATTAGTGTGAATAGGAAGCATCGTACTGAAATCAACATGCATTCACGATGATCCAGCGTTGAGATTTCACTCATTAATCATTCATAAAATCCCACTAAAATTTTCTGCGAACCGAATCCCGCCTCAAAGTCTGTCTGGATGAAGACGTCGATTGCTGTGGATCAAACTCGATCCAAGCTGAATTGGGGATGAAGCAAACATTCATGGTGGGCGGCCTCGGTGTGCGAGGGAGGGCAGATCCCCAGCAGGGAGCGTGACAGATTGCGAAAATGACCTGGCTTTCTGGATCAATCGTTTATCCAGACCCGCGGTCATTTCGGGAGATAATACTTCTGTTAGGGGAGGATCTGCCTTCGCTGTCGTTTCCAGTGATGCATTGCGTGAAATATGACACTTCGGTTGCAGTGACTGAAGTCGGCTGCATCACCCTTCATATGTCCTGAAAAGGAGACTCTTGCAGTAAAAATTTTAAGAAGAAAGATTTATAAAATGAAGGATTGGATTTTAAGAGGTTAAAATCTCGAAATAAAGTAAATTTATAGATTAACGCGAAATCAATTTAATAGACATCAAATTGATATCCTGTTTTCAACATCAGATTATTGAATTGAATGTAGAAAATGTAAAAAAAATGTCCATCAAAATTTTATAAAAAAAATTTATTAGGATTTTTCGGTCTAATGGTTTTTTTAATTTTTAATTTTTTTGTCAATCTTAATTAAGTTACTATTTTGAACAAATATTTTGACAAAACAAAATGTAATTTTGTCATGAAATCAAGACTCTCGTCATGAAATGCCAAACAGTTATCTCACTGATGAGTCTGGACATTCGTACAGCAATTGGGAATATGTAGTATATTTTAGTAGATTGAGTCTCGTGTGCAAAGGTGGATTGTTTTAAAGGTTATCCTATTCGGGGTCTTCATATGAGGAGGAACGGGTTTCAAAATTTCGAAAGCATATGTACGTGTTGAAATGTTATAAAAATAAGCTAAAAATTATTAAATGAATAATACAACATATTTAAAATTCCTCGCAACAATCACTGCTAAAGACTTGTGTGCAATAAAAACAGGCATTGAGTGACAAAGATAGTAATCTTTGCTACAGCTTTCAACAGGTGGCTTGTTTGGTTAGGGCGACGTTCTCGTTGTTACAAGTTAGTGAGTTATAACTGTATCCATAATGTTCACGAAAGGCTCCTGGAGCAAGTGGTTGCAATCCTCCCTTTGAAAGGATGGGTGGTGAGCATCGCTTCGTATGAAGAGGGTTCTCTGCTCGATTCCTGCCTCAAAACGATGAAGACTCCCGCCTCTGGGCATGGGGATGCCGAGCTGGCAGCCGAATGGTGAGCGCTCTTGCCTGCGGTTCAACAATTCATGGGTTCAAATCCCACCTTGTGCATGGATGTTTGTAGTGGTTCGGAATCCACTTTAAACCGTAAGTCCCGGTCTAATGAGCCCTCGTGTGCAATAAATGACCGTTGAGCGACAAACAAACCAAACCAACTGGGCATCGGGAAGTTTGCCGATTGCAAAGCTTTCAGCAGTAATCAAATATTGAAAATTGGAAAAAGAAAAAAATGGTTAAAAGCCTGAATTCAGTTCTTCTACGAATTGATATGAAGAACCAAAAGAATTTATGAAGGGAATATTTTCCACTAATTATTTTTTTTGTATCACACACATACACACAAGTCACATTATACGACATTAACTTATATAGTGACAGGGTCTGAATTTCTTTACGATGTGAAACACGAAATAGTATGTATTCATTAAAGATGCTTCTAAGCAAAAGTAATAATGGAAGACAGTTTTATCATGCTTATTAAGGTGTTTTGGAATATACTGAGAGACAATCAGTTAAATTGGTATTATCATTTACATGTATATATTTATTTATAAGTTGCTGTTTGAGAAAAAAAATTTAATTATAATTTAAGAGTAAAAAGGCTTTAAAGTACCACATTGTAAAATGTATTATATATTCTATCTAACTGCTTAAATATCATGCATATTTAACAATGTTTTCTTTTATAGAATATGTATATATATAAGCTAAATAAAAATACACAACTCTATTAAAAAAAAAAAGAAAAGTGGATTTTCTGCGAACATAAGTGAAGTTTTCTTCCTTTCTTGACAAAAGATATTGATACAAATAATGTTAAAATAAATTAATAACTTGTGCATGAAATTATACTTTGCATACATATTTATATTTTATACATAATTTGAAATATTAAAATATAGTCTAATAAGATTAATTTATTTTAAATTGTAATGGAATATTTAAATGCGTAAAGGCATATTTAAAATATTTATTATTTTATGTTAATATTGTAAGGGCACAAAATTAGCAGTTTTCAAACCGAAAATTTAGTTTTTGACGAAAATCGAAAATTTAATTTTTTGTACAAATTGGTCATAACAATTGCACTTTACGTTGAATGTTGATAACCTGCAGCATATTGTTCTTTCCATGATTTTTCATTGATAGTCGGTTTTATTTACGTAAAGGTGAAATTTTCAAGTAATCACCTAAGCTTCTTCACGCTGAAAGGTATGCGTGGCGTACTTGAATACAACATACCTATCCTATAGTTCAATAGTAGGCTGCCTCGAAAAGTTTACAACCTTTTATTGGATGCGCGCTAGAGACCTTCAAACGATCTTTTACGCACGCAATCAACTCAATTCCAAACAATTCAACATGTGAAATGAACAAGACTAATTTGAAGTTCCTTTATTATTGTGAGTCATCAAGGTGGATGGAAATTTCTTTGAATTTACCGCTAACAAATTTAAGTATTTGTGTTACTATAAAAGATTTTGAGTTACTTGTTTATTAGATTCTCGTTAATAGGGTGTTAATTCTTAAACTTCGTTTTTTATATTTTAAAAAAGGAGAAATATAGAAATTTGAAAATTAATATTTGCAATATAAATGTTGAGAATTCATTAGTTTTCACACACATTTTAAAAGCCATTTATTTCGAGGCGCAAAATGAGTTATTCGGTCCTATCCAGATCAAAAGCAATATTGAGAAATTTGTGTCCAAGAACTTTGTGACCGCTGCCATTGACATTCAGTGAAGCTATCCAAGTTATCCATAGGATATTGAAAAATAGAAATGATAGTGTGTGTAGTGTCTGCTTCCATGTGTTGCGTACCTCCTCACTGTCCCGGGAGACTCTGAGCTGCCGCCGAAGCGCGAAGAGTTGAGAAAGCGGCCCGCGAAGAAAAGGGCAAACCTTAAAATAGATCTTTTAAAAACAAGCACTTCATTTGGTGGGAGCGGCAATTAAGATATTTGGGACTTCGGCCCAAATTGCTCCGTCCCGAATGTCTCGCCTGGGAATACAGCGAGATTTCTGATTTTTTATGTCGCCAAAGGGCTCCTTTCTCTCGCCGAATCACTCTCAGAGGCTGATTTTATTCCAATTCCACCCGGAGGAGGTCTTCCTGCCCCCGGACGCCGAAGGACGTGCTTCGCCTCTTTTGTAAATGCTTCTGTTTTAATATTCTTCTTCAGAGACACGAATCCAGGCGAAGATGCAGTTTACTGTAACATGAGATTCGGTAGGATTGGAAAGCCTGGTCTTCTTCTAATACTAATGTACGCTACACGGAAGAGAGTCATCTTTAGTAAATGTTAACCAATCTGTGGTACAATGGAGGGGTGTCGTAAATCATGAATAATTTTAACTATGAAACTGTTTCTTAATTTCCACTTTTTTAATAAAGTCTATCACTAAAACTATCTCTTATTTTTTGATAAATTTCCTTAAAAAAATTGTATTGTAATAATATATTCAGTACTATTTATGTTCCTCATTGTCTTTTTCTGAGTACCCCAGCAAATGATCCATCATTTTGAGTAAAGGCTCCCTGCGTTGACTCCGACCCTACCAGACGCTTCGGGGGAATCAACCCCAGAGAGTAGGAGCCCTTCTCTCAGAATACTTTCCTCTAAGTAAGAATATTCACGACTGACCTGGTATCGAATCCACAATCTTACGAAGCATTTCCTAATGAAGTCCATAATGGAGATCTAGTTGATCCTTATAACTTACATTTTAAAATTAAATTTTATCAGTTTACTAAACGAATTGTGTGATTGATATAGAAACATGTTAATCATGGAGAAAGTGTTGTTAGATTGTATAAATTATCTCATTATATCATATAAACTCAGAAATGTTTCATACGTGGTCTCTTTCTAAAGATTATATGGAAAAGGGGAATAAGAAACATTCGATTTAAAATAAAATATTATTCGATACAAAACGTAAATGATGTGTGAAATTTAAAAAATAACGTTCATGTTTCTGTTATATTCACAAAAGCACAAGTTCATTATAAAATAATAGTTGTTAAAATTTTGCAAATGTATAAATAAGTTTCATCTTCTTCAGTTTTGTGTATTCAAATACTATTTAAGTACAGCAAACTTTAAAATCTCTCATGCAAGAGAAATTAAAATAAAGCGAAACGTAGTTTTGACCAATTAGGGAAGTCTGAAATCATTGGACACCAGATCTTTAAGGACATGTGGACACGAGGACGCCCCTCAAGAAGGTAATCGAGCGGAATGGTTAGCGCTCTGGTCTACGGTTCAATAATTCTTGGGATCGAATCCCACATGGGTGTTCGTAATCCACTTCCAACTGTAGGTCCCATTTGCCAAACAGATTGCTGAGCGAGAGGCAAAGCATTCCTTCCAGGAACCCTGATAAGACGATTTGCAGGGGCTGGAGTGAAATAGCAGTATAATTAAAAACGAAATGCACCGTGTCGACATACACGTTATTTTTTCAGCAATGATGGGTAATGTATGAACCTCATTGCAAAACGAATGACGAACGATAGAACTTAGTTGAATGAATGCGCAGTGAAATAAAGTATACGAACATTTTTAATTTGCTACTTTCAATGGTTTTCATAATATTGAAAGAAAATGTGTTTATCAATTTACAAAAAAAAAAAAAAAAAAAAAAAAAAAAAAACTAATTCATTAATTTTTTTTTATCTATCAAAAATTGTCTCTCCAGTTGTCATGTGACACCCCCCTCCAGTTCTGCGCACCCACCGCCGTTCTCATCGGATTCTCCAGAACTCCTCTTCGCAGCGGCAGTCGATGTGAAGCAAAATACTCGCGTTGTGTTCATCGAAATTTTCTTTTGGGAAATGAAATCAGCGCAGCGTCATGAAATTTTAATTGATGTTAACATAATCATTAATAATGCTATAAAAATATATAAATTCTAAATTTTGAAAGATATTCGTGTAAAAGAGCTGATAAGTGAGTATGGCTGATAATATGCGTATGGAACAACGTGGATTTTGAAACTGCTTTTTGATCAAATGAAGACATTTTTAATTAAAAAAAATTGGAAATTTAAAAGTTTCTTTTGTTGTTCTGTTTGTAAATAAGCACTGTTACCTATATTATTAATGATCCGAACCAGCAACTGATCGGTCAGTGTTCTAGTCTTCCATTTATCAGATCATCCGTTCGATTATCACCTTGAATAAGGGCGTTTATACTGGTCGGAATTTACTTTAAATTGTAAGTTTCGGTTATTAAGTTAGCTCTTGCGGGAAAAGAATTCGGTTTGCAAAGAGCTTTGTGCTCTCCAGATGAACGAACAAATCCTGTTAACAGTGAGAAGAAACTTGGAAGCAAGCGGAGGCGTAGCGACGGGGGGTGGGCTATCATGCCCCCGGGCGCAGCCTGCCGAGGGGCGCCAAATCATTTCAAAGATAAACAAAATTTTCTGAAAATTTCTCTCTCAATCATAGTTTTATTATAATATTAACTTTATTCGGTGAAATAAACTTTGTATTTTATAATTATTGTGTCATGTCCAGGGAAAAATATAAAAAAAGCTCCAGGGAAGAATCAGATTTGGAAATAAGAAGTTGTTGTTGATGAGAAAAACGAGGAAGAGCTGCAGGAGCTTGCCATAAACGAAACTCTTATTCTTATATTTCAATTATTTTGCATAACTTAGTTCTCTTTAAAAATTGGGTTTATTTAACCATGCTTTCGATTTTCATTTAATTTTCATTCTTAATCATTTAGATGATCGATTTTCATTCTTTTAATCCTTTCCATTTTAATTTTTATACTTTGATCAAAGTTTGTGACCCTATTGTTTTCTATTACAAATCTTGCAAATGTGTAAATAACGAAAATATCTTAATTTTTTTTCATGTAAGATATCTGGAATATTAAATTGGTCAGTTCCATTTTAATGCATATGAGAAGTTTTCATTTTAGTATGAAGTTATTTACTAAATAAGTTATGTTAATGTTATATTCAAGGTAATTTTTGGATCTATTAACTTAGGGAGATAGCATAAGAGTAAGCCCATGAAAAACACTTTAGTTTTGTGAATACGCCAAGATTCAGAATGCCCTTTATGAGTCTTAATTGTTATACAGGTTATCTAAGTCAAGTTACATTACTAAAAAAAAAGTTAACAATAATATTAACAAAACAAATAAGTTTGATTTACTCAAAATAAAAAAATAAAAAACTTTCAATGAATATTATTTCCATTGGATCCTTCTGGATGTTATAATTATTCAAAAATTAAAAACTTAAAATTTTTTTGTTGAACTTTCAGTGTTTTGAAATATTATTTGACGTGCTATTTTTAATTTCTCATAAGAGATTAAAACCTTTTATTTAACAAGCAGTATTTCATTATAATATTCTATTTCCTTTAAGATAAAAAATATGAAAATTTAATCTTATTTTTGACTATAATAACGCAGTAAAAATTTATTCGCAGAAAAAGAAAATTTCATATAACTGAAATATTATTAATGGAAACTTGTAAGAATATTTAAATGTACTAATAGCATCAGAAAAATCAAATTTTACTCAAGTTATTAAGAAGCGATATTAAAAGATTAGTTTCAGTTGTTATTGAGACTTTGGGAAATTATATTATTCATTGTCCCAAAATATAAAAAATAAAAATCCTTGTATTTTTATCGCAGGCTGTATTGTAGCCTTATGTCGTGTTATATACTCGTGAGAAAATTCCTGCTGAAACGTGTTTCTTATTAGCGGTCTCCTTTGTCCAAAATATTGTGTCCAGCATGGAGGAAGTGCTCCATGGTATTCGGCACCAGACTGACCTTCAAAGGAAGGGGGGGAAGTTTTCATAAAAAAGCATATAGTATGTCACGTAGGAAATTCTCTTCCTGGATTCGAAATGGTAGGGATCGAGAACTATATAAATACCTCCAAATTCTAGGAAAACACAAAAACTTTCTTTTCTTTTTATTATCCACACGGTTTGTATTTCGTTTGTTCCCAAACATCGCTTCATCGGAAACAAAAATGCAAACTTTTAGAAATCTGGAGTTATGACGTTTAAAATATTATTGCCGTAAGTTGTATTCTCTGTCTATTATATATTCTTTCGATTTGAATATTTATTTCATATTTTTGCTGGCATAAATATTTACAAACATTTGCTTGCAGAGTTACATTAACACCTTATATTGAAAAATTCGTTTTTCAAATGATGGAAGTTAAAAAAATCTATAAAGGTTTTTTCTCTTTTTAAATGTTTTTCTTATTTTTTGTATGCTTAAATATACAGAATATATTTCTTAATTAATTAGTTCAATTTATATAAAAACAAATCTTTTAACTTGAAAAATTCATTCAAGAAACTTATAAAGAAATCGTACATATATTTCTCATTCTACTTTGTAAAATTTTAAAAATAAGATCGTCTTTAAATATATTAAATTTATTGAAAGAAAAAAAAACATTATGACATTGCATGAACAGTACTTCTAAAATGATTCTTAATAGAAATAAATTTTTATTTTAATAAAAATTAGTCCTTATTTAAAAAAAGGAGAAAATTTTTTTTAATAACGCAATACATATTGTTTGGTTGAAAATTTCTGATTATATTAAATATACATAATTTTATTTGAATTGGTGTGTTTAGATTTTTGATTTAAGAAATTTGCAAAATATTTTTGTTGTCAATATTAGCGTTTCGTTGCTTATCTAAAATTTGCATCGATAATGCTATGGCATAATTTAGTTATCTAAACTGAAATCAGAGGAAGATTTATTAACAAAGATCTTCTAAATTTAGAATCAGAAAAATTGGTTTTATGGTATAAAAATGAAATATTATAAATTATCAATATTACGTTTTGTGATTAAAATTTTTTTACAATAAAATAATTGTGGTTTGCATTAATGGTCTGAATGATATAATTTAAAAAGCAATTTTAAATGCGAAATTTCCCATAATGTTAAAGTTGTTATTCACTGTATTCTGAAATAAAAAAATGAAATCAATTTTTCAGTTTAATATGTGGTAAATGAAATGGTTAAAATGTGATATCATTGTAAAAATCAGGTGAGTTGATCCTAAATTAGGAATGTAAAGTCTTACCCAATTATTATTTTGCAATAAATAGCTCAAGTTTGTAAAGTTAATAATATTATAGAATTTTCAAAAAATTTGTTAGGATAAGTTATAGCATATGTTCAACATCTAATGATCAACAATTTGTAGAGTCTTTCATTACTAATAATGCACAATTAATAGGAAATAAAAATGTTCAATTGCTTCATTTTTTTAACAAGCTAGAAAAAATACATTAAAAATTTTTAAGACATTGTTATGGAAATGTTAAATTATTAAAATCAATTTTCTTAAAAGTTAAAAATTAATTGATAAATAAATAAATATCCCGATTTCAAAATTGTAAAAGCCGGATAAAGGCTTACAGTGCCCATATCCGTTTTCTTTACCGAGGGCCCTGGGGTGCGAAGCATATGTCCCGGTTTGGTGGTCAGCCCAAAGCGAAATCCCCTGTGTTTAGTTCCCAAACATGATTTCTTCATCGACCCACTGAAAGGATGAAAGGTTGAATTGACCTAGCTTCAGAATTGGGAGTGCTAAGTCACCGTGTTTAACAAATGTAAAAGTTTGAGTGAATTTTGTCATGCAGATTTCCATGGAACAGAAGTCTATGGAGAATGTGGGACTGAAGGATGTTACTCAGCAGTAGAAAAAAATTAAACCTAAAACTCCATTAGACCTTCGAACATGCCTTATCTCATACGGTGAAGATAGAGAGAAGAGGTTGCCATTCAAATATTTTTAACTATTTTTGCATTAATTGCAAACTGTCAACGTTCATTCAGCAAAATGAAATTAATTTTGACTTATTTATGATTCATCCTGAGTCAAAACCGTCTAAGTGATTTAACAATTTTAAGTATAGAAAAAGAAAAATTTGAAATGATCAACTTTTATAAAGTAATTGATCAATTCGCTTCAGCAAAGGCAAGAAAAATGTGAATAGTATAGTATATTAGATATCAAATAATTACATCTGCTTATATCTATGATAATTAACGAATTATTTCATGTTTAAAAAAATTTGATATTTTTTAAAATAATTGTATTATTATATAAAATCAATAATATCTTCTTATAATTAATTTAATTCACATAAGTCCGATTATTCGAATGACACTTTTCCAAATCCAATATAAGTGTTTTTTGTATAAATTAGAATTGAATTTTGTTTAAATTTAAAGCTTAGCTTGAGACTTTAAATTAATATATTTTCGATAAAAATTTATAATAGGTACAATATTTATATTGTATTCTTTATTACAATTATACTCCATTTATTATAATGTATTATATATCGTTATATTATTATACATCTCTTATTAATACATTTTATTCCCATATTTAAATTGTATTACTATTTTTTTCAACGGGTTGCCTAAACAGGTGTCGTACCCGGGCGCCCATTCTGCTCACTACACCACTGGAAGGAAGTGGAGAGCATGAAGCGATATCTGAATCTGCTTCCCTTTCTATTCCTGTTTCCCTCTCGTTCGATTCTTGTGTGATGGACGCATCAATTCTTCCTTCCAAAACTGTCAGCAGAAGAGCGTCTTTTCATAGAGGATTCCTCGCGTTCCGAGCGCTGCACTCTCGCACATGCGCACTCGCTTCCTCGAGTATATTTAGACAGAAGAAAAGCGATCCATGTCAAATCCTTACGGAACTAGATAAAAGGATGAAACCACACAATCAAACGAAAGGGGAAAAAGAAAAAGAACACTAAAATAAATTGTCCCTTCTTTTTGTCCATGCGTTTAGTTGAACTATTTATAAAACACTTTCGTAAACACAGTGCTGTTTTTTGTGAAAGAATTCTTTCTTTATCATTTTTCCCCTCCGTTCTTATTCGCTCTGCCCAGAAACGTGAAAATTTGTGAATGCCATGTTACAAAAAAGTTCTTTAAGGAGGGAGGGGCGAAACGCCGGAAGAGAAATCACACGCGCTGTGAACTCTTTAACCCATTCATTCCTAAGTTAGTTCTCGTATTTTTTATTTGGTTCTTTGTTTGGAAGTTGAGGAGCGACCTTGTAAGCAGCGCTGTTTATCTTTGGTGAGGGCCCAGCTGCTGCGAAAGAGAGCCAAATTTAAATTCACCATTCGAGCTTTCATTATTGCACGCAAACATTACTTCATGTGTTTTTCGATTGATGGTCGACTCTCCTATTGCATTGGGTTTATATAAATGTAGAAATATCATAAGCATAAATTGGAAAATTATGTATATATATATCTTAGTACTTATTAACAGAAATACTTGTCAAACAGCAACTACAACAAAAACAAATTTTTAAGAAATGGAATAATGCTGTTCAGTGTTAATATGAATCCATGTGCCATAAATTTGTTTAACTTCAAATTGTTCTCGTTTGTAATCGTTTGTACCCATATTTACAACCACAATTAATCAAATAGGCTTTTAATTGCAGATTTGATTAATTGTGGCTGTAAATATAAATTGGCAAGTTCCTAACATTAAACTGAAAACAAATTTTTAAAGATATTTTGCTCTATCCGAGGTTTTTTGCTCTTATCGCCCCTAATTATCTGGAATTATTTTACGTTTCCTGCATTACATAGCATTATTAATGCTCCACTGTTTCAGGTAAGATTTGCATATTAAAATATAAAATATTTTACTATATATAAAATATTTAAATGATATTTATGTATAAAATATTTAAATGTTCTTCTAAATTTACATGTCACTGTCATTTTTCTCCAACTGACTGCTCTTGCATGAGCAGCACAGTATGACTGTAGAGCTTTCAATTTTTAATCTCGTAATGCTGTAACCGTTGCACTGCGTTTCCGTTCGAGTAGGAACAAAACAATGCTCTGCAAGATGTTGATTCACAAAAGCAGCACAAGAACAACTGCGAAATATGCAAAAATAAGAGAGCGCATTACTTTACAGTAAGTTATGAACATAATATTTTAGCAGCTGGTAACTGGAGATCGGCTACTTGTTTTCTCTAAATGTTGCCATTCAATGATAGCCAAATACTGTTTGTGGCACACAGTCTCGCAAAATAATTTTATTACAACGCCATTTCAAAAGAGGCAGTATATATAATGCACCTAACATTCACTCAGATAAATTTTTCCTTATGTTTATGATTGCAGAAGTACAAAAATCGAAATGAATTTCTAAACTGACATCCAATTGCACGGAAAGCGCTCTCAAACTCTGCTTACACATATTGAGTATGCATACACACATTATGAGCACACGTACTTGATCAAATCGCTTAGAAATTGTGGGCGGCACACTTTGGATGCAGTGATGACGAACCTATGACCCGTGGGTCTGACACTGACCGACGCAAGCTTTTTAATTCCCCGATCATTGCTAGTAACCATTTGCTTAAATTATTCGCAATGATTTAGATTTTGTAATTTGTGTAAATAATTTATATTCCATTTGCATTTTCCCAAGCACTGCATTGACACAAAAACAATTTAAATGCCTTCTATAAGCTTCAGTTTGAACATTCCAGTTCTAAAATTAAACAAATGACGACAAATGCATTTGTAACATAGTAAAAATGTTGTGCACAATAGCAAATAAAACTTTATTCACATTTTGTTTGTTGAAAAAAAATCGTTCACCAAAGCAAATAACCATATTTAAATAATTCTTTCCCGATGAAATGCATTTTTGTAAGGTTATGTTTGTAAAAAGAGACTTCCATAGCACTTTTATTGTCCCCTCTCTGCTTCACCTTGTGCGAGGCGCCATGTTGGTTTGGATACTCATGCTAGAGCTAGATTTGGTATAATCAGTGACGTACCAGTTCACACATCGCCTCGAACGAGGAACTCGGGATTTTAAAAATCAAGAGTTCGTTATTTCATCATTGGTGATCAGCCGCATGAGTTCTAGATGAAAGTACTCTCACAGGTAAGTTATCGCTTTGCCCACTAATGAATTTAATAAAAAGCTGTTCCTGTTCACCCCCCTTCCTCTCAGACATCTAGCATTTTTTCAGGCACGCTTATAGCAATTCTGAATTGAGCGGCATCCATTTTAAATGCATTTACAAATAATGTGCATTGATGTGTATCATTTATATTAATAAAAATATTTGTTCTCAAATATTGTATTCTAAAAATATATATATTTCCAATTGCAGCCCTGTATTATGTCAGCTGTTAAAAATTTACAACTAAGCGATACAAATTCCATGCCAAATCATGCTGAATGGTTTGATAAAAATGGTGTGATTAAGAGGAAAATAAAATTGTTGTAAGCATCATTTGTAATGAAATTTCTCAATGTAGTATTTTAAAACATTTTTTGATTTAAGAAACATAACAGCGGCTTGTTTTTAAGTTGCCCATTGCATTGCTTCCCACAGAAAACTACGTTCAAAAGGAAAATTGGCAAAAAAAGAAAGCAATTTTTGAATGTAGTCCTACATTTGTTTATTAATTTTTAAGAAAAAGATTTGATTATAAAGCGTATCAATGAGTTATTTATAAGTCGCCATATCATTAAAGATCAAGTAATAGAAATAGAAAAATATATAAAGACTTAAATTTTGCAGAAATGTATTCAATTGCTATAAAAGAGGGCAATGATATAAATTGTTGTGCACAATGATTAGTTCTTGCTCAGTATAAGCCTGGAAACATAATGAAGGAAGAATAACCATACAAAGAGTACCAACAAAAGAAATAACATTGAAAAGGAAGTCTGGATATTTTTAAAGAATTTGATATTGCGTTTGAAGAAATGGGTATTGACCTTCAGCAGCAAAACCAGACGGTGCACCTAGAATGGTAGGGAAGAACACACATTGGATCTTAAGCAAAATATATCACAGTCTCTGACTGAATTTCATTGTGTAATACACCAAGAAGTTTTATGTGTGAAGCATAGTTTAAAAACATTATCTTAATTAATGTCAGTTGTAATAAAAATAATCAACTTTATAAATGCTCTCAGTAAACGGAAATTTACACAATTCTTAGAAGAATATGAATGCCAATATTCAGGGATTTTGACAGACAGCAACGTGAGATGGTTTATTTCCGGTCAAACCCTTTCTAATGTTATTATAAGAAATTGAGCTCCTTTTAACTGAAAAAACAATAGTTTTGATAAATTATCAAATATACATTGGTTAAATCATTCAGCATTTTTATACGAACCCACTCAATTTTTTTAATAAACTGAATAAAAAATTTCAATGGTATGGATTAATTGTTTTAGTGATACTTGAAAATATATTAAAATATTTATGATAAAACTTGACATCTTTACTTAAAGGATACGGAAATAAAAATCGTGAATATTTTTTTCAATTATAGAAACATTTTTAAAACCCAATAAGTTTTGCAAACTTGGTTGGCATCCAAGAAAATGCTGTTAAAAAATATTTATTAATCAAGCAAGAAATAAAGCAAGCTTTTTTAAGGAGAGATTCAATCAATTTAAAAGTTTGTAAAGTATAATTGACTTTATTTTATTTCCATACAAAACAGAATTTGAAACACTGGAATTGACAGACTTGATGTGGCTATGTATCGATAATTCAGAAGTGGAATTAATTGGAATTCGAAGCAGAGTTGGGGGAAGAACAAAATTTGAGGACTTCTTTGGTGTCTAAAGTAGGAAGAAAACTATGTAAAAAAAGGGCAGATAATATTCATGTCACTATACAAATTAAAGGTATGGGATTCTTTACCAAATAATTTTAGATTGATGAAAAATTGGGTAATGCTCTTTTACCGATGTTTAGGTCATCATATTTGTGTTAAAAATAGTTTTTTTAATGAACTTTGTAAAATCTTCTAATAGAAATAGATTTGACAGGGAATTAACTGCAAAATAAGTAAACTAATGAATATAAACCTAATATTTAAAAAAATATCTGAAAATGGACAGCAAAAGATTTTTCATTAAATACTGTATAATCAACTTAAAAAATTTTTTAAAAAAATTATCAATACATATATTTTATAAATTATCTCAATATATATATATATATATATATATATATATATATATATATATATATATATATATATATATATATATATATATATATATATATATATATAATGAATATGTATGTATAATGAATATGTATGTATATATATGTATGTATGTATGCATATTCATATATATAGTTTTTCATAATATATATTTTTATGTAATTTTCTTTACTTATTATTCTGTACAAACACTTGTTGTTATTTGCACTAAGCACTTAAGAATTTTTAACACCAATAAAAGTATTTAAATTACCAAGTCACACCCATTTTTATCCGTTAAGCCAACTGAATTTTAAAGATGTTTAGTTTTAAAAATACTCAGTTAAAAATTATTGAACTCAACTCTGGTACAAATAGGCATTCCACGTGCTGGTACGAAAAAAAATGCAAACAAAATTTGGCTCACGTCTCAAAAAAGTTCGTCATCCCTGCAATCGACCATGGTTAAAGTCTTTTCTGTGTGTTTTAATTAGCCTTCAGTTTTATATACTCCAAGCAAAAGCCTTCAGTCAAATTAAAGGCAAAATTGAGGAGGCTCTTACAATCAAATTATTGGGTTGAACCTTCTTGAGAAATGAAGGCACATCGAACAATGTCTGTGATAATATGAAAGGGAAAACAACTATTTCGAGCAGAATTGGAAATTGAAATAGAATGCAATTTATTTTGCTTCTTAAATTGTAAATATTTGATAACAAAATTATTTGTAAACAGACGTAAAAATTTTTCGATGTTTTCTCATGAAGGAACAAGTTTTTAATCAACGGATGTGTATTGTATATACTTTAAAATAGCATTTGTTACTAGGGTATTCCTGAAAGTAAATTTTACACGATTCCAAAAGAGGACCCGAACGAACATGTGGGATAGAATTTGGGTGTGACATATGTTGTAATATTTTTTAGGATTTATCCATTTACATATGTTATAGTATAACATATGTTGCAGTCCTAATTTTTGGATAGCTTACATCAAAGTTGTTACAGTGCTCAAAGAAGTCGGCTCTTATTTCCTTTCCCGCAGACTGCGAGTGATAAAAGTTTTGAACTCGCAGAAGGAAACGCTGATCGAAATCCGTTCCGTTCAGCAGATGAAGCGGATGGGATGAGCAAGCAGAGGGTTTTCGGTCGGTGTCGAAACGTTTCCTAAGGTAGGCAAAATATCCGTGATGAACAGGCTTCATTGACTTTTTGACGAGGGGTGAAACAATTAACGCTGAGTGTTACTGCACAACTCTGGAAAACTTGCGACGAGCCATTCAGAACAAGAGAGGGGTGGGGTGTTGAGTACTGGTGCTGCATTACTCCACAACAACGCTTATTATCATTTGGTGAATTCCACAAAAAAATTGCCGGAGAAGTTTTGCTGGGAAGTGTTTGACCATTCACCCTACAGTCATAACCTTGCTCCCCAGCAACTTCTATCTGCTCTTGCACCTGATGAAATGGCAGTCCGGGCATCCCATCTCTACGGTCGAAGACATACAGGGAGCTGTGATATGTTGACTTCATTCCCAGGTGACATATTTCTGTGATACTAGAATACAAAAGTTTATCGCACGATATAATAAGTACTATAATTTCGATGGTTCTTATGTTAAGAAGCAACTGAAATATTGCTGCATCGTTTCCAATAAATTTTTCTAGATAAGTTATAATAAATTTTTCTAGGTAGTTTCTTGGTAGGTTTTCTTTCTTTTTATGAGCCATGGTAAACTTACTCTCCGGATCATTCTCGTGTGTTAGTTATTTTTCTTGAAGTGGATTATTTTTAAATTACTCCCCAAGAATTTTTTTTGCCTTTGTTACTATAATATATAAATGATAATTTGAGAGCTTACCATTATGTTCATTCTCAAAACTGATTTTTGTTTTTTCGCCTTTGTTGGGTAAATTAAATATTTGTTTCAATTAGCAAACCGTAAAATATGCCCAATTGTTTTTCAGTAATAAATATTGCATTGTATTTAATATTGCATTCTAACTAAATAGAAAGTAGAATTTAAAAAATTTATAATGTAGAATTTCAATTAAAAATGATAAACATTTAATTCAAAGTTATTAACTGAAATACAAGGAAAAAGAAAGAAATTAAAGTAAACTCTAAAAATACAAAATTAGATTTCCAAAATTATTTTTTGCACATATTTATGAAGAAAATTTTATCCTATGATTAATTTCATTATTATTTTCATGACCAATTATATACTCAATCAAAGATAAAATAATTTTTAGAAAGAGCTATAAGATAGACAAATAAATAGATAAATAACTAACTTTAATGTGTTTGTAAATACGTCGTTATGAAATAGTCATTCATAACGACACGCCAGAAAAGAGTCCCGAGATTATTATAATTGTATTTATTTGTGGAAAATTGCCCGGTATAGAAAGCTCATTTGATTGCAGCCTCTTGCGAAGTGTGGATGATTGCTAAATCTTTAGTTTGTGTTGCTGCTATTGTTAATTATGACCACGGCCGCATAGAATGAAGGAGGCTTTGGATTTATCCTTTGGATGTAGCAGTCTATTCGGTGTAGCAGTCTATTGCAAAATTCCATCTGGTGTTGGAGCAGATGTTGTGTCCCAAACTTATTATATATGCGTCACTCTCACGTTCATGAATAGCGGTAGATTGGGAGAACAGGCAAGCTAAACAAGAAATTCAATCTGGTGGTTACAGAAATGAAGATGAAGGCTAAGGAAATCTAATGGGTTGAAAATTATGTACCACTTGTGTTCACACGCATTATCCTGTTGGAATGTAGCTGATGGCAAGCGCTGAAGTTATGAAAAGACCACAGGCTCAAACACAGCTCCGAAATATAAGCGCAAGCTGTTCAGAGGAAGAATTGTCAGCTTATTTGATGGTTGAGAAGAGGAATTTAATAACACCCAAACGTGTGCTAGAGCCAAGTAGCGATCCATTACTAAACAGTTCAGCAAACTTTCGCAGCGTTGTCTTCAGATTTGAATGGCACCATTATGTTGTTGAAGGCAGGAGTGGGATTCATCAGTAAATAAAACGTTATGACATTCAGTTTTCCATGTTCTTCATTGGTTATACAAACGCTGTAGCTCTGAGCCGATGGTTAACGAAGTGATCCAGTCAGCTGTAATTGAAATCGATTGTTACGAGTGTATGCAAAATAATGCGTAACAGCCGTGATGTTGCTGAGCTAAGATTTATCACTGAAATACACGGAATATAGATTACTGTTCTTCCTCGTTCGAACTCAGAATTTTTGACACCATGTTGTGGACTCCCTCATGGCCCAATACCATTTTAAGACATTTTAGTACCCACTACATTCTTAGAAGAATTTTGATAGATAGTGAGCCGCATTCAGAGGCGGAAACTGGGAAATCTTTCAAATATCTCTCCGGCAGTTGGCCGCAACATCTGTCTCACGTTGGGCGCAGTTCGTTTCTTTTTAGGAACTTACGCCAGAAAACCTAACCAACCTGTTTCCCATTGTTCAACAGTCGCCGGAAGCAAACCCGGGACTTCTACCCGTGAAACCGGAAATGTTCTGAAGAGCTGTGTCTAACCCCTAAACTACAATTACCCAAACTTAGAAATTTGCTCAAAAGAGGCTTGATGTCTTCTGCGAGGCACAGATAAGCAGCACACGAAAAAAAAGCATGCTGCTTGGATCCTGCAGAAGGCCTAGCCAGGGTCCACTTTCACTTTAACTTAAATTCCCATGTTAAAAAGAAAGACTACATTCCAGAACATCTTAGACAACTGGCCTTGGAAAACCTAAACCACATCCCTAAGAATGCCATTAAAATCTATACTGATGGTAGTAAAATCGACAAACTAGCATATAGTGGCATATATATTTAGAAACCCCTCACACCAACTTGACTCTTTCTCATCGTAATCCTAATCATTGCTCTGTCTTCAGAAGTGAATTGATTGCAATAGACCTGGGACTAGAAGCTATTCTTTCTGAGGAGGATTATGGTGACCTATGGATCTTGTCAGACAGCCATAGTAATAGCCCCACCACCTTAGTAATTGGCTTCTTGTAGGCGACAAGATCAGCAACTCCATACTACTTAAATTAAAGCTCATTTCACTTAAACATAATGTTCATTTGCAATGGATACCTTCACATGTGAATCTCCACGGGAATGAAATGGCAGATAATCTTGCTAAAGAGGGTTGCAGCATTTCAACAACTCCCTTTTTTACACTCACCTTTATGAAATTATACTCCCGGGAAAAATATAAAATCTCGGAGGAGTGGAAATAACCCCTATCCATGAATGGTACAAGGGATCAAAACCGGGTTTGCCACTAGACCTCCCTTGTGACAGACGTACCCGGACTACTCTCTCAAGATTTGCTAGTGGTCACATCAAACGCCTCACTTTCAACGAGGGCAGGAAAACTTTCGTCACCTGCACCAAGTGCCAAAATCATCAGGCTTCTCCTGAGCGTCTTTTGGATTGCATGGGTCTCTCTAGGGAGGATCTCTTTAGCAATCATCTCCTAATCTTCGACTTTCTTACAGTCAACGGGCTCGTGGATCTTGTTTGACTCCGTCAGACAGTGAGGATAAGAAACAAACAAACAAACAGCAACAAAGAAAAAATGCTGTTCTTCAAATCGTCACTCTTTTCTTAATCGCAGGCGTCGCTGCAGTCGGGGCGCTTCAATGCTAAGGATGTGCGTAGACGCATCCACCGCAAACGCATCCTGTAAATTCCGCTTCATGCTTCCTTCAAGAAGCTGGATTTTGGGTAGACAACAATTCTAGGAAAATTTTTATAAATTTTTATTTTTATTTTTATAAATTTTTATTTAATAAAAATTAGAATATTTGAGATTTTTTTTAAGTTGAATCATTATTTGCAAATTGTTTCATTTATATGTGATTGAAAGATTTCTCGATGGAAAATTAAGTAATTTATATACATTAATGTTCCTGACATCTCTTCGTTTGGTGTTACATAAGCGTTAAACTGTCGAATCTTCCTTTCGACTTTTCGCGAATTCGACTTCCAATAAATATTACTTCAAAATAAGTTATTATTTCCGATTGAATTAATTTTCATTTAACTGTCGATTTCAAGCAAAAAAAAAAAAAATCATTTTTCAAGAAAGGAAGTATTTATTTTCTTTAAATTACTAATACAGATATTATTTGCTAAATCAGATTTATATTAGCCAAATTTTACAATAAAGGAACATCAGGATCGACAGATGACTCCTTTTCAAATGTTGTTCACAGCTGCATCGTCTCGAAACATATGTTTCCTGCAAAAAAGCACTTTCAATCTTTCACAAAAGTTCGTCACCGAACGTCATAAGTTTTGTGAATGTTTCACTTGAATTCACAGATAAAGTATAGAAAATCATCCACGTAAACTGATTCATTTCATAATCTTAAAAATTTGCTATTTTGTACTTTCAGAATTCTATTTGAACGTTTTGGTTTGATATCAATCAACAGGAACAAAGGAATTCATCTTTATATATTTATAATATGTTGAGTTTTTAGAAGTGTCGCCTTTCATATCTTGCACTAAGAAAATTGCAAAAATGCTAACCTTGTGTGAGAGTTTTGTTTTAAAGAGGCCACTCCGTCATTCCACGGCATCCATTCTTATGTTAGAAGCAAAGATTGTTTTCATTTCAATAGTGCGAAATTTTTATTCTGAAATGTGCATATTAATTTCTAATAAAAGATTTTGGAAGAAAGTTTTTAATTTAAATTCTACTTCAGGAATCTACTCATTAGTATGCACTCTGAGAGATTTTGCGTTGGATCCTCATACAAGACCAGTTGCTTAGAAAAGAACTCAGATGGGTGACAGGAGCCCGTGTCCCAATGAACTGCTCATTCCACTTTTCTCAAACAGTCAATCTCGGACAATTTCGGAGTTGCATTCCAATCATTATAAATGATGTTAGATAATTTTAAGACATGGAAACAATAGGACGCTCTTCTAAAAATATTATCTTGCTGTATCGTGTTCAAAGCAATATGCGCTTGTTTCAGAGCCATTGTTATAAAAAAGAAATTACAGTGCGAAAACCCAACTAGGAAACGAAGTACAGTCATATCGCCTCCTTTAAAGCAAAACGCTTAAAAGATATTTTTTTATATATTGCAAAACTGAAGATACTTGTAATTTCTTCTTAACTGTTTAAAAATGGATTAAAATGTAGTCACTGTGTTATTATACAATTTCTCGTTACTATACAAAGTTATCAAAAAATTGTTCATATCAAGTTTTAAATTATTATTTCAAAACTAGGAAATATCATTTAAAACATTTTTAAATATAATATTGTATTATGATATTGTAAAGAATATCTTAAAACCTTATTTTACATGCATGTAAAAATGAATAGTTTGATTCAGACTCGAGAAAGATACATTTCTTTGCTCCAAATGAAAGAATTGGAGGTTTGTTTTCCTTCTATCGCATACTGATGAGGAAAAGGGATACATATTTCAAAAAATGCAACTCAAGACCCACAAAAAGAATTCAAATCTTCCAAGAAATATAATTCGCTGGTAATGAATGGAAAAATAGGAACTTCTTCGAGCTAAATCAGTCGGAGAGCTGTCGCAGCGGCGCTCGTGGTTCGCAGAGGACCGGGTGCGCTGACCAAACTGCCCGCAGGGACGCTCTTGTCTTATGTGCGGAAGAAACAATTTCGGTAGAGTCATATCCAAAGGGTTGGAACACTTTAATTTGGAGTTCTGTACTCTATCCTGCATTAGACGCAGCTGAATTGCATTTGATACGAATGGCATTCCCTGAAACAACATGGTATTTTTTTTAATTTGAATTCTGTAAATTTTTTTACACCTAGAATTTATTAAAAATTCCATTTTATAAAATTTTATTGAATTTATAAAAATTGTATTCTATGAAACTTCATCTCGTTTTTTAAAATTAAAATGTGTGTCACTTTAAAACCTTTTTTTTAAAAAATGGAATATGTTAAAGACAATGAAACTTCTTCGCAGTTGCATTTTAGAAAACACTTTACTAATATATTTGCATTCCGAAAAGAATTCCATTACATTTGTGAAAGATTGACGTGTTTATATCCCGAGTTCGGAAGAACTCTACTATTTTAATCACATCAATTAAAATAAATCTTTGCGTTTCAATTGGCAGTGAACGTGCGAGCTTATTGCAATATCACCTTCACCGCATTTTTACATTTGATGAAACGATTTTAATCATGAAGGATCCACATCGAACCCCATTTCTTGCAGAAACATTTCGTCTTAGACTTAATTTGATGAACTATCTTCCTCGAAAGAAAATGTGAAATGAAATTTAAATAAAATGAGTTCTAGGTTATGTATATAAATAATTTTATGCAACGAAACTCCTACAATCCTTGATCCTGATTCAAATTGCATTTCTAATGTTCTGTAATAAAATATTTTAAATTATTTTTTGCAAATTTGAATGTGCCACTAAAAGAGTTATAAGTTAGTAATAAATATGCTTATAATTTGAAAAGTTCTTAATCAGAAACAAACTTAAGGTTCGGTTTCTGTAAAAATGGCGGATATTTCATATAGTTTTTATTTCTTTTAACATCAAGACAGAATATTTGATAGAGAGAAAATATTCTATCTTTTTTAAACCGTTTATCAAGCCATTAGAAGAAATCAAAATTCTCTTTATGAAAATATTTAGTGCCATTTTTTAATTGTTTAATTTTTTGGCTAGTTTTGTGGAAACGACTTTCTTTATATACCTTATTTGAGAGAAATCTCATTGTAAAAAAATAATTTTTCGGCTGTTCCTCAAGAAATGAAATTTGAAAATACTTTCATGTGCTTATAATTGAAAGTATACAATAAAATCTGCGTTTAAAATCTTCTTAGTTTTATTCTTCTATTTATAGTGGGCTGAATAAGTTTGATTGATGCTAAATGATGTTATTTCTTTTATCTATACATTTTTTCCTTCACCAGAAAAGTAGTATTTAGAATAAAAGAAAAATATCTCAGCAGATGTATTATGTGATACATTCAATGTGTTTCTTGATTGTTTTGCTCGTTATGAAAGAACTTGGGTGTAATGCGTTAAATTATTTTACTTTCGGAAGTTGACATTCGCCTGAAAACAAATTATTTTATTGGCGTAAAATCAATGCATTTATAGTTAATTCAATGAAAAATATCCGCTCCATAATTGTGTTATCTTCTTTCAAAGGAATAGCGTTAGAAAAAACGTGTGATGCACGAGAAAATAAATGCTCTATTAATATTATTAACGCCGAAATTGAGACGCTGAAGGGTGGTCTCAAGTTCCTCCGAACATTCCATGACTGAAGTAATAAAATGGCTGCGCGCCCCCTACATTTCGACGTGAAACTAAAATGGGCTCATTTAAGATCCTCCAGTGTTCTGTTACAAAAGAAAGATAGTCTTCGTGATTCATTAGCCTAAGCGAACTTCTGCTTCCTTCAGCAGAGGTTGAGGGACCTTGGACAGAATATTGTTCCCCCCCTTCAGTGTTTAGAGTGAGAAATGCAGGCTGTTTTGTCGGCCTCGTAAGATTGTTTCGGAAAACAATTAATACAAGGTGGATTATGCAAAAGCGAATGTTTAGTTTTTAGCCGCTTCCAGCAATAAGATATCGTCAGGCGGTGAAATGAAGCCCACTTGTCTTCGGCCATACATCACTCGTTTATGAAAGATGATCATTATTTTAAGGAAACAAATAATTTTTTTCATCCTTTCTATCAAAAGTTTCGTAATACTTAGGAAAAAAATATTCATCTCTTGATTGTATTTTCTGTTACCTGAAAACATACCACTTCATAAATTATGATACCAGAAATCCTTAAATCAAAAGTAGTTTGTTTAAAGAACATAGATTATCTAATTATTTTTGTAATTCAGCAAAGTAGTTTATATGACATTTTTTATTTTTATTTGGTTTGGAAAAAAATCATAAGTAAGAATAATTGAAAATAATGATTAAATACATGTATCTATATCAATCATAATACATTATCCATATATATATATATATATATATATATATATATATATATATATATATATATATATATATATATATATATATATATATATATATATATATATATATATATATATATATATATATATATATATATATATATATAAAATTAAATTAACGCATTTCGTTGGTAATTTTAAAACATAATTCGTAACTTTTCAACGCGAGAGGCGGAGAACGCTGGATTCATCCAACAGTTGAAGCAGTCCACCCTTCGCATAAGGTGTGCAGATCGAGGTTGTTAGCAGTCTTTTGCTCCATTTCGTTTCGAGGATGCGACGGGGTGGTTTAAAATATAGAAAAAGGGATAAGAATTCGTTGACACTTGAATTTTAGGATAGCAATGGACTTTAAGGTAGAAGTAGAATGAGGGAAAATAAACTTAATGTTGAATTAAATAGGTTATATTTAACAAAGAGCTTATCCGATCATTTTAATTTAGTTTAAATTTAATCTTACATGCACTTGTTTAAGGAAAAAAATTATAAGTCACAGATTAAGCACAAGACTCAATTCATGGAATTTTTGTTTTTTAAAACACTTTATTGGTTTTCCTTAAAATTTATTTTTAATTATAACTTCAGAGTAGAAATAATAAAACGTAAGTTTTCACTATTTTATTTATTAAAAAGTTGTTTTAGCAGACACTATAGATCTTAGGGAAGTAAATTCAGCGTACTAAGTTATAAAACATATGAGATTTCGTGAAATTTTAGAAACTAGTGAGTCTTGCTATAACCAGTATTGCCTGACATAAATTCATAAATATTCGTAAAGCAAGAATGGCGAACCTTTTTTGATGTCCTCGTGCCACTAAGTCTTAAAAATTCCTTTTTAAATAGGTGACGTGCCCCAATAAAATTTCATTTGAAATGTGAACGTGGTGAAACTATACGTAAGTATAATTAAATAAACAAATAAAAGAATTCTTCTTTAAACATTTTTTATTAATAAATGTTTTATAAAAAGCAATATGCTAGAAACAAAATTCACGTTAAAGTTAATTGTTTCTTATGTGATTTTTGTTGCTGTACACAAGATCATAAAGATTTAATATCTGGTTCATATTTAGTTAACTTCAACAGTACGCGTGCAGAGCTCGACTCATCCATCATTCTATTCCTATATTTATATTTTATAAAATTTAATTCTGAAAATAGAGCGATTCACATGCCCACGTCGATGAAAATATTGATAAAATTGCCTTTGCCAATATTTTTAAACAATTAAACGTGTCAGGTATTGAATTCCATGTAATTAGAATTTCATCTCTTCTGCAATTTTATTTATTTTATCCAATAATTGATTATACTTTCATAATTTCTTAAGCATTTCTGAAATCAACAATTTTTTGGTTCCATATGGTACTTGACTGAAATTCAACTAATTCCATTTCTAATTTATTAAAATTTAACCCCTCAAGGACTTTTAAATTTAATTTTTCAAATGGTATTCTATCAGGATATAAAATAAATTTCAGTTTCTTCAAATTCTTTAAACTGCGTAAATCTTGCAGAAAATTCCTGAACCACGCATTGAATTACCATTGAATAGTCTTTTGTTAATGACTCTTTATTTGAATTTTCGTGACACTTTCAAAAAAAAATTTTGTATTCAGAAAATATTTATATGAATTTGAAAGAATATCACAATTACAAATCTGTAATTTGACTTCGAACGCTTTGATTAAGTCAAATATTATAATGACTGTTTTATTTACACCTTCGTAGTTTTATATTTAATTCATTTAAGTGAGAGCACATAAATCAGTGAAAAAATATAACTTTGCTAGCCATACTACATCCAATAATTGATTCTATTGGTCAATAATGTTCTCATTATTTATAGAAATAATCTTATTTCCTCCAAACAATCTAAAAATCTTTGCAAAACATTTTCGTGGCTTAACCAGCATACATTATTGTATAAAAGTAAGCTATTGTACGACGAGTTTACTTCGTTTAACACAATTCTTGAAATTTTCTTTTATTTATGTGTTCCTGCTAATATAAAATTGACTAATTTTGTTACAAGAAACTCAAAATATCATCAAACATTTTTAAACCTGTTTTGGCACATAACATTTGTTGGTGAATAATTTAATGAAAACCAAGAATTGTGTGTTCCCAATATGTTTTATGTAAATAAATTTGTAAATCCATTTTCCCGTTCAGTTAAGCTGCAGCCACCGTCAGTTGTAAATGACACAATTTTAGAAGAACCTATTTCTCTTTTTTCCAATGCATCTATAACTGCATTGCAAATGACTAATCCTGTTGTTGTCGCTATTAATGTTAATAAACTTATTAATGCTTCTTCAATATTGTTTTGAACAAAATAACATACAAGAATTGCTAAACGAGCAGAGACAGTTACGTCAATAGACTCGTCAAGGCAAATGGATATAAAATCACAAGACTTAATATGAATTTTTTGTTGAAAATTTATATTTTCTGCCGTACCTAAAAATAATCTTTTTCACTGTATTCCTAGCTATCTTTGATACTTTGAATAATTTTTTCTTTGTTTTCAAAATCATCGAATAAGTATGGTGCACATTGTAGCCAAGCATCCTTTAAAAATTCACATGCATAATATTATCTCGTGATAAATGCGCGTCATACGTTAAAATTTTCAGTTCCTCTTTAAATCCAATAAAATCCTTCCTACATCTTGTGATGTTCTTCCCAATTCCCAATGGTATCTTGTGGCAGTATTTTTATGTAAAATTGAAGCGAAACGTGTTCTGATGAAATATGCACCCAACACTGCTTACATTAAAAAGTGTCGTTGAATACATTATCGATGCAAAAGGATCACTTATTACCACGCAGTAGCGTTCTAGCAAAACATCTGTAAAAAATCTATTGTTTTTATTAATATATTACGGGTCTGTCAGATAATTAGTAATGAAAATTTTTATTCATACATTTAAATAAAATACTTATTTTTCCTTATAAATATAAATAGAGGATAATTTAGCTTACAATTATATATGTAGAGTATATTTTCTTAAGTAACTTATATTAGCAAAATATTATTTTTAAATACTTTTAAATACTGTGACGGCAGTATCATACCCAGATACATTCAATACAACTTCTGTGAGTTGTTATTGTTACGCTCAGACACCAAAGTGTGAACACATCCTCCATTGCAAATGTTACGAAAGTCACTTTACATGAGATGCCCTGTCACGTGAAATTATGATGTGTGTGAACAGGTGTATACAATTTTAATTGAAAGTATAAGACAGTGGGTCGCACATTTTCTTACTTGCAAGACCTTCGAAATGATTGAGAAAATATCGAATCAATAGGCAGATTTTTTTTTCAGTAGAGATAAAAAACATTATTCCATTAGAAAAATAATATCTTTAAATTACTTAGCCTACTACACAAATGTATTAATTATTAAGATTATCTTATTTAAAATTTTATAATATTTTCTAAATCTTAACAAATAAAAATTGCTCAATTTTCAGTAGATTATATGTTAAAATAATCTTTTTATTTTGAAAATACATTACTCTTTCGCGTTTTAAATTTATGAGAGTATTTCGTGATAAATAACAAATCGTAATAAATCAGGTAAAAAAATGAAAGATTTTAGGTCCTACATGTAGAGATTTACTTTTGAAACACATCTTCTCTTAATTCGCATTAATTTTGAGTAAAGTCAAGAAAACTATTTATTTTCCAAACAAGTACTGAGAATTATTGATCTAACACACATACGAATGATATTTTAGATAAAAATAATCTATGAAAAAAAATACAAACAAGTTTATTCAAGAGCTACAGGCAAAGTGTAACAGTAGTAAAATACAAACTTCAATTTTAATAGTTTGTGGTTAAAACTTCTATATTTTTATTTGATAAAATTTCATAAGCATATTCCTTTAAATCATTGAATAATATGCTTTTATTTCGAAATAAAATTTAGAGGGAGAATCAAAATAAATGTTCAGATAATAATAATGTAAATTTTGTCGGAAAAATTCTTTAAAAAAAAATCATGTGTTCATAAAAAAAAATTATTATTTCTACAACATAAGTTGAATTATTTCATGTAATGTAGGAAACTTATAATTTTTAAGTTTCAACTTAATTTATCATTTACGTAATAATTACAAAATAAATCAAATATATTTGATGAAAAAGAATAAACTGCGAAGGGAAAAATTTTACGAGTGATTTTGAATAGTTTATTATTATATAAATTCTTGAGAGTTGTGCTTTGAAATAATCAATTCTATTTAGAATGCTACGCCTTTTTTCAACTTTTCGCATTAATCTTTAAATGGACTCCACGGGGATCCCATTCTAGATCTGAGAGAGATGCGTTGCCATGGAAACAGATAAATATTAGCACAATGATTGCTGGAGTGCAGCATTTTGTATCTCGGGCATAACAGAGGCGCTGCATTTTGTCAGTATGCAATCGCAGTGAGAAATTGAAGGACTTACTTTACATCCCTTTCTTTATTTTTTCTTTTTACCAAATATATCAAAATTATTTTTATCTCGACCTTAGTCTCTTTATGCTTGATCATGAGAGTTGATAACTTTATTATTATTTTTTAATTATTAAATATTTTTCTTTAAGAGTACTTTCGTTGCTTTATACCTGATGAATATATATATATATATATATATATATATATATATATATATATATATATACACACACACCGTAAGTTATATAAGAAAGCATAGTTATTAAAAATAACATTTCCCTAAGAAACACTTAAATTCTTCAAGTAAATTAAAAACCGAAGATAATGGATAATTTGTGCTTTCTCTTAAATTTATAAAACATTGATTTCTTACGATGGCTGTGATATCAAGTTCTGTCATAATACGTAAGAATTTAGTGAATGCAGATTTCAAAAAGATACGTTTTCCCTTTGGATTGAGGCGCCGCGACTGATATCGACGGTGAAGCTCTTGCGCGGGGATTCTGCTGTGAAGTCTTCGGAGCGAATAGCAGCTCTTGAATAAGGAGTCAGATTAACAACAGTTATTGTAAGAATTTGCTGCTGTCGTCAGTTGATCAAGAAATTGGTATTAATTTCTCTTTCACACAAATCAGGAGGTGTGAAACTTAGGACTTGGTTGATAAATGTACGGTCTTTATAATAATAGTGCCATCACGTTAATTTAGTTTTCCCTATTTCGATTTGGAACTTTAAAAAATTAATAAATAATAGTTCTTTCGATAAATCGAGTGCTACTTGCCATTTTGTTTTATACAGTTCAGTTTTTCTTATTAAAGAAAAGAACATCAATTTTCTGACATTCATTATGAATATAAAGTATTTTAAATAATATGAAATGCACTAAAGAGAGAGGTGAAATGAAAGAAATCTTTGCAATTGCATTGTAAGGTCTGGAAACATTTCAACTAATTTCCTTAAAGTTTATGGACCGACTATTATGTTTAGTATACATATGTGAACCTTTAGTTCAGTATTAAAAAAATAAGGTTTTTAGTACTAGGAAAGTAAAAATGATGTTCAATTCGTTTTTATTTTCATGCTTAATTTGTATCATTTGAATTTGCTGGACAATGCTATCTATATATTACACCTTGTTTTGGTACATATCTCAAAACCTAGAAATATCTTTTTTTTTCTAACATGAAATAATGCTGTGATATAAATATTTTACCACCATGGGAGTCACGGAAACAGACAGGACATGGAAAACAGTAAAAAAATGAATTGTATCTTGTTGTTGTTGCCAGTGTTTAGAAATGTTGAATCAAGTCTAAGAAATTTGTCACTCTAAGTAAATCTAATACTAAAATTGGGCTTGTAAAAAGATCGATTCTGGAGAACCGCAGACAATCCAGAAAGTGGTCAGGAAAGGTCTGATAGCCCCCACACTCCAAAGAGGCTGGGAAACCCTTTTTCTTTTTTCTCCATACGAATAAAATGAAGATCTCAAGTGTCCACTTGTAAACCTGACGATGATCGTCTGAGCGATAACGTGCCTTCAAGACAGTTTTCCTGATACCATTGGTGAACAGGTGGAATTGACCGAGAGACATAAACTTTTTTAACTGTTGAGAACAGCTCCAAATATGGATCCGTGACTCAACTCAGTAGCGTTAACATATGTTGTCTCTTACCATGTGTTGGAAGGCATCCACTGAAAGTGCATATCACCAAAAGATGCTCCCGTTTCTTAATGATTCCTGTACTATAATGTACTTTAATAAGTATTTTTTACCAATTGTGTGAACAGTTATTTGATTCTTTAGTACACTGTCGATGAGATTTTCCTTACTTCCTTCATAAAATATAATAAATTATCACAGTTCTCTTTCATTAAAGATTATGCCGTGAAGTAGAATTATTACCATCGCTTGTGTGTCTGCCTACGTAGAGAAAGTTAGATATGATTATACAGTTTGTAAATTAATAATAAGTTGAAATTCTATGATTAAAAATATATTAAGGTACTTGAGATAAAATTTCAAGATAAATCCGAGACACACTTTTCTGAGCGATGCCAAAAGTGACAAATAATATCATTTTCTGGTTTCACTTGATACCAGTTATTTTTATCTCTCTTAGAAGTACATATTTATCACAATGAAACTATTAACATTGACTATATATACATGTGTGTTTGTGCGTGTATATATATATGTATGTGTGTATACGTGATGCGTGTGTGTGTCATTTATTTATATTTAGTGAAAAATTAGTCTCATTATCATGTATTTAAAATTCAATTCATTTTATAAGTAAATCCCCATAATACTAAAGCATACGCTTCATAAAAATATGAGATGAATTATAATTGGTATTAAAGCATCAAAAACACAATTCTGAATTTTACTTAAATTATTCATCTACAGAAGCCTGCTGGGCCTCGATGTGAGAATAATGGACTCGATATAGGACTCAGCGAAAGACAGTCGTTTTGAGGGAAATTAATCTCATTAGAATCGCAGTAAAAAAATACTAATGTTTTCTTAGGTTTCCGTACATAATGTGACACATGCATCGATGTCAACTTCGACAGAGGCTTGAAATTGTTGCGGAAGTCTGTGTCCATCTACTTCCATTGCAAAAATCTCGATAACTTAAATTTAGTTTCATGTACTGTACCATTGAAGCCTTTATTTGTCATTGGCAGCTCTATGACCAACTTTATTTATTTATGCTTATTGCAACTGATTTTTTTTCTGTGATTGTTATATTTCTCGCCATCGGAGAAATTCCTGGACCACTTTAAATAATTCGTATTTATTTAGACTACTTTATTTATATAATTGTTTTATTTGAATTAATATAAAATCCTACGAACGGCTACATTAATATATAACAGCGGTTATTTTATTACACAAATGATTTAACTTGGATGTTTTGAATATTGGCAATATATTTATAAAAATATTTTGACGAAATATATAATTTTTTCAGAAAAAAATCAACTCGACAGAAGAGTTAAACAATGGACCGATTTTACTTCTGATGGTATAAAAAATATATCGGTGAAGCAAGAAAAATTATTGTAGCCGAGTATATAAAAAATGATACATCAAACAAGTATGTTTTCAAAATTAAGTACAGATAATGAACAAAGTTTGGCTGCGTCTTATGCAGTTTCTTTACTGTCAGCCAAAGAAAAAAAAACATTCAGTGATGGGATTTTAATGAAAAAATGCGCAGTTTCAATGGCTCAATGCTTCATGCAGCCAGAGTTGGCGGAAACGTTTGAATCTGTTGCATTATCACACCAAACAGTATCGCCACGAGTAGATGATATGGGTGAATATATGTTTCGAAACATTATGTGATTGAATTTTAGATTACGAATAATACTCAACATGTTTGGATGCAGATATCAGTGAATTATTAATATTTATTCGTTGCATTTTCTCTAAGATTTTACCATTACGGAGGAAATGTTAAATTTGATACCGTTACCCGGAACAACTAAAGGCGCAGATATCTATCTAACTGTCATCGACTACGGAGGATTTTGAAAATGTTTTCTTGCATTGTAGCTGATGGAGCAAAAGCTGTGACGGGAACAGTGACAGGATTCGAGGGACTTCTTAAAGGAAATGGCATTAATTGACCGTTGTTTCGCTGCATCCTACACCAGCAAGCTTTACGTGGAAAATCTTTGCGCGAAACAAATGCCATGAAAGTTGTTGTTAGAATAAGAAATCTCATTAGAGGCGGAAACAAATTTTGACTCGTAGGAAACATCGAGGTTTTTTAAGTGAAATGATGCGACTTATGGAGATTTGCTATTAGAATCCGAAATATACGATGCCTTAGTGCTAGTCATTGTCTTGCACGCCTTTTATTTTATTTATTTCTTTTTTTGCTTTACGAAAAGAAATACCTTTATTTAAAAAATGAAATAAAATCAGGTACTTCTGAACAGCAAAATCGTATGCAAGATACTTTATTCCTGGCTGATGTTGAATTTTTAGCTGATATGACACAACACTTGAACGAATTAAATTTGCAGTTACAAGGCAAAGGACACAATATTGCCAACATGTATGGGTTTGTGAATGGTTTTAGAAGTAAATTAAAATTGTTCAAGACGTCACTAGAGCAGAGTGAATTTTTTTTCCGAGTTGCAAAGAGCATTACACAGAGATGGATAATTTTGAAGGATGTACCTTTAAGGATCACACCTAAAATATATATGCTCTGGTTTCTGTTCATTGTACGTGCTGAAGATGTAATTGTGGAGTTTGAACAGTGATTTGCAGATTTTAAAGCATTAGAGAGTGATATATCACTTTTCACTCATCCATTAACAATTGCAATTGAAAGTGTAAATACTGATTATCAATTGGAATTATGTGATCTACAATCAGATTCCTTTTACAAGAGCAGGACAGAGTCTGGAATAGGTTTTTTAATCTTCTTGGTGAGCGTTTACCCAAATTAACCAATCTTGGCTTAAAAATGGGTCGATGATGAGCAGCAACTATCTTTGTGAAAATGCGTTTTCCACAAGGAAATTTGTAAAGTCTAAATATAGATCTTCACTATCAGATAACTCACCTACACACGCATTGCGTCTGGCATCAACTAATATTAATGTTGATATTGAAAGGATTGTAAAAGATACATTAAATTGCATTAGTGCTTCATTCATTCAACAGTTACATAGAAACTATGTTAAATACTATGAAACCTTTCTTTAAAAAATGTGTTTTTTATTTGTAGGATCCTCCAAACTCTTTAGTAATTTGTATTGGCCGGGGATCAAATTTGGTGTAGACAGCCCTGGCTTAAATAACTAATTGCTATATACTATCATCACGGTGCTTATGGTATCGATACACAGCATACCATATTGTTATATAGTCAAAAGTACTACATTTAATTTAAACACTTCCATTGTTTAAACTTTGAAGAGAGAATTAATCCGAAATTATTAAATTTGTTTCCAGCATATATCTTGTATCTTATGGGCGAAAATAGGGTCTGAAATATTTATTTCTCACATTATTTCGGGCATGAGGTGAGAGCCGCCCGGAACATCATCTGGTTAGGCACTCCTCTGCCAACACATCAAGATCTAAGCAGAATTCAGCACATCTTCTCAGGGTCTGCCCTTGAGGAGTTTGTGAAGGGAACAGAAGCGTCAGACCGTCCTGCGAAAGGTAAATAAAAGGGAAGCCCTAACTGGGACTCTTTTAACAAAGGTATTTCCTGCGCGTTCTTTAGCTTGAAATGAAATGCAGGCAGTTTTTTAAAATTCAAGATGATGCATGTATTCTAAGCTAACTGCATTCAATTTCTGTAAGCGTGAAATTCAATACAATAGAAAAGTTAATTCATTTTAAGGCTCTCATTTCCAAGGTCATTTAATCCAGTAATTGCATTAGCGGGTTGCTGAGATGTTATTTTTTGGGTGCATTGCAAAAGTATCCTTCCCACATTGCTGAGAGTTGGATTCCACTGCGCTCACACATAACAAGTGCTCAGGACTGGATACAGGGAAACCTGCTGCTGCAACACATAATAAATTCAATTAAAATCGGGAATTCTTAGATAGAATGGTAGATTTCAGCGGGAATAAAATACAATAAAATAATGAAAATAAATAGACGATTAAAATTTTGTTTTTTGTGCAATTATTTTATTTCATTGAATCTTCGCAGATTGAAGTTCGACTAATGATGAGTCCGAGCAATTCGTGGAATCCCAACAGAATTGGATTCCTGTTTAACATATCCGACTTTTAAATAAGTTTCAAGTGGGAAGTATATAATGGGAAATGGTAAAATATATAAGATAAAAATAAAGTAATTATTTATTTTATTTTATATATTTATTAATAATGTTAAGTTGTGAATGAATTAGAAGATTTCATTTCAGATGAGGACTGGTAGTAATAAAAGGTTACTTTCTTAGTAATTAGATAAGCAAGTAAACGCCATTATGTCGTTTCAATGCAAGATCTATTACCGTATGAAGTGTTCCATTTCTCAAGGGTTACACCCAAAAATAATCTTAGAATAAATTCGTCTTAGAACGACATTGATATATAATTGGGGATATCCGTGAATTCGGGGTAATTAGTAGTTTTTATTGCAGCTATAATTTTGGATTCAAACGTAAGGAATTGGAGGGATTACTTTTGGCTTTTATCTTCAAATATCTCTTGCGAGCAACATCAACTAGTTGAAGAGATTCCACTTTGTTCTTCAGTTTAACTCTTCGTGGACTCCAACTCGAGTGTGAACGTCTGTCTGGAATTCATTGTCAATCGTAACAGAATCGGATCGCGTTTACTTAAAAGTGTCCTAAACTTACCAAAACACGCTATCATCAATACTTATAAGAAAATGTTTTTTCTGAGCATTCTACATTTAAACAAATTTATGATCACATAAAATTTCATTGTTAATCAAGTAATAATTTTTTACTAAATAATCCATGTCATTCATGAATCTATTTTATTCGGCTTGTAACACTATTTACATTAAAAAACAATCATAAACTATGTTGGTTTTGTTTATTTTAGGTAAATTTTTTTGTTTTATTTTTTAGTTACGGCTGAGCATGTTTTCATTTAATATCATTTCATTTTACTGAAATTTTTACTGATAAATCATTGTAAATATATTGATAGCCGTAAGCTATTTTAAGGCCTTTCCTTATTCATGTGTTCTAAACTCTAGCAGTTGTCAGCGTCAGTTGGGAGAGAACCTGGGACTTAAACACGATCTCCCAGTTTAAATTTTTACTGTCATTTACTCAATTTTTATTTATGTATGGTAAATTTTAAGTTTAACTTATTATATAATATCGATGAAATCGTTCATATTTATTATTTATTTACATTTAAAGCTTCAATTATTTTCTTCTGTGAGCTTCAAAATCCGTTTTCCAACTCAGGCTACGGTGTTCGGTTCAGAATCCACATTAAGTCATGGATTTCAGTCTGATGAGCTTTCCAATATGGTAATAGAGCAAACTAAACTCAGAAATTAAACTCACAAATTGTTTTTTCAGCTGAAAGACGAATTCCCGGAGCTTTAAGCTGAAATCGCAATCATTAAGGTCTTTCTGACTCTTCGAGGTGATGAATGACCTTTTATATCACAGGACTATTTTATTAGGGAAGAACTCTTTTCTCGCGAAACTGTTTCTTCTCTTGCGCTGTCCCAGCTAATTCTACTTTTTCCAGCCTTTCCTCATAAGGCTGCAGGTTTTCAGACATCCCCATCTTTACAGAGAGATGGCAGCGCTGCTAATAAACATTTGAGGTCCAGCTTCTCGTAAATTGATCCCCTTCTCGATTACCCAGAGGAAGGGGAATGGTTTTCATCATATGACCGCTCTGACGTCACAAAAGAGTCCCAAAATAGCCTCTCATCCCCAACATGAATGAGAATTTTCTCTCTTTCTGGAGAAATATATTTTTTTCTTGGAACATCTTTATGAGTGATTAACGACTTCCGAAATAGACGTCAAATTTTAATATATTTCTGGATTTTCCAGAACCTTCAGGGATAAACTCTTTATTGGAATACCAGAACGGGACCAAATTAGATTTTCCCAGTCATTTTGCCGCTTTTGAATAAATTGTATAGTTTTATCAACTTCTAGGGGGGATTATAGATATATAACTGCATTAATTTTTTATAATGATTTTCTTTACTTAATTAATTAGTATTAATTTTTTTCTTAGCTTAATAAATTGTAAGCGTAAGGAAATATTGATAAATGATTTAGAGATATGATAAAGCTTTTTACTTAAAATTTAGAAAAAAGTAACTTTCTTATTTCATTTTTCTGCAAATATGTGTATTCATGATTTGTCTATTCGTACAAGAGTAATAACTAATAAAAGAAATTAATTTTTTGTTATTAATTATTTAAATTAAAACTTGATCTTAGCATCTTTAAATCAAGTTATAAAATATTCCTTAGCTCAAACAGTTCGTGATTTGATTCTGACTTTTGGCTTGGGGTACAATTTAAAGTCGGTTCAGAACCCACAAGAGTTAAACCCAAGGTTCAATGGCCTCAAGAGGTAAGAACCCTGTAGAGGTCGCTGAACAACAACCATCATAAATGGTTCAGTTAAGATGTAATTTATATTTTTGTTACCATTAATAGCGAGCAGTTGAACTAAAATTAAGAGTTTATAAAAACATAAAATTTAGCTTTTTAAAATATTTTTAACTAGATGCTGTCTTTATTGAAAATATGATATTTCGCATCAATTATTCAGCAAGACGCTCCATGAGTTATGAAAAACTTTCAAAAATCTATGGACCTTATTGTTCTGGTAATTTTTGAGCATTCTCTCATTGAACATGTATTAATTTTTCGCATTTCATTTTAAAAGCAGTTAATATATCAACTGGCAAAATAGTAACTCAATCATTAAGTTAATAAAGTATTTATTATTATGCTGTTTTATATTAATTTCCATTTTGAATGAGCTTCAATAAATTGATAAAAAAATCTATAGAAATATGGTGTTTTGAACCAGTTCTTGACTTAAAACACTTAGGCAATAATTAAGACTGATTCCTCGAATGAATGTTTGAAGCAGTTCTCACTTGACTTATAACGATCTTATATAAATTGTCAGTAAAATCTCTTTAACTAACCTTCTTTTTTTAACTGATTGAAATTTCTGTCATGAGGAATAATACCTGGTTTAAAGCTAAGAGATTTTTTGTATAAAAATTGTAAATGTAATTTTTGTATTATTTTAATATTTAAACGATTATTTATTAAAATAAATGAAATTATAAAATGTTAAATCAAAATAAACATTACTATTTTCAGAAAATAGAAGTTTCGTGCACGTAATAAAAATGTGAAAGCAAAAATTAGCGATGCCAATAAAATCTGTTTTCATGTCTTTATTTCAATTTTTTGTTTGTCACAGCAATACTTTAAACACTTCAAAGTGTTTAAGACATAAGAAAACTACTTTCAAAGAATTAGAGGAATCTAATTTTATTGTTACAGTGAGTTTCAGAAATAACTATCCATGTTTATAATCAGCATGTTTAATGAAGGAAACAAATACATGCTTAGAAGAAGGAACATATATACGTAAGAATTAATAAAGTTCAACAAGTCCACACACCCTGCATGTCAACGCATAGAGACCCACATTCCACCCGGGACGAAACACATTCCCCAGTTGATCAGCTGAGATGCTGTTTCCACTGTCTTTGCACATGGCTGACTTCGTACTCGAGGGATTTGATGTAGCCGTAAGAGGAAACGTCAAAAGTCGTCAGATCCAGAGATCTCGTTGCCCACGCATGGTTCAATCCTCTACCATCCGGTTGATATAATCACAAACAATGACAGCAAAGTAAGGAGAAGCTTCATTCTGTTGGACGTATTCAAAATTCCACCTTACTCCAGTTGTGGTTGCAAAAACAGCTCAAGCATATCAAGGTAAGCTTCTTTCGCAAATATGAATGGACCCCAAATCTTCGTCTTTATCATCCCTAACCACACGTTAACCTTCAGGGTTTTTCTTTCCATCCTCGCACCTCATGAGAATTACTGTCGACTTTTATCCTACAGTTGTGAATATTCACTTGTCCACATGTGGCCTCGTCTGGGCACAGGATGTGGTCTGGTCATCATTTTCCACGGCCTCCAAAAGGTGATTACACTTTGCCATACTGGCTAAATACTCTTCCTCCGCCTGACGATGCAACACTGACAAGTGAGGCGCCTTTTTATTCAGAATAGAATGAAGTGCGGGCCTAGCAGTGGTTTGAAGAGCTTTCAACTGATGCCGATGCACCGAGGCTTCTTTCAACTGCCTCACAATTGCTTCTCGCAGAATCTTCAGAGGTTGAGGGTCTTCCAGGTTTTTCACTTTGTCATGCTACCGGGTCTGAATTTGCTTAGAAGAGGCTTGATATTCGTCGTTGTTTGTGGCTCTTTACCGTATTTTCGCTGGTACAACTGACGCACTTCTTCTTAGGTTTTACCATCCAGCTTCCGGGAAATGATGGCTATTCTCTTTGTTTAATTATTGTACTATCAAAGAACTTCCATTTTTCAATATGAATTATAAATATTTTAATAAAAAATACGCACATTATCATGTTCCGTGTCAATAGTATCCAATAGTTGTTTTTTCAATCTTTTTTAATCGATATATTTTGTTTCTATGTTAAATATATTTAACAGTGACATTATTAAATGTTTAGTGTTTTTAATGATTGACTCTTGTAAAAATTATGAAATACGTATTTTTTGTTCGTTCAGGGTTTTATTATAAACACAATACTGAATGTAAAAAAAATATGTATTGCAATCACATATGGTCTTGTGAAATAGCGGAAATCCATCATCGTGCATTAGAAATCGATCACTGTTCAAAAAGAAAATGCAAATTTTCTGGATTTAAATATTCGAATGTATTTTTCTGATTTTAAAGTCTTCATAAATATGTACTGCTTTGTCTTAAGTATTATTTTATATGCAAGTATTTTCCCTCTGAAATGAATATTTAAAGAGCTAGCCAGTAGTTATATTATCCGTTTATATTTGATATGTGTGTATGTGTGTGCGTACATGTAATCATTTAAACATGAGTGATATTAAAAACGCAAGCAAAGTTTTGCTTTTAACACTCATTTCTTGGCGTTTGATTCTTGTTTAAAAAAATTGAGGCGATGCATTCGGTGACTAAGAAATATTCAGACGCTAAAATAAGAAACTCAAGAGAAATCATCCAATTACTTCTGTCTCATTTAAAAATCCCATCTTGGCCGAAGGGCATCTTTCCCGTCGATCCGTACAGTTTGCCAAATTAATTACCGGCTTGTGAATTTGGTATCCCAACAGCCAAACTGCATTAGATGCAAATTTTTGGAACAAACTACTGTCTTTGAGGGGACTGTCATATAACCCTTCATACTCGAATTTTTAGGATTTTCGCTCAAATTCTTCGCTAAAAAGTTGTTACTTGGCGTCACTCAGAGTAGTGAATTAGAGCGTGTCTCGCGGCTGAATATCAGGGGATTGGGAAATCGTCACCAAGCACACTTGTCCCTGTAGCTGGTGATCGTGGGGAGGTTACTAATCAAGGGAGGAATTTTAACCCGCAGATACTGGCGGCAACATCTGCATAAAGACCACGTTTTTATGAAAAGAAATCTTTTCGAAGAATAAATATTCTGGAATGAAGCCATTCATTTTAAGAGCTAGCAAATGAATGTCCAAAGAGATATCTATAATTGATTTAAAAATTAGGAGCGATTATACATCTTAGCCCAGAAATACTGAAAGATTTTGAAACATGTTTATTCTAATGTTTTCATGTTTATTAACATTTTATGAATGATAAGGGAAATCTGCTTATTATTCCATCAAAATTTAAGATCCTTATGGCATTTTCAAAGTTAAGTCATAATAAATCCCCATATAATTTGTGTTTTATTTTCTTCCCCACATTTTCACTCACAATAGAAAATGCAGAATCACTTGAGTGATGTATTCAAAAGATATTAAGTGTGTCTCCATTCGTCCTTCACGTGGCCAACTCAACGGCTGTTACGAAGCATCGGCTCTTCAAAGGGCAGTCTCTCGAGGTGGCTGCTCAGGCAACTTCCCGTATCAATGGATAAAATCCCTGCTCACACAATTTTATTTGATATTCATTGTCGAAAACAACGATTCACAAAAGTATGTGGAACCAAAAACGACTTCATTTTATATGCTGATGTCAGCAATTTATTTCTGTCCACTACATTCCAGAATATCTCAGCTATTAGAGGATGTCCAAAATTTCGTCCTTTCATGAGCAATATTTTAGTAGCTCTTCTTTTACTGTAAAATCAATAAATATCATTCTCACTCTAACTGCTAACTGTGCTGTGTTTGTCAACTTGTCAATTTGTAGTGGGAAAAACGTACATATTTCCGAATCACTCTTCAACTGCGTTTGCATATTTTTTGAAATGGCTATTATTGTAAGAGTATTTATTATCTTGTCTTGTATTGCTGACTTGATTTCGCAAATAAACAATCATTACCAGTATGAAATGTTTCTTTTAACAACTCATCATCCTGGAAAAGCTTTTTCATCTTTGCGAGCATATAAACAAATTTGAAAGAAGGAATAGTGGCATTTTTTGATTTTATCGCAGGTTTGGGAAAACTGATTGTTGAACCGAAACATTTAATTTTAAGTGTTCCTTCTTTTTTCGAATTGTAGATTAAAGTGGATAGCTCGTAATAAAGAATTTTCGTGAGTGGAAAATAGATCAGCTATGTTTTGCTTGGTGCTCATATCTGTGCGGATGAAGCTCATTATCCTGGTGATTTCTATTTGGTTGTGTTACTCATTAATATTGAAAAAGCAAAAATATTTGCTTAGCATTTTAAGGGAAAATGGAAATATTTTATAGTTGGGCACAAGCAGCGGACGCACCTTGACCATTCTACGGCGCCCGCCGGCATAGGGTCGGGGACTTTAAGTAAAGAAAAAAGATTTCTTATGGGGGAAATGTATGAGATGTGGGTGAAATTAGAAATATCTCCTCACGATAATGTAGGGCATATTTTAACCTTGCAGTGAACCAAAGTTTTGACACAAGCGTAGTAGACTGCCGAAGGGCAGAGGGACGTTGTAAAGCATTCTAATATCCAAGCAATATTGCCTGACGAATGAATAAATAATGGGCCGTATTCACATGTCGCTAGGATGGAAAACCTGAAAACTCTCAAGCAAGCCCTGACAGATGGGCGAAACATTGAAATTCTGAAACTCATGACCAAATCCAAGAAATTTGTAAATATAGGCGATAATTAAGTAAAGAAATGGAGGAAACTGCATATATGTAAATGACTTTTTTTACACTGACAATTCGGGCCAGTATAAAAACAAATCTACTTTCACCAGTTTGGATAATGATGGTGGATTTGCTCCAAGTCGATGCTTAATGTTAATGATTCAGAGATGCTAATGAAAGCTACTCTTTTACAACCTCGGCACAACAGTGAGGACTGTAGACTCAAGCTGTCGGAAACCAGCTGCACCTTGTTCGCCGCCTAATCATTGCGTCACCGTGCAAAGTATCAGGGAGTGAGCCTGCAAATGGAAGAAATTATTTTCTTTTACGAGTCCCATTTCTCTCTTCATTCTGATAATCGACGCCCTTTCATCCGTAGGAAACGTAACACTTTAAAATGGCTTTGCATTCGTGCGAGAAAGGGTGTCCTATCGGGTCGTGCAGGAGGGGGTGGCTTGAACGAGAGCCCCCATGGACTTCCTCGCAGTTGGAAGCACGAGTTTGGGTCGTGTGTTTGAGTGAGGATTTCGTTTTTTTTATTCACTCATAAGCACAGGGAGGACAGCAAGCAAGAAGTAAACAAAGCGATGGCTAGATTCATTCCCAGGGCTCTCATAGCACCATCTGTAATTTAATGGGGGAAATACAACATCCTCTCTCCGCCCACAAAAGGTTAAGTTTAACTTAACCATAAAAAATTTAATTTTCTAGAAAATTAAAAATTGCTTTTAAAAGAGTAATGCACCAAATTGATTTTAAAAGATTAATATTAAAATTGAAATAAAAATAGGCTAATTAAATATTCAACAGAAAGTGTTCAAAGCACGTTAAAATTTTAGGTTCAATAATTCTGCCCCTTCTGATGGTTATTGGTACTTTTATGATCTTAGCACTTTTACATCAAGTTTTTAAACAATACAAACGTTGAAATGGACTTATCAATTCACTACTCCAGAATTTTCAGCCTTGCAACTCGGGAAGCAAGGCTGAATACTCAGGAGTAGTGAATTCAGAATTACGCCCCTTGTAAATTTCGAAAATTTTAGGTGAAGGTCAATCTACACGTTTTTTATTATATCTTAACTGATTAATACAATACCTCCAACAGCAAGTAGATTTTATACTCCATAGCTCATCTGTTTTAAAATAGTGACATCTTTTTAGCATCTAGTTTTAAGTTGGTGTTGAAGTGAAGATGCCTCGCATGTTTGCGAAGATTTTGTAATTCATTCCTGTCCAAATCCTCAACACAGAACTAAGTTTGGTATTTCCTAAATAGCGAAGAGGCAATAGGAACTCAATCGGAGGGTCTCAGAGAGTCAAGTGAGGGATCTGCTGTTTAGAAGAGTCTCGCACTAGCACACGACAGTGTGAAGTTAATCGTATTGAAGAGAAGCTTTTCCCAAATTGCGCCTCAGGGATTCTTTTAGCATTCGTACCACTCATTCCCACTAAGCGGCGATTGGAGGGTTAAAATTTCAGGTGATTTTCTTCAAATCAGAGTGAGCAATGATGGTCCGGTAATCGATGTTTTGAAATTCATTGTTGAGTCCAGCAAAAGTTTTATTATTGTTCGAGTAAATTGGTTTTACTCGGTCTCAACGTGAATAAATCTTCTCAAGTTTCAGGAAATAAGATAGGTCGTCTTAAGTAAGCTCCATTATCTATAGAGAAAAGTTTCGTTTCTACTCTGAAGAGGCCATCAGAATCAAGGTAAACGACAAAGTTCAATAGTATGAAACGACGATTTTTACCATAAGTCTTTCTCTGAAGGAAAAGAAGAATTTTGAGCTCAGATTTGGAGAGCTCTTCGCTGAGGTTTTCCTTGAGCAAAGAGTATTTTTGACCATTCGCCACTTCTTTAGCATTTAAAAGGAAACGTTTCACATAGGCCAAAATTTGAAGGAAGGAGGAAAACTTCAAAACATGTTTAGTCCACTCGAAAAACGTATAGTGGTAGTTGACTCATTAACTAAACCTCTAAAGTAACGTGGAATTTGTATTAATTTTAAATATTTAAGTAGCAAGCTAGCAAGTCAATTTTTAAACTCCTCAACGATTTCAGGAGGCACTTTTTTATCTCTTGGTAGCCTATAGTTTATACATGATTTTTGCGTTAGAAATTTTGGAATGTGTGAGTGTCGCAGGTACTGTAAAGATCCGTAAAACAGTCGTTTCTGCGGTGAGTCTTTTTTGAACAAAATAAGCAAAAACAATTTGATCCTTTCTTTTCATTTTTTGTTTGGGTTATAAAGACTCGACGCCGCTGAAATGACCACCTTCGAATTCATATCTCGATTGAGTGCTGTCTGATTTATGTTTAACCGTTTTGTTTTTATCTCTTTCGTCCGAGCAGAATGTTTTTACTATACGCAGGTGGTTCACACTAACCACTCGGAACAAAGGAATTTAATTAAGAGGTCAAGGTTATGAATATTTGCTAAGTGTAACAGGAAATAGAATTTCTTTCTCTTTCCCATGCAGGCAAAATATTTTCAGGAATAGAAACTTCGACTAACGGAAAAAGTGTGCATGCATATTTTTATTTATTTACTCCTTAATTTTCTAAGCAACACAAAAAAGTGTCTAATTTATCTACTAAACCAATGAAAGACATATTTTGCGATTGGTTTAGAATTAATTTTTAAAAGTTTGCGCTCTTATAATTCAATAATCATTATATCATCAACAAAACGTGTTTTTAAATTTTTAATGTCACTTTTATATTTACTTTTTGTTACCTGATAAAATTGAACAAATTCAAAGGCCTTACATGTCCTCCATTTTTGGATCTTTGCCTATTTTTACAATACCAAAAACAAACCAATTTCTGAGATTACCATTGAAACCCATCAGTTCCAGTTTTGGAAGGTTTATACTCAAACTATCTGTTGACGAGGACATATCCAGTGTTGCGTTGATTTTTCAGATGTTTTTGAAAATTCTTGAAATCTATCATTAGCATAGGTAAAATTATCATTGTGGGCTTCGATTTTTCCCATTTCACGATCGCGTCTGTTTCTGTGTCGGGATTTGAAGAAAGGTCACAAATTCATCGTTTTCAAAAAGACGTTTTGTTTTTCTTTTAGTTTCGCAAATGCTAGTGACTCTGGATGGAAGTTGGCAGCGATGCAGCTTTCCAGTTCATGAATCCTTTTAGATACTGCTAATCGAAGTACCTTCTGTTGAAATAAGCAGGTTTCATCCATTTTTTGGTAAATAATTTTACGTAGGTTGCTTATATCCTCGGCACCAGAAGTTGTTGCAGTACGAATTGAGTCGTATATTTAAGTGAGGACCCCACGGTTTTGTTTTTATTTCTTTTTATTCACACATAACACAAAGAGGATAGCATCAGCAAGCCAGAAGTATGCACAGACTAAGTGATGGTTACAATCATTCCCAGAGCTCCGATAGCGCCATCTGTAATTTGGAGATACAGCACACACGATTCTAAATGGTACTTTAGCGGTTTGTGATAAGGAAGTGAACTTATTGAAGGTATTAAAGAGCAACATTTGCTGATCACAACTTGAAGGAGGTTTTCCTTTCCGAGGAATAAATTATTAGAATGAAATGCCTGACACGTTCTCCGTGCATGAACTCTGTTTGGAACCTTCTCAGTAAACGAGTTATAGGTGCCACTTATCATCCACTCAGCTCTTTAAGAAGTGGAAAAGGTTCCAGAGAATTGAGAACTCAGGTCCCCATGAATAGGACTCAAAGATTTTCAAAGTTACTCTGTCCACCAAGAAAACAAGACTCCTAAATAAAATCCGTTTTCTTTCAATAAAAAGTTTTATTTTGCTCGTTTCCTGTAATGCGTGAAATTTTTGCTTTTTATTATTTGTACACAATAAAACAGATTTTTTGCGTAGCACATATAATCTGTTTTCTCAAATAGCTTAGTATGTCATGTCGATCATACGTCAAACTTGTAAATAATTCCCTAGGAATAAGATGCATCCATATTTTCGGTGTCCTTCGTTTTGAGCAATATAATTGTAACATTTTGTATTAAAAAATTTGAATTTGTTCATAAAATTATAACACATTGATTTCTAATATTATAACACATTATAATTTCTAACATTATAATTTAATTATTTATGTATGCTTTATAGCACATAAAGCACAATTCTTAACCTATACATACTATATTACACAATTTTTGTAGTACTTTATGCACAATTAAACAAAATAATTTTAATTGAACAAAAAGCAACATTTTGTTCAATTAAAATTTATAATTTTACTCTTATATATGAGTAATCATATTTCATTCGAACTAAATAATAAGTTTAAGAAACGCCTACTTGACGCTCAACAAGCAATGCGTGTAGGAATACTTACGTCACTCTATTGATTTAATGAAAAATTCTAGTATTTCGAATAATCCTTTAAGTAATCGATAGAAAACTTCTAATTCAAAGGATATATTACAGTTACAATTATTCAAAATTCCCCTACTGTGTTCTAACATGTGAATTGGATTGCTTTCGATTTCCAAGTGAATTTTTCTTACACTACACATCTCTTTGAATATTCCCGCGAACATAATTCGATTTGCTAATTTCCGCTCAGATTTCAACAACTAAAGTTAATATTCCATTTCATTTTGTAGTTCTGCTTTAATTCTATTGCTGTCAATTCTTTCAGAGTTCAGGTATTATTATGTTAGTAATCTATACTAAGAATGACTTTTCTCAAAGTTTGTCTTTAGCGCTGAAGATCTCAGTGTCTTCCAATATTAATGGGTTCGTCTTTCGACTTAGTGACGTACTTCCGGCCTCTTATCCCTAAAAGTCCTTACTGCAGCTATTCTATTCCACGTTCTGACATTTAATCGGCTCAAATAGCGGCCAACCGAATAATGAATATGTCCTTCATTTGGGGAATATCATTGCAATGGAATCGCTCCAATAATCATTTCTTGAAGTGCATTTGCGTCCCTGGCTAGATTCAGCTAGCTGTGAATCAAATGGGTTGAGATTAGTTTAACCGTTCAACGCGCCTATAATGTGAAATGCAAGTACTAATTGTGAAGAGAGCGAGCCTTTTGGATTGATCTGGGAAATATTTATCGTGGTTGAAAAAATTCATTATTACTTGCATTTTATAAACAAAAGAAGAGTTGAAATGGAATATCAATCTTTATATGTTTATGTTAATTAACGTTAATTAATTATATCATGATGCAATTAAAATAATTTAAATAAGAAAGCTAATAATTATATTAGAAATAAAATGTAAATTAATATGTAAATAATGGAATTATAGAAATAAGAATATTTAAATTAAATAAAATTTCCCATTAATAGTTCGAGATATCTAATTCATGATATATGTATTTATATATATATATATATATATATATATATATATATATATATATATATATATATATATATATATAATTAGTGCCTAAATTTAAATTAAAATATTAAAAGGAATTTCCTTGAGTTCGGTTAGACAACTTGAAATTCTGCAACAGGCTTTTCATACACAAATTCGTTTTGAACGCTGTTGGCGGTGAAAGATTTTCGTGATCCTTGTTGTAAGAAGAAAAGCTACTTGCTTGTGTTTTCTAATTTGACAGATATCGATATGAAGATTGTTGGAATTGCAGTTTATTGTGCTGCCAAATAGCTCCATGCCGCAATACCAAGATTGTCAGCTGAATATGGAATCGATAAATCATGATGGTCGTACAGAACTTTATGCTGGATTTCAGCGATCCACTAGAACTAGCTCAAGAAATGATGTCATTTTCAGTATAAATATCTGCAGATCCACGACATTGCAGTATCATAGATTTTTAGTTTGATCATTGTTTCAGGTATCCTTGGAACCATAATGGTACAGTCAGCACTAAAAATAGACTCAAAAATAACGTGACATATTATTTTCACATGAATCCCAGTTTTTTTCGTCGCATCATGGTTTTCCATGTTTGGCAGTATTTTATAGAAAAGCATATCTTTAACAGGCCCATTATATGGAAAAATGGTATTGCAGAGCCATTAGAAACTTGTCCCAGTCACATGTTGTCTTATTGTTGAAAATATGAACAATGGACATTATATTTTGTTCTGTTTAAGTCCACGGATTTACCTATTATTCGAGCTTATCGAAATGATACTCTGAGGAGGATAATGCATCACCGCATGTGTGTTACCAGAATCTTTCTTGATTTTTAGATGCTGGCCAACCAACAAGATCTCTAAATCATTTGAAAAGTTCTGAACAATGATTGCCGAGCAAACGGGACCATTACTACAGTGGGTGAACTACATGTTTTTAAAACTGCTTTCCGATATCTCTTTGATACATTGCGCTTTGTAATGTTAGGTCATTGCTGCAATAAATGAAATAATTGCAAATAAATGTTTGATTATTGTTGCCAAAGGAGGTTATTCTCGTTTCCCAAGATCTATGCGCCCAAATTTAAGAAAATTTAATCAACTTTTATTTCCAGTTTAATGTATTTGTTGATTAAATAATTTTGTTATCGATATTTTTTACTAGTGTATGTTTGTGTAGTAAATATAATTTGTAGTACTATTAGCGATCATGTATGTATAATAATTTTAAGCCTAAATAGTATAGACACAAAAATTTAAGTAATTTAAGTAAAAAAAATTTGAACTTATTATAGTAACGGAATAGATTAGAGAAGTCTCTAAGAATCCATTAACAAGTTAAATATAATTATTTAAGTTTAATCAAAGTTGACTATGGCTTGTACAAATTGACCACACTATTGCGAACCACAAATAGCTTGCACTGAATATTGCTGATAACTTGTGTTCTTGCTGCACTCGAACCTCTCGTGTACCTGGAATTGTAGCTCACTGGTCAACATTTGTAGCTATCTAATGTTCTATTAATTTAAAAACGAACTCGATTGTCGATGGCGTGCATCACTCGAATAAGTTATCTGCTTCATAGTCCATCTTTGTCCAATAAATACATTTTCAATTCAATGCTGTTTGCTATTACTTGGTATTGCCGTTCATTGCTCTTTATAGATTTTTTCATTAATTTCCACCTACATTATTCTATGTGGATCTCTGGATGACCGCTGGCGAGCATTGAATGGCCTATAAAGCCTGGTAACAAATGAACGCATATTTTCTCTGTACGCAATTCATACTAAATCGAAAAGTGCAAAATGATTTAATCTTATTATCCAGAGTGCGAGATTCACAGTGCAAAGTTTTTTAAGGAAATTTAACATTCATGTTCCGTTTCCAAAAAGAGGATCACCATTTCAAATTTATAGTTTCGTTTTGTCTTTTACCTTTCATTTTGCGAGCATATATATATAATATAATATAATATAATATAATAGTGGAGGTGTCGCATACACCTGCTGTTTCAAGTATCCTCACAGGAAAAAGTCCAGTGGAGTAGATCAGGAGAACGTAGAGACCACTTTTCGAAACCACCATACCCTAGTATTTGGTTGCCAAATTCCTTGACGAGGTACTGCTTCACTGGAGATGTCTTGTGAGCAGGCGCGCCGTCATGTTGAAACCATAGATTTTTAAGATTAAACCACGGCAGGTTCTCCACAAAATCGGGAATTACCTTCTGCAGCAATTGTAAATACCGTGCACCCGTTAACCTGTCATTGTAAAATATTGGGCCTATCAGCTTGTTATTGTAAATTGCGCACCAAACGTTAATAGCATACTGCATTTCATGTAGAACGTCGACGAAACATTTAGGATTTTCCAGCTACTAGTAATGGGTGCTTTGCCTATTGTACATGCCATTCCGTGAAAAGCATCCTCATCCGTCCACATTTTATCTGCCAAGAATGCTGGCTGGACCTGTATCTGATTCATGACGAAGTTGCACCATGCATAGCGTCGCTTGGCATCACCGTCCACTAAAACCCATTCAGGCGTTGGTCGGTATGGATGAGCACCTGATTCGCTCAGGATTTTCCAAACATGACTTCTGGAGAGACCACAGTGTTGACTGATCTCTCTTACGCTGCATTTCGGATATGCGAGGGCATATGCTAATATCTCGTCCGGTTGAACTTGCCGTCCTACCTTAGTTGGTTTGCCAGATCGAGGTCGAATAGTAACGCAACCTGTCTCCCTTAAGCGTTTTACAACAGTTAGGATGATTTGGTGAGAAGGATGCTGTGTGTGGCCTGTGCAAGGAAACGTTGGCGGTACAACCTTGCTGCTGATCGTGCCTTTCATCGACTTTCACCGTACAGTAAAACCATCTCACAATACTCAGCTTTGGAATACTCAGCCATGACCATGAGCATCAACATATAACAGCCCCATGAAGATGTCTCTTTTATAGCTGTCTCAGGTGAACAGGCGTGACATTTTTTACGCATTTGCATACTGCATACAAATTGTTGGAATTATTTTTAATACTTCCGTTCTTCCCATTTCGAAATAAAAGTGAAAAATGAAATCACGAAAATGCAAATCGTTTTCTTTCACAGCTAGCGGTGAAAGGAAAAGATTTTTTGTTTTTTCAAATATGCACACGTACGATGTGCCACGTCACAGCACGAAACAACAAATGCGCATTTTAACAGTGGTATTCTCTATCTTTTCGTACTAAATCGAGGATGCTCTACAACTTTGTAAATCACTTTTTTTTACCTATCTCGTTCCGTTTTCGAGATACGAAAGCTAACTCCACAGTTTTCCACCAGGTGGCGTGGTAGGTGGTTTCATTTGGTAGGGCATGGCTACTTTACTATACCTAGAAAGCACTTTTATGAATATAGCAGCAGCCTTTCCGAAGTTAAGAGGGTGGCAAGGGACTTTAGTGACATACTGTACATAATTTATCAAAGACTTTTGATATTTAATAGATTGTTTGACTTTATATAAATTTAATTTATTGTAACGTTCTTAAAATATACTGTAATGCAAATAATAATATAATTATTGGAATGCATAGTATTTATAATGCTGAGCATAATGACTGTGTAAGACATGTGAACGTCTTGATAAAGATGTCTAAGTATATTCACCGGGGAAGAATGCATGCAAAACAGATGTACAACATTTTTCTCGAGTCGATTCATTTTGTCTGCAGTTCAATCGAGTCCATCAGCTCTGAAGAGCGAGGTGAGCTTTCTTGGATCCTCTGAATATTTTTTTTTTTTTTTTTTTTTTTTGTTTTAAAATTTTTCTTGCAGGGAAAAAAATCAGATTACAAGTGATTCAATTTTTTGCTTCCAGAAATAAGGAAATTTTGAAAAATTGGGTGAACAGATTGACATTACTCTGGCAAGAGGCCAGTGGTGTTGATAGCAATTACATTTACTAAAATTTAATTAGATCACGGAAGAATTTATTAGTTTTTAACCATTTCCGATCCGGTCACAACTTAATATATAAGACAACATAAATAGACTTTTATATTATTACAGGCCTTTTTAGTCGTAACTTGCATTATCTTTGCTGCTAAAATTTTGTCTTGAAACATTTAAACAACCCAATACACATATAAATTTTGGCTCACGTATTGATCCTGTTTTCTTCTCGCAGAGAGGACTGTTTCGAAAGTTGATGGATGGAAACCATAAACGTCAGGTCTGTTTGGATTACATAAACATGTTCGGAATTTTATACACCCCTCACATGCCTCTGCCCCCCTGAGGGCACGCACACTGAAAGCTTATAACTTCATGCGAACACTGACGTAACAGCACTCTGCAGTGGACTGTGATGCTGGGAAAGCACGTAGCCGTGACAACCTCAAACTTCTGTCGAACAGGAGCTGTCAGAGTCTTCGTATTTCTATGACAACCGCAGAAACAGTTGTCTCTATTTCTTAGCGGTGATTTGGACACTTATTAAATGAGGAGAACGAAGGTATTTGCTTCTTAAAAAGGAAATATGTTTATTTATACGTTTAAAAACAAGTGTGAATTTTATATTTAAGATTTTTTTAATTGATGTATACTTTAATTTATTAATTTATTGGTGTATATATTATGCATTAGGTATATCTATATTCCACGAATGTAAAAATTGTAATGAATGATATGTAATGAAAGAAAATAATAAAAAATTTATTATTTTCTTTCATTACATATCATTTATTACAATTTTTTTAATGTATTCACGTCGAATTTAGAAATTATTTTAGAGATTTGTTTTTCATGAGTATCTCGAAAGCATATAATATGCAAATTTGTGTATTTGTGTTCTGATTTAGAAAGGTAAATTGAATGGCGTGCTTAGATTTCATTATACGACTCTTGGCATTTTGGGATACTGATATACATTTATGTTTCATAATAAGAAAGCATTCCTAATTATTTATACTTCCAAACAACACCAGAAATTGAACTAAAAGTTCCTCATGTCAGAGAGACTATGGGCGTAAATTATACGTTTCTTCAAAACGCATCCTATGAAAGTGTAATTACAATATTAATTAAATGTTCTTTTATGCATCTATAGTTTTCATGAGATCAATATAAATTTATTGATCGAGCATTACATATATAGCCTACTTTTACGGAACTTTACTCCATTTCTTTTATAAATTTTTTCTCTCTCATTATTGTCCAATTCACGTAGAATTCATTCTTTGTGAGAAATGTTCCCATATTATCATGGATCAAGATATTAAGCGGTGATTTTTTCTGATTATATATATATATATATACATATATATATATATATATATATATATATATATATATATATATATATACACACATACACAATGTAGACTATACATAGAAAATCCAATTGTAATTATGAAGTAAACCCACTTTGTAAAAGACCAGCGAATTATGAAACAAAATATTGCAGTGCGATCTTTATGGCGGCGATGAACCTAATCCGAGTGTGTGAAATATAGGATCTTTTATGGCGCAGTTTCCTGACTAGTGTTCACTGTTGTGGACATAGATTGGCCCTGCATTCCGGAGCACAGAACTGACTCACACATAACTCTCCATTAAGACTCAATGAGGCGCTCACTTTGCTTAATGTTCTGCCCAAGACTTTCGTAAATGCGTGTCCTTGGATGTGCTCTGCCTCACGCTACGCTACACAGACTAGAAACGCTTGCAGTAAAAACACTTCCTGAATTTGATTTTTTTCAATGCCAGGAACTGGCTTAGTGCAATCGTATTTCAGGAATGACCTATGCTAAAAATAATTTGAACGAATAGTCGATGCTATTATCATTTAAAAGTACTTTATCAAGATTATTACGGACTCTAGCCTTAACTTGTGAATTTGGAATTATGTTTTCAAATGTTTAAACGAATTATTTTCATAAATCGTTGTATTCGCTGGCTGGATATTTTTTGTAAATTTACTAAATGACCCATATTAAGAAAGAGACTTTAATAGCGTCCGACTTTAATAATGAGCCGAGTGTTTTCTTACGGTGTAGGAGTCAGGCCAATACCCCCTAATTCCCTCTAGGGGGGTTTGTAGCTCTTTCTACCATCTTCAACCCCCTTCTGTCTTCAATTTTATCCCTTCGTTGTCTCTGCAAACGGCGTTCCACAACTCCTGCGTTAGGGCAATCTTCTTCGTGGAAAGGAAAGATAATAGTGGATGCAATCTTACGGGAGAATGAAGAGGCACTTCCAGTAGGGGAGGGAAGGATAAATGGGTAATTTAGTTAATTCCCAAAATTATCCAATCAGTGTAGAGAACAAATTTTTGCGCAACATACATAGTATATGTGTTGGTGAAAACAGCTAAATTGTGGTTTGAAAGGGAAATTTTTTTTTTACAGAAATGACCGCATCTATCCGACAAACGATGAAGTAGACGAGAAATCGATCCCTGTTCAATGTTTGCTGGTATAGAACTCCGACAATTCAATTGCCATTTTGGCCTCTAGATTCGATCTTAACTCTATGTGTAGCTATATTTAAAATAGTTATACATTAAAAAAGTTATTTGCATATTAATGCTTTTCCTGCTATTTCCCAAAACAGCAATATTGGTAATTATTTCGCCTTTAAGTTCAAACAATAAAATATTTGTTATTAATTTCCTTCCGAAGAACTGGAAGTTAGAAGTTAATGAGATTCGTTGATTTTCACGCCAAGTGATCCTGCGAGAGAAAAAAATATGGAAATTTTTTTTGCTCCCATTTCAAATAAATCGACAGGAATTTCCGTCCTATAAATTCCAGAATCCAACGAGAGAATTATACGCCACCCATCTCCACAACAGTAAAAACCCTTAGCGTCAAAGTCAGCAGTGGACCAGGGCAATATTAAAAAGATCAGCTGTATACTTGAACTCCAAATTTCATACGAGGAAATTCATGATAAACTCAAAACAACATACACTAAATTAAAACTTTTATTAAATAATTTGTAAGATTTTTTTTTATTATTATAAGATTTAGAGAGAGAAATTTTTTTTTATAAATTTAGTCATTTTTACATGTAATTTTTCATTTTTATTTGGGTTGTGTAATTGATTATTATTTAATCGGTTACTATATCAGATCATTTGAAAAAAATACGTTAGATTATAAAAAAATTATATTTACAATTATTTTATATTTGATATACTAGACATTTTTCTTTTTACGTTTTAATCATGCACCAGATGTAAAGTTTTTATTCTCCGTCTATATAGAAATATTTTATCGTTTAATGTTAGATTTGGCAAAATTTGTACATAAAAAAACTGTAATGATTTTTATAGTTGACATCTTTATTTAAGGAAAATTTCAAATAAATCAAGTCAACAAATAAAAATTTATCTGATTTACCTTCTTTTAAATTTTCCGTTTTTCTTGGTAAAAGATACCAACCAATCCGTTTTATTCACTACATAATGGAATTTAAAACAGGAGTGAGACTTTAAAAAACTAAGTTCAACCAAAGTAACATATTTTTTACATTCTAATCATCTGTTGTAGATATTCAAACTCAATTAGTAGTTGAAAAAAAGTTAATAAACTACAAAATCTATAAAAAAGTAAAAAGATTTCTGATTTCAAGGTCTATTTTATAAAAATTAATTTTCTATCAGAAATATATCATGAGTAACATAAACTATATTAAATCTAGTTTGAATTTTTAAAAGCATTGTCATCAGATCTTTCAAAATGTCAGTTATAAATCAAGGAATATTATTAAACAGATTGTAAAATCATTGAAATTTACATGTATCTTCGAGGTCATCGATATGCCTTCTTTCAACAAGATAATGCATGAGGAAACTTTGCACATCGTGTTGCCACCCTCTTCGGTACAGAGGATATTCGATTCTTGGTTTTCACGGTCTGCAGATCTTTCACCAAATAAAAATGCCTGCTGTTGGGTCAACCACGTCTCTGCTACTGTTATGGCTTATGAAATATGCACAGGCATGATGAAGCTTGGTCTGTCTCCCTGCGCGACCGTAAAAAGGCTTCCACCCTTCCGAACTCACAAACTGCTTGCACATTTCACCATTTTGCGTTCGTGCTATACTCTTTGCACGATGCAATAAATATCATTTTCATTCGCTTTCTTTCAGTAACATTGTGCTTCATGGCTAAGACCACACTAATGAGTGAATCGCAACGGTTTGCTCAGAACTTGTTATACGTTATTTATCCAAACTGCGATTCTAGTTTGCCTTTCCTCTGTGCTGGAAGGTCCTACCTATTGTTGGTTGTTAAGTGTTTCATTTCATTACTGTAAACGTTGTACTGTAGAAGAAAAAATATCGGAAAAATTGACATGTCAAATTCTAAAGTTAATTTCTACTGAAATCTGCAGTCATTATGTCAAATAGAAATTAATAATAATATTTATAAAACTATAAATGGTATTATTTTTAATTAAATTTTCAAAGCCTCTATTGGGAGAAAAATGTAATGTGTTTGCAATCAGTATTTCAGTAAGAAAATTACATTTTTATTCAACAGATTAAATATTATTTTCGAAAAGAATGATTATAAGAAAACTAAATTTGAAAAGAAAAAACTTACTGTGCTAATAAAAGAGAACATTTATTGTATCAACAACAATGATGGATAATTTTAAATAGCAAAAAAATCTTGCCCGTATTACCGATTGTTTCCAATAGCTATAAATAATTGCCTCGCTAGGCAGTCAAATGTATTTCGATTTTGTTCATATTTTTCTTTATTGGTTTTCATGAGTGTCAGGTCCTTTTTTTTTTACCTATCTTTCATATTTCTTTTGATTGATTGAATGTTGTAGAAAAGTTTGCTATGCCATTTATAAAAATATCTCGTCAAAATTATCTTGAAATACGAGAGTTTATTCACATGTCTTAGGTAGAAAAATTTCCGAAAAAGTTATCTGAGGATTGTGTACACAAAAACCAAGAAACTAACATCTATACTTCATTGTTCAATTGTAGTTAGATCTAGTATGTTTCCTATGAAATACACTTGGTCTTAAAACTAAATCATATCCAGTCTCAAATTATTTTTTCCCTACCTTCTTTTAAATAAAATTTTAGAATTTATTTTATGCTTACTATGCATTTGCAGGCTATTGTTTACAAAAAAAGGTGTAGTTTTGAACAAACATTCAGATGCATGATGCGATGTTGGAGTTAAGGTCACACAAAATTCATACTTTCTTCGTATTATTGAATTTAGAAATGCTACTTGTGAACCACTGAAAAAATCTCTCCAACGAGGGATTTCTGTCTTGAAAATGATTTAGAAATTGATATGCCAAATTAAAATTCTGTTAGCCAAGGCAGTCTTCTGCGAAGTGTAAGACCCCAGTTTTAATCCAGGTTTTGAAATTGAATAGTGTGAACGCGTAATGTTTTGGATCGCGGTGTTTGCCATTGCAGATCCTTAAGAGTTTTTTAAAGTTTTATATCTTACCACACGTCACATGACTGTGTGTCCACGAGATCAATCGCATTTGCTCCAGTGTCTGCTCTAAGGAAAGCTATTTATAGGCTAATATCTTATAAATATCTTGTAAATGTGTATCAGAGATATTTTTTACTTTACAAATACATTTAAAATCAATTTCCACAATACTTTTTTAATATGGTTTATAAATAAAATCTAAATTAAATAAATTATAGAATCTTTTCTGGAATGATCTTCAAGTATGAATTTTTATTTTTAAACAAATATTTCGTAATTAAGAGTTTCTGCGATTATTTTATTTCATAAAGGATTAAACTAATTCGAATTCAATTGAATAGTAAGAAAAAGAGCTCTACTATGTTATTATTCCGGGGGACAGTTTTCTTTATTTTAGTTTTATACTAAATAAAAAAAATTGCTTACCAAAGTGATTTTTCTTCCCTGAAGCTTGTCAACAAAATAAACGAGCCCAGGTTTACAGCGCCTTACTTCTCCCGCAAATTGATTTTAACGGTTATGGAGACTCCATGTGGGCGACTGTTTTTATCAGGGGTCATCAACATGGGGGACGTTATTTTGCAAAATAAACCCGTACAATAAAACGAGATCGCAATCATTCTTCATTGAAATTCCATATTTGAGTCACTAGAATAAAGTCAATCAAGCTAAACATATGACGGGAATTCGAAATAACGTATCTAATATATGAATCTTAACTGGGTATTTAGAAAATTGGAAAATAAAGCCAACTGTGAAGTATCAGGTATTTTAAAAAAACTGATAATTAGCATGAATTGCTAGGTAGACTTGACCTTTAACTTGACCTTGACCTGACCTTTAAGAAATACGTTAACCTTTGTCTAAATAAAAAGTACTTAAGCATAATATTTGATGGTAGAAAAAATTTCATGTTCAATAAAAATACATAAAACTTGACTAAATATTGATGTGCGTTTCATTTTTCACATGAAGGCTTACATTTGTTGCGAGTATTCGAATGAATTAAAGAAATTATTCCATATAATACCGGTGAACAAATAGGGGAGCCAATCTGTAGGTTTTTTCTCTCTACAATTGCATCCTGAACATTGGAAATATGCTAACATCCAATGTTAAAATGCAAATTTTATTTATTTATTTTTTTGAATAGAAAAGCTAATATACTATGAATGACACAGTTCGAAATATATTCAAGAATTTAAAATAATTTAGATGAAACAAATTATTCTCATAAATGGTGATTAACCATTACATTTGAATTTAATCACTGTTCATATGCTTATTTTAAAATAAATAAATTAATAAATCAATTTAATCTTTATTTTTTCTTTGCATTTAAATTATTGAAACATGAATGTAATTAATGTTAGTTAAATTACATTGTTCACTTTACTTTTTTAATAATTTTATTTATAATTATATACATTAAAATTATACCAATCATATATCAATGCAATTTACAGCCTGCTAAGGTGATACTGATTGAAACAACCCATTTTTCTATCAATCTGTTTTTCTCTGAGAAAAAATGTATAAAAAATAATTCGGTCAACCAAACCGAAGCTTCAAGTAAAAGTCACTCTACTTACTGATTCGCTGGGCTTGAGCAGTTCGGTCTTTTTGTTGAATGGGTCTGAAATTACGATTTCTGGCATTTTAGGCTTCCAAGTACAATACAGAAAGCTTGAGTTTCCTTTGGGAATTTGCATTGCATTCATTTGAAATTGAACGCTCCGATTGACTTACTCTGCTCAATAAGGACTTTTGAAGGAAGTTCAAAAGGTGAGGTCGACACCTGAGACCGAATATTTTTCTTCACGCTGCCCCACATCATTGGTGAGACATGACTGTCCAATGAACACAGACTCTTTCGTCATGCAGTCTTTGGTGTAGTCACACTCTACCTAATTAAATTTCTACCTTATTAAATTGTTTGAAATAAAATGAACATCTACCTTATTAAATTTGTTTGGATGTAATTTAGTAAGCTATGAATGGCAACAGTTGGGTTGTTATGTTCTAAAAATGCTCATTTTTAGAAAAAAAAATGGCTTAGAGAATTGCTTTTCATGTATATCTAGGGAATGAATAAACATTTTACGGCATTTATGTTTTAAGTTTTATTTGAGAAGTTGGAGATATCATTCATTATATTTCTAAAAATACACTGTTAACGCTGCACTTTTGTTGCCTGAGACCGGGGCTCATATTCTCCTCCACTCTATAAGAAACCATAAGTAAAAAGTATCTCATTAGCTAGATCAGAAATGACAGTAATTAAAAGAGAATCTGAAATTAAATATTCTTTTTCTTAAAATTATATATGTATCACCTCAGTGACTGCTTGCTCAAAACGATTCGAGAAATTCTAAGCAATTTAAAGTTGTAGATCTTAAGTTTACTAATTTCAAATGGATTTCATTCACTAGGATGAATTCTAATGTTTGGAAGTTGAAATAATGAATGTGATTTCGCCATGCTATATTCTAAACTAATGTATATTACATTTTTAACGAAAAAATCTAACTTTTTAATTTAAAGTACTAAATCACCCTGGGTTGCGTGAAAAGAAATATGTTTTTTTAAACATAAAGTTAATAGGGATTCACTGTCACTCTAAATTATGTCATTTAGTACAAAGTTTGTCTGCACTTTCATTTCAAGCGTTGTGTTCCACTGGAATACAAATTACCTTCTATCGAGTTCATGTTTTATTCAAGCCTGGCATCTCAATTACCAACCAAAGATAATAAAAAATATTGTGAAAGCCCTAAAACCAAACCTCTATCCCTGTCATTACTCCAAGAGTGACCACCCACGCAGTGATCGAATATTCAGCTCACCAGATGAGCTTTCGATTTATATCCAAGCACCTTCTTCGTCTTTTGGCGCTATCTTTTGAGAAATGTCCCGCAACTTCTGTTTTCGCTACTTAACGCCTTTTTTCTCTACCGGGAATAAAATGAAATTTCTTTTTCTCTACAAATTCCATCGAGGTTTTCATTAATTTTGTTTAATTTAGTTTAATTTAAATATGTTCTATTACAGAACATATTCCTTGCATGACATTCGGGTGTCTCCCCTTAATAACATCCCTCATGCTCCCGGATGGCAATTTCCGATGACGTTTTTGCCTGGATTTCGACACACTGTTCAGATCAAATAAGTCCTAGACTTTCTTGAACTCACAGTACTCTTATCAATTCCAAATCCTTTTTTGCATAAAATGGGTGAGTTGAAAATGTGAGTAATAAATATTCTTAGCTGAAACTGAATTTTAAGGCAACGGTAAAATAATAATGAACACATAAATAAACAAAACCATGCTTGTGTTTTGATTTCCATCCGAAGGCTGCTGACAGGCAGGTGAGCATTGCAATTCCTTCGCAAGTCCGAAATTTCAGCTGACGGTAGACAGGAAAATACTCTAGTTCAGCTTCTTAATTTTTCAAAAATTAAAATTCCGATTCTGTTGGCTGAGTGCAGGGATTTTGTTTGGTAGAAAAATGCACCCTTAATAAGGAACAGATTTCAATGATAAATTTCCTGGCGATTTAACTGAAACATATAAAGCAACAATTTATAAGCAGTTTGATAGGTTCAGAAAGCATTTATATGCCCTGTAACGGAAGTTTTTGAAATGAATATTTCTCTAACTGGGTGTGAGATAAAACTCAGACTTCCTATTTCGGTTTTCCCACGAACCTAAACAATCATGTTTCAGGTTATGTTAGTTGCTGAGACTTGTTTCCCGGTGCCTTTTTCTACCGATTGCTATTCTATTTTGAATAGTTGTAAAATGACGAGATCGACTCCTGAGCTGGCATCCCATGTTTATGATACAAACAACATATTTTTCCCATACCAGTAGAATTTATAATGTGCCTTCACAGCATGAGTTTGATATAATCTGCTGCTTCCGGTCACGTGAATGACGCACGGAAAGCTCACCCTAATATATTCATTGTAAAAAAATATTTTCCCATCTGAACGCAAGCCAAGTTGAATAAATCCTTTTATTTATTCACGACTTTTGTTTGATGAAGTCGAAGTTATGATTCCTTATCTCTTGGCAGATTATTTCCTAAAGAAGAGGGCCTGCCTCCATTTGGCTAAATTGTAAGCGAAATCCGACAACTTTGTTGATGGCGCGTATAAATTCTATGATTTTACTTCGCATTCTTCCTTTTGTAAAACTATGTCCTATTTTAAAATCGCTCTCTTGTGTCCGGAAGAAGCTATTTTTTTGTCCCTCTACAAAGGCAGTGACTTTCTTTCTTGGGTGACATTTTCCAGAAATCCGAGTTCTGCCATTCGGAAAATCTCGTTAGCGTTGGATTTTATTTCCATTCTTCCTTCCCCCGTTTCATTCCCCCCGTCGCTTCTTTCGCCGGAGATCGAGCGAAAACCTCTCCGGATTCTGTGTCAAAGAACTTCTCTGCCTTCATTAAGTGCGCGCTTTCTTCTTTCGCTTCTAAACACAGAAGGAAGCAAGCAGAGGCATTTATCGAAGCATCTCAAATTGAAAGGAGCATTTTAAATTGAGTTAAAATAAAATATTAATGTGTAAAAGGCAATATTATATCTATTGGTTGACATAATTTGTTTTAATGTTTTAGCTCGAATTCTTTCGCAACATTTAGTCCAAAGTAATTGATAGATTCAGATAATGCGATACAAAAGGGGATCGCAGTTAGTGAGAAATATAGGGGTGGCATTGACTTTAGGGTGCTCTTTGTTTCCTCGTCAATCTGGCATCAGGTTGGGTAATGCTCAATATCAGAATAAATATATGTTTGTAAAAATTGTATAATTTTTTTAACTGTGGATCCTTGCATACTATTTTTGGAGCCATCTTGTTTTTTCAAACACGCCCGAAATAATGTTGGGCGACAAAAAAAAAAGGTCAGTCTTCGAAAAGATGCAATTTAAAATATAATTTCCCAAATATATATCCTTAATAATCAGACATTTACATCCCTATGCCCTCTAATTTGTGGCAAAGTTTAATGGAATACTCAGTAATAAACGCAGTCCACATGGTTGTTTGCATATTTCTTAATGTAGGTAAATTTTCCACACGAAGTTCAATTTGAAATGCCATGATCAGATAAACAAAAGACTTTAGAAGTCGTTCATTGGAATGAATGTCCTGAAATTATTTTCAATGCAGTGAAATGAATTTATTTCAAGTTTAAAAAGTTTACTTTAATAATGAATGCTTTTCACGGAAGGAAAGGAAGATTTTAAGAATAAACTGAAATCTAATTTTTGGTTAAATATATACAGAAAACTGAATTTTATTTCATAACAGAGAAATATTTTTGCTTTCGTCAGCCATCGAAGCTTCAGTTGTATTTCATTACTCCAAAATTAAATGCCCAATGCAAATGAATTAAGTAAAATGCTTATTAAACAGGGAAAATGACTGAATAGGAGAAGAGGAAGATATTTTGTCTTTACTTATATTTTAAAGCACACATTAAATGTATATTGAATCATACACACACACACAATATTCAAGAACGGTTCCATCTCCATCACTTGACTCATTCAATGTAAAAATGTTGATTCAAAATCAAGAGCATTAGATTTCTCTTAATTTGACATTCTAGATGAAAATTTTAATAAGCTAGTTAAAAGAAAGGGAAGTTTTAAAAGATGCAAAACGGTAGAATATTTGAATAAATTAAATTAAGGAAAAAATGGCTACGAAAAAGGAGAACAAGATCATTTTGGAGAAGCAAGTTCGAATATATAAAACTAAAAATGAGGCAAACGATAAGAAAGGAAGGGAAATGTAAGAGAAAAGGAGATAACTAAAGTTTAAAAGACAAAAGTCCTGCAACATTTAAAATCTTCTCTTGACTGAACTATGTATTTCATAAGAATTTCAATGATACATGCCTCAAGTTTATGAACTCTCAATACAATGAGGTTATTAAAATCTGTACACTTTTTAAGTTCAATATATTCTCTGACTTTAAAGGTCTGCTATCTGCTCTGATTTCACCCCTTACGAGCCTTCCTCGCATAGGAAATGATTGAATTAATATTTTTATCATAAATCGATTACATGACTTGAAATAACTCTGCTCTGTCCTATTTGGTACTTCAGAATAAGTTTTGTCAGAGACATTAACCATAATGTATCCTAAAAAACTTCACAGCATCTGAACCCACAAATTTCTTTCCTACTACATCGGGGAGTTTTTTTTATTAACTGCATTACAACTTAGTTCAGTGGGTTGTTTTGAATAATCATTCTCTATTTGAGTATTTTAAAAAAGCATTCTAACACTAGATTATTTTCGAAATGAATTCGTAGTCAAAAGCCTGTGTGAACGAGAAGATGAAAGCATGGTTTAATGTTTCCATTGTTTGCGAATATTTTTGATAACAGTAAAAAGAAATATCTGATTTGAATAAATTATTCAAAGCTGTTTTTGTTTTAAGAAAAAATAATTTCGGGAAGCTGCTGCCACACACACATTTTTTTATCCTTCAGAACGCGGGAATTCAGCAGTCTGCGAAAATCTTCAATATTATTTTTTAATAAAATGTGAAACAAATAAATATTGAATTGTGACTTTTAATCTTTAAAGAAATGAATTCAAAACAAGAAATACTGCGTAGGAAAATTATTTTAAAAAGAAAGCACTGTTTAAAAAATATCAAGCAGTTAGAATAATTTGCGTGATGCGCCTATTTCATCCCGGTCCGTCCATCAGTCAGCAGACACGCAAACAAATATTTCATTGATAGAAAAAATCTGGTTTTCTTCTTTACTGCTATTTATTTTTTCTAAGAAAATAGAAAAATGAAATTTGTAAGTATAGTTTAATTCAATATTTTCTACTAATAAATAGTTTTTAACAGTCAAATTATTTTAAATTATCTCATAATACAAATTATTGACTGAGTAAAATAATTTTCATATCGATTGAATTTGTGTATAATATAAAACATAAAATTCACGGTGGCAAAACTTAAAAAGTGGATGTTATTAACTTTGTAATCATTTTTTAATTATGGTTTTCCTTAAGAAGACGCCTCTTTTCAATAAGGATAAAAATGGGAATTTTCGACAAAGTTCCACTATTTCCCGAGGAATTCCTTTGAGAGGGATCTTTTAAGGTCTTCATGGCATCTAAGCACACCTGTTGGTTCTAGCTACTATGTAACTTCAAGAAATGGGTATATGTATATATAACCTACAATCTGTGAGAAAGAAATTCTGCAGTCCGCTTTCTTTCCGCTATTTTGTCTGTTAAACTATATACTGCGCGGACTAATATTTATTTTCTGTTGTAAAACACTTTTAAACATTTTATTCCGTGTAAAAGTTAAACCAAAATTAATTTTATCTTTTTTTTCTTGTTACGAAAAATATCAATTCGTTAATTCTAAAATTGAATAAAAATCCTAATTCTTATGAGATCTAAGTGCGATCTTTCTCTTTTTTCAGCTATTTAAAAATCCAAACTCTTGTGACAAACTGCAAACAGGAACCGTGGATTCGTCTGAAAATCTTTTCGACAAAGGAAGGTCTTCAGTCTCTTATCGAAGGGAATCAGGATTCTTTAAACTTAAATACTTAAACGTTATAGTTTAGAAATTCTAAAAGTATAGATACCTCATTAAACTACGAATAAATGTTTTGAAAAATGAGAATTTTTCAGAATGAGTGGGCCAAGGGAGGAAAACTCCCACGCACTCTCTCCGACGGCCCTACATTCAGAAAGCTGGAGTTCATCACCCATCAACAGTTGTTCCGAATGGGCTGGCTCGAACTCGGGATCTTTTGCTTTCTTAACATCGGGCTATAATGAGCCCATAGTTAATATTAAAAGTCAATTGATAAATTTTATAATAAAATCGCTTATTGAAATTTTTCCGTGTTTCTAATTTTTATTTTAAAAAACACACAAAAATAATCTGCTTATTTTAATATGTAAAAAAAGTTTTTAGGGCACTAGCTTAAATGAATATCCCTGTATACACAGGCATATTCTGAAATATTTAATGGTGCAGGAATGATTCTTCATATGAAAAGCTCTGAGACCGGGCCTAAATATCCGTAAGATGAAGATACTAAATCAACGCATATTTTGTCTCACTGGACGCAATAAGACGGACGTTGTTCCTATTATTTTGATGTGATTTCTCTTTTGAAATGGGAAGATTCCTTATTAGAAAACATCTTGATGATCCATAGTTTACCGGAATAATTTTTTTATAGAATTTAGAATGAAAATCCATCGAATGTGTATGTGGAGTTTAAGCAAATAGCTACAAAAAAACAATCAGTAACTGGTTTTCTCGAAGATAAAGATATTCTCCGTTTTAGATATTTATTGAGCACTTAACTTAATTTTTATGTTGTTCTACTCCACTAGATGAGGTGTAGAACACTTGAAAATGAATTATAGGAATGAAGTTTTAAAAGTCGTGACTCCTTTCATCCACATCCCTACCTATTTCTTTCTGATGGACAGCGTCTTTGTAAAAGTGAGCGCATCTTGGCTGCATTCCGCAGGTGGGCCTCGAAAGAAGTTTTCAGAAATTGGAAGGGATCCTCCGTTCTTGAAGGGAGTTCCGCAATAGGGTGTATCGCTGCAAAAGCTATTTTACAGTGAATTCGAATCAGAGCACATTCCCACAATCTTCAGTGTTTGGATACAAGTTTCATTCCAGTCCGTACTCCGTACAAAAATTCGTCGGACTTACAGAATAAGTATTTTGTTTATGTGGATATATTCTTAACAATTAAGTCCAAAGAGTTTCTCTCCTTCAATTTTTAAAAAAAACTTTTAATATTAAAATGGTGAAAAAAATTAATTTCGTTTTATTTACTAAAATAATCACATATTAATAAAAAAAATTCAGTTTCCCATTTCAAATTCTAAGAAATTAATTTTAATACAGATTTCACTATCAAAAAATTTTAAAAATTATATTTCAAACATTTTGATTTCTTCCTCCTTCTCCATTTCAGCGAGGTTTTATTTCCCTTAACATTTGAAATTCGTGGCTCTGTATTTTTTTCCTTTTATTTAAATATTTGAAAAACGAGGTGACATCGATGGTTGGGTGGTGTCGTGGGGTCCTTGGGGAGAACCGAATGCGATGCTCGGTGCTTAGGGAGAATGAATTCTTTTCTGTGTCGAGGGAGCTGAGTCAAGGATATTGAAAGGGCATTCAAAAATGTGCCTTTGGGGTTTGTGGAACAGGATCGCAATCGGTGCAGAGGCGGTAGATTCTGTTGCCATCTCTCTGGACATTCATACCTCGATTGTGACCGACTCTGAGGCGAGTGATAATTTCAGTGAGGTCTCCATCTGCGTTTAAGCCACGAATCTGTGAGTCCTTTTGAATGGAATTTCCTCTCGGGTGACAATGGCATTCACACATTGTCACAATAAGGTATTTCCGCCATTGTTACATAGATAACATTAAATATAGGAAACGTTGCAATATATAAATAATATTGGATGTAAAATTTTTTGTAATTATAAATAAACAAATTATTTTTTTAAATTTGCATATCAGCATTGTCTTTTTTAGAAAGAATTTTTTCCAATTTTTGCCAGTATAGTTTTGCTTAATAGATTCAAAGTATCATATTGGGTATTTTGGGGCAATAATTGTATTTTTTTTTCATGAAATAAATAAACGCTTTCGAATAAAGTTTTTGAATATTTTTTTCGTTGTAAAATTTCCTCTTTAAAAAAAATTGTTACTTAGAATTGCTTTAATTATTAGAATTAAAAAAAAATTGTTGCCTAGAATTGAGTAAATTTCAAAAGTTGTGCATTTTTTCATTCTTTATTTCGCAATAAATTATTTTTGAGTGTAATTATTTGTGATTGAGTCTTAACAGTATTTCCTTTTAATGTGAACTTTGTAATACATTTTTATATTTCTTTTATCTCTTTTATATAAATTTTTTAATTTATCAGCAAATATTCATAAAGACACCTATTGGAATTCTTTTTCAATATTAATTTTCGCTCCCGAAAGAATTCCTTCACAGGAATGCATCGGATCACTTCAAAATGAAAAATGTAAATAAGGAAAGTCTTCGCGAAACAAACTCGCTCATTTTCTGGCGCATTTATTAATTTCCTTCTAAAGATTCAACTCGACTTTTGTCAAGAGTGCGATTCACACGCGGCCCTCCGCCGAGCGCATTGCTGGCATTCATGAGCGAGTTTCATCGCCTCCCAGCACAAATACTCCTCGTGGAAATTCCATTCAAGGGAATTTCGCTTCACTCGTTCCTCAACTAAATGAAATATTTCAATAGTTTTTCAGAAACACCCCCAGCTCCACCTTTTCACTCGAAGGAAATCATTTTAAATAGTTTCTTTCCTGAAACTTCTCTTTGTAAGCCAGAAGTTACTCACTATTCAGAAGATACTGATAAAGTCATGACCAGGAAGGGAAGCGAAGTTTTCCGGAAGCTCACTTCTGCTGGTTGTGGAAAAAACGCAGATGTTTGCCTTCGTTCGATTAAAAAACGATAGCCCGCAATAGAATGCAGGGGATAACTTGCTTATCAGTTCTTGTTGAATTCCTGGGCATTGAGTGAAGTTCATTAAGATGCGCGCGCTCATCACTTTAGTGGGTGTTCAACAAAGGCTATAAGGATTAAAAAAAAAACATTCTCTTAATCATTTTTACCAATATGAACCCGTGATAAATAATCATTAATTATTTTTATATTTTTAGAGATAAAAATAATTACTGATCCTTTAGTGTGGTGAGCGATTCGACGTGGAGAAAAATTCAATAATAGAATTTGGTACATTTGATACTATAATTCTGATTCTTTTATGGTAACGACTTATAATTAAAATAAGTTACATCTCTCATTAAGTTTCCGTTGTTTATTGTGATTCTTTTTGTAACTTATTATATACATTAATTTGACAATTTTATAATTGAGAAGAACATAGGTATGCTGCTCAATGAAATAACTTTATTTACTAATGAACATTATATCATTTTACAAGCTTTTAAAATACCACGAACATAAAGTAATTGAATTGAAAGATGTATGCAACTCACCTATTTCATCAGTATTTCGCAGATTTAAGTGTGACATCATTTCATTTGATTGCCTCACTTTAAAAAGTTCATCAAAAATTGATCCTATTGGTCAAAGTACGAATCAAATCATGATGAAGTGAAAAAAATGTTAGTTACACTCTTATATTATTATATTTTGAGTCAGCACTGCTTCTTTGCTCATAGAAAACTAAACGCAGTATTGAATAAAAAATTATTATTCAAAATAGAGTGTTAAGCAAATCATGTGATTAAGCAATATCCATTCACGCTCGGTCTCAATGAAAAGTGTCATGAAAAATTCCGTAAAGCTTTTCACATTTGCGAGGATTATTCAGGTTTTAGCCTTTCATTTTAACTTAATTTTAAAAATATTTACACTAAGACTGCGATATTTATTACTGGCGGAATTCACAAACAAGAGCTTCAAATTTCTTTATCCGATCAGAGAGGTAAGTTTGTGGTGGTGTGAAAAGCTTTGCACATCACGATAAATCGTAAATACGAAGAGTTTCTGTAAAAAAAGCTCATTTGTTATCAATTACTGCTTTTCAATACTTTATAGCGTTCAATCAATTTATAGGACTGCCATATTTCAAATTCAGGCATGATGATGTCCCCTGTCATGTGTTAATAGATATAAAAGAGATATAAAAAAGATATAAAAAAATCCTTATAATTCTTAAAAAATATCCTTAATAACTTAAAATTAGTTTTAGACATAAAAAAATCCATGACATAAGCTAGGCAAAACCACAGTTTAAACATGAAATCCAATAAAAAAAATTGAGAATTCATTTAGCTGTCAATTTTATGCAGATAGTGTTAAGTATGATTCTATGTGCAAATCAAAAATAGTTGTCATGGATAAATGCGAAAAAAATTCCGAAAATAATCGCAAACATGATTTATTCAATGAGAAATCACATTTATGAAGTTATCTAGAAAAATGATGGATCAACAGCGAGTCTTAATTAAAAAAAATGTTTTAAGCAGTAGTTTTGTGACAGATATTTGAACGGGAAAAAATTGAAGTTACTGGTAAAATTTTAGTATGTTTCTCTTAAAAATAACTTGTTTATATTTTCTGTTTCATTTATTGACCTCAACTTAATTTAGTTTAAAGAGCTATTATTTGCCATAAAATTTACCAAAGCCATTGTCATTCGTATTAGGTGAAGTTTTCTGTGGTTGGGCCTCTAAGGTTAACAAGATATCATTTATAATGATGTCTGGTAGGAAAGTGAAAATAAACTTTCTGTCATTACTAAACTGAGGTTTTCTGGGTCACAAAAATGAAGCAATTATATTAAATAATCTGAAAAATATTATTCCCTTTTAATGCAATTCATGTTATTAACTGAATACCTGTAAGTAAGTTTTAGTTATACCTAATATTAAAAATCACGTATTGCGTTTCGTAAAGCAGCTAGAATTTCATTTTGTTACTTGACGCTTTGTTAAATACTTGCTGAAATACAAAAATTGTCTAGTTGTCAATATATAAGAATAATAATTTTCTAAGGTAATTTTATTGATAAATTTGAAGTGTTAAATTTCAAAGATATTTAAAAGGGATTTATTTAATTTGTCTTTGCTTTTTATCAACAAAAACATTTTTAATGAATTTATTTTTTATATTCTACAAAAATTTTGATATATGAGAATTTCCAAAAATGTTTTTTTTATGTAGCTTATTTTATTGGTTCGCTTAAGTATATAAATTTCATTTCAGGCATCACTTTTAATATTTTGTGTAAAATATCTTAATGCGATGAATGTTAGGTATTTATACAAATGTTTAATAGGTTTAAAATATGTAATCATTTATCATGAATGCATATTTAAATTTTAAAACAATTTCAAAATGTATATACATCGCAGACAAATGTAGTTATTTAAAATAAATTATTGCCATTCTTTGCAGATTTTTGCTTACATCTGAAAATTTGTTTCTGTATGCAACTTTTAAGTTTCAATAAATCTAACGATGTTTTTCGTTTGTTAACAAAAAGGACTCACAAAAATTCTATTATGATCATATTCTGGAAGCAAGTATTTTATTAAAAATTTTGTAGTAGTGAGTGTGTAAAACTAATATATACAAATGACTCTTTGCATATACTTACTTGCCTCTGGTCATATTTCCAACAATATCCACCAAAATACTGAACAATTTTAGATGTTGAGTATATTTGAAAATATTTATTAAATAATCAACATTTCAAATACTGTTTCTTCGGTTAACTATTTAAATTTTTTAACTAACACTAAATTGTAATCATAATTAAATACACGTTGCAACACATTTCTTATGATTGATTTGCCGTATTTTACCGATGTTGCAAGTCTTATCAGCGTTCAGAGGATATTAAAATGCATTTCTTCAGCCTAAAGTGTTGCACTGACTCGTGCACATTTCTACTTTCCTATGATTTCAAGCTCACTTTCACGTTTTTCTTCTTCAAGAAAATTTAAATATTTTTGTTGATAAAAGGTTAAGTCATTGGTTATAAAATGTGTATTTTCGTATATAACTTGCGTTTGGGTTATATAAGATGAATTCGATAGTTTGAGGCTACTTATTTATGCAGCTATGTTCGGATGCTCGGTTAAGGACTGAGAAAAACAAAACTTTGTAGCAAGTCACTAAAAGTGGGAAAAATGGTGTAAGCCGAGATTATATAATTGTTCTATAAAAATAATTTTCTTCACCTTTATCATACATTTTCTGCTGTTATTTACTTTCGCAAATCGCATTACTTTGTTGACGTTTCTTAGAAGTTATAAGTTTTATGTGAGTCAAAGTATATTAAAATCATAAAGTTGATTTTTTTTAACATTTTAGAGTAAAATTAAGTTTTTTTAATTTACCTGTATAAGCTCATTCGAGAAATATGTACTTTGATAGGCAAATTTCATTAATAAGTAAACATATCTATATTATATAATTGTTCATTGAAAAATATAAATTTTTATTTTATTCTAGTTAAAAATTCAAAAATTAGTTTAAAATATATTTAAAAATGAATACAACTTAAAAGTTGTATTATATTGTATGAAGTTTGCAGAAAAATTCTCTCGTATGATATTTTGATGCACAATAATCACAGAAGTTCTCGTGATAGATTTCAAACATAACTACAGTTGAGGATATTTCCTTTAATTTTTTGCTTATTGTGATATTTTCTGGTTATAGCGGTTCCTTAAAACGTACATTTTTCGTTAGTAGATGCAGTTAAGGACAACAAATGGATTTACTTTCTCTTAAATTATGTATTTTAGTCATAATACTTGCATAACATCACGCGTGAGATTCAAGACGTTTTGCCAACTGTGCTGACGAGGATGTTTTTTTCTTCTGTAGGGCTGGACACAAATTTCAAATTAAAGATACATAATTTGATTGCACATTAAATTTTTCTAGATTGTTTTTAGAACAATTTTATTGTGATAATCTTCCCATATATTTCAGCCAATATATGCATCACCAAAGCATCATCGATTTGTTTTGAGGGTCACTAAAGTAAAAGCAATACAGGTAAAATAAAATGTAATATGTAGGTATAAGGATATGGGACATTTTGAGGAACGATCTCCTCAGATTATTGACAGTTTCATTTAAAACTGCAGAATTTTTTTGTATTCATTGCAGCATAAGAACTGAAACATCTCTTTAAAACAACAGAAATTTATTTTAATAACGGATATTGGATTTTGAAAATTTTGATAGAGGTAAATTTTCTTTATAATTCTGCTTAACAAGTATAATATTGAAATTTTAATGAAATTTAAATTGTCATTACGAAAAATATTTCATTTATGTTCTTTACATTTGACTAGGAAATAATAATTATTTAGATAAGATGCTCTAATCACACAATCTTAACAAATATTTTAATATTGTTACCATATTTTATAAAGTTAAAAAAACATTGAGATAATTTTTCTAGTGGATTTGTGTAAATATTTAAGGTTATCAAACAGATAACCTTACAGTAACATTAAAAAATGTTCACAAATACTTGTATAATTTTTTCGGGTTTCTTTAAAATATGTCTTCAAAAAATTCTGGATTTTATTTTTGCAACATAATAATGTTCTGCTTTTTCAAATAAAATGCTTATTTTAAAAATGTTGCGAGGAAGAAGCATTCTTGAGTCTGTAGGACAGCAAATGAAATTCCTTTTCAACCTTTAAGTTGCATTAGCGCGGGACACCGCGGTTGAAGAGATAATAAATTGGCCGGCCTCCCTCCACCTCTGCCCCCGCTGCCGTCGGGGGAGGAGGATCCAATAACCGCCGCTTGTTTTCCTTTCTGCCACAGTCTGAAGAAGAATCGTTTCTTTCACACAAAGAAAATTGCTGGGTATTGAAAAAATTTTCTTTCATGTATTTCATGCTGTCGTCAGTAAACATAACGTTTTATCTTTTGAGAAATATTATTTCCCGTTTTCAAAATATTCTTAACGGTTTCAAGTGATTTGGAGAGACAGTGTTGCCAAAGCGCCAGTTGAAGATTTCTCGGATAAAGACGAAAGACTTCAAATGCTTCAACTATTTCAAAATGGCGTAAGCCCAGAAATATTTGACAGTGAATCACAATTAAGTGATAAAATGTCAGAAAACTGTGTTCCTTTTTCATTCAAATGCTTCCGCTTGTGATTTCCATAATCTTTGATACTGTTACATTCTTCACAGCAGAAATGTTACTTTAGTTTCCGCGATCTTACGATTCTGCCATGGAATTTTTCATGAAGGTCTTGAGAAAAGGACGCTTCGAATTGTTTTCTTTATGATGAAATGTTGCCGTTAAGCAAAGGAAAATGAAAAGAGTGATCCGATTTTTCCCCCGCATAGTTTTATGTGCAGCCCCATCAAAACGTGAAACGAGTTGTTGAAGGACTCGGCATTCCTTCAACAGCAATCGTTTCGAGCTGCTTTCACCTGGGGTCGGACTTGCTAAGCATGCGCCCTGTGAATTTTGTGTTCTTTATCACCACGTGGCAAAGCCTCTCGTTCACGCACCTTTATTCGATCTTCGCTTACTCTTCAACAGGGGAGCGAACCGCTCTCAGCTACTGCTGCCCTCGTCAAGCACCCGACCGTGAATTTATAAGCAACCCTTTCGCCGTTCGATTCTGACCCTATCGCTCAGCATTTTTTTAGCTTTCAATTGATTTTAAGTTCAGTGTTCTCTTATGTGTACTATGATGAAAGCTCTAAAAGTCCCTTATAAATTTGAATTTTTTTTTGCAAAGATTGAGGCAATTTCTACAAATGCATTCAGAATTTTTATCTTAAGACGATCCATTGTGAAGCATAGAAAACGCAAACTCACGTACAAACACTCGTTTTTCAATGTTTAAATGCGTCACTCTTGCCATCAGAATGCAACGCAACGCATTCCATGCTGAGACAACTTAAAACCGACAAATTTGTAGAAGTTTATCTCCTCTGCTTTCCAAATCCTAACGAAGCACGGAACCAAATGAGATGTCATCACTTGACAATCATCCAATGTGACATCCTGATATATAATAAGCAAGCTTTAAGACTAAGGGATCCTAAAGTTGTACACGCATTAAATTTTTTCTGTTTAAAAAAATTTAAGTTCAGTATACTTTATGGTATAGAGAAAAGTAAAAAAAATCATAAAATATTTGTAATACTATTTTTATTGAAGAGAAAAATATATTTTTTAAAGAAAAATCTTAGTGTTAGTTTTGTTATTTTACAAAAAGTGTACCTTATCTGAAAATAGTATGCGAAAGAAAAATCGTTAAAGATTGCTTCTCTTGCGCAACAAAAATCTCCAATTTTCAAATATAAGTGGAAATAATGTTTTTATAACATAAATTTTTGGTTTTAAAATCTTTTAGTAAAGCAACTGGAAACTTCAGAAATGTTTTCATTTACTTAAAACTTAACATTCAAGTTGTCAAAGCTCTATTAAGAGTCAACATTTATTAACATAATCTATAATGAAGATATCAAATTCTGTATCAAACAATTGACTCTCCAAATTGCTTACTCCGTTTAAATGCATGTGAAATGAATTTAATATTCTTAAATCAACACTGAATGATTCGTGACTGATCTATATTATAATATAATCATATATTCTATTCAACTTTACGAAAATCAAATTATTTATATTATTCTTTTATTAAATTTGAACGAAACTCAATCGCTTTCTCCCCCTCAAGGAAATATTCTCTCGATGATTTTATGGAATGAAATCCCGTGCGTCTTTCACTGAAAAACAGCAGCCGCGCTCTCCTCCACTGACCAAACTCTTCCAAATGCCTCCGGAAAAATTGTAATCGTGTTTAAAAGACAAATCCTATTCTTGTCATAAATTCTGTCGAAGATTTAAGGTTCAAAAGGAGCTGCTCCTGTTTTGTGAAGGGTGTTTGCATCTCCCAGCGGAAGAAAGGAAGCAAAGCGTTTCCTTTCATAGCGTCGAGGCAAATTTCCGGAGTCGAACTCCCCTTTTCGCGTTTCCAGAATCACCATCGTGGGTGTTAAAAATTACAAAATTTAATTTCAATGCGGCCTCTAAGCAATCTGTAACTGCTCTGGTATCTACCTGTGTGTGACGGCAATTCCTTTCTGGACACCTGTGCTTCATTTGGGAGTGAAACAACAGCTTCATTCAATATCGAGGAAGCTCAGTGAACCGTTTCCGTTCATCATCTGTTGTTGTGCAAGATTTTCGCTTCTCAGAGCAGAATTTGCGCTTAGAGTAATATATAAATATATAGAAGCGCTCTAGTTTCTTTCATTTAATTTTGATTAAAACTCTTCGTGCCGTCTAATGCACAAATGTAGTCAAACCAGTCTCTAAACAAATAACATGTTTTAGCAATATCATGTTATAAATATGTATGTGTGTTTGTACATAGGAAATTTCTTTGTAAATTCTCAGTAATTGTAATTTATGATATTGGTAAAACGATAGAGAGAGTTATTATCTATAGCAGACACCCATTTTTGTGTGTGATTCTTTGTCCCTATTATAGTCTCATTGACGAAATGGTCGTTTTGATTCCCGTTTATGGAAACTTTTATTTTTATTTAATTATTTATTTTGACAAATCTCTCTTTAGCAAACTCATTTGCTTGAATCTTTTGTTTGCTCTTAGTTTTTACCATCTGATTTATTGTAAATTTCATTTCATAGTTGAAAACTTGTATTGATATTTATATCGTAGTTTTATGTATTTTTCAAATCATAGTTAACTAACATGCTGAAGTTAAAACTAATCTTTTAAAGCAACTAGTGCGGGATTGCTCCAGCCTAGTCTAACCCTTGCCTTGCAGCCCATGCTTCGAATACAGTCGTCTTAAGGTGCGAGTCACTGTGCATCGAGTTTCTCCAGCATGGAACCATCGAATGAAGTGGACTGTCTCGACGCAGCGCACTGCCAATCTATGCCTGGAACGATGTTGCAAAGAAAAGGATATCTGGGTGACTCTGATCTGCAAGCTGTATATAGCTGTATACCGTAGCTGAATGAACTGCCACGAATATTTACCCGTAAACTATTCAGTGAAGAGGACTTGTTCATCCATAAGCTTCGATCAATACACTACTGCCCGAAATTTTCATTCAACACATTTTGAATCCAGGTTCGCATGTAATTTGTACAAAAGAAGTACTCTGAATGCCTAAATGATTGCAATATATATGTAATATATCAAAATGAACCAAAATGAATACGAATTGTAGTAAAATAGTGAATAAATAAAAAAAAATCTTCTGCAGCGAACGCTAGAAAAACAAACAAATAAATAACTAACGTTTTTTTTAAAAGAAAATCAGTGAAATAATTTCCTAATTTGAAAATAAGGGGGGAAATGTTTTTTTAAATATGTGGTTTCAAAACAGGAAGAATAAAGTGATACATTGCCTGATTTTTTTTTATCGTAATATGATAATTATTTTTCTTCTTCTTCATTGGCCTTGACAGCCCAGGGTGGGCCTTTGCCTTCCTCAGAAGTGCATACCAGGATCCCCTATTTTTGGACAAGGTCATCCAATTTGTCACTTTTAGTGTTTTTAGGTCGTTTTCAAGGCAGTCATGCCATCGGAGTTTCGGTCGTCCTCTTCTTCTGGTGACCATATCGACGAGCCAAGAAAATGTTTTTCGTCACACTGATTGTCGTTCATCCGGCTTAAATGTCCAGCCCATTTTAATCTCTGTATTGAAATAAATTTAACAACATCTGGTTCTTTATATAGTTTATAGAGTTCGGAATTAGTTCTTCTTCGCCATGTATTCTCACATTTTATTCCACCAAAGATGCTTATTAAAGTTTTTCTTCCGAAAATGGAGATGGTTTCTTTGTCCTTCTCAGTCAATGTCCACGTTTCAGATGAATAAGTGAGAATAGGCCGAATCAAGCATTTGTATATCAAAATTTTTGTTTTTCGACTGACGAATTTTAAGTAATTATTTTTAAAAAACATAATTTTTCATTTTGCATCTGTATGTTATAGAGTACACGCTAAAGAATTTCTTCTTATTGAACTTTATTTTTATAGTGAGAATAGTTAAATATAAAAATAGTGTTATATATAAAAACTATTTTCTATTTTACGATTTTAAGAACTGGTATCTGCGAGTTCATAAAAACAGTCATCTTCTCTATTGGACTCATGTAGCAGAAAGTTCCCATCTGAAAACATATTCGAGTCTCGAAATTCGTTTAAGCAAAAGCAAATTAATCAGTACCCGTGAATAACAGAGATGGGCTGTCTGCATGTTCCTCCATCAGGACTTGTTAATTTTAACCATTATTAAATGAATAGTGAGGATATCTCTTCAAAAGGAGTCTGGTCGACAAAAATGTACTTTTCTATTGAAACAAAAATGGAATTAGCTGTCTTTAACTATTATTGGAGTGTAGAATTAAAAAATAATTGTATTAAAGCTGTAGCACGTACAGTTTTTTATGTGACTATCTTACCAGCACTGAAAGGAACTGAAAAATAAGTTAAACGCACATTATTTATTATTAATTTCATTTATTTATCATACAAAGCTATTGTAATTGATCGAGGGTATACATATTCAAAACAAAGTAGATCAAACCATTAAACATTAATTAAATACGATGAAAAGAAGTCACTTTCTTCTTTTATGTGGCGTAAAATCTTCTTTCTTTAGAAACCAGCAGTAGTCATCCATCATTACTGGCTCCAATGACTTTGATATAGAGTTCTTAGAGTTCTAATGTCCTGATGACCCTTGTTCGTCACAAACCATGCCAAAATTTTCTGGAAAAAAATCCAAACATAAATGTAAAAAGTGAATTTTAAGTGACATTTGATACCCCATGGCTTGATAGGAATGAAGGAGCTCTTCTATCAGGATTTTATAATTTTTGTCCTTCTTGTATCCTAAAAAACCTTTTACCCCTTTCACAAATGATTTCCAGCCTAGAAATTTCTTTTGATTTAGCTCTCCTTCAAAAGCAGAATGGCAAATCACTTTCTGATTTGAGATCCAGTAAAAATCCCTTCTTTAAACTTAGCTTCAATTAATTGTGGAAAAAGTCATTTTAAATAATTGAATCGCTCACCTTCTTTGTCCATAGTATTCACAAAATGTTTCATAAGTCCTAATTTAATGTGAAGTGGAGGAAGAAGAGCTTTTTCCGATTCAATAAGGGGATTATACTTAATGTTGCTAGTTTCAGGCTGAAAAGATGTTCTGTTTGGCCATTTTTTTTAAAAAAAAATGATGTTCTGTTGTACGACTATCCATTAAACATAAAAAGCAACAAAATTTTGTAAATGCACCTTGAAAACCCATTAATATGGCTATGATTTTTAAATTTCCATAATTTGCCAATTGAATTGCTTATATATAATTTCATTTAGAATAGTTAACATGTTTGCATAAGTTTCTTTCATCGAGGCTGAATAAGCAGTTGGTTTGGATGGCTTCATAATTCCATTATGGAGCAATGCAGCTTTTAAGCTATATTTGGAAGAATCTATAAAAAGGCGCCATTAAGATGGTTCATGCTTGATATCTATTTCCTTCATTAATCCATCTATATCAAAACAAACACAAATTGAACTTTCCGTTCTATAAAAATGTGAATAAATCGCATTTCTTTTTCGAAAATCTGTAATATTTGTCCCAGCTGTCAACAGATTCCACTCGTGTAGTCTAGAACCGAGAAGTTCTACCTCTTGCTTCGATAGGCCCAGATCCCGCATTAAATCGACGAATTCATTTTGACGAATAAAATGGGGTTTGCATGAAGTCTCAGGCCTAATGTTAGCGTCAGAATTGTCTTCAGCTATATCTGTTGCGGATGCGTCTTCAGTGTCACTCACCTCTTGAATGTCAATATCTTTCCAATTCAATGGTGGAGTTGGTATTGGAAAGCTCTCGGCATGAGGTCAGAGTGCAGATGGCATATTAGGATAGTTCAATTTTATGTATTTGGCTTTTTTGAATATCCTTCTGTGTTCGTTTGACAGAAATAGCAGTCATCAAAATGATGGGAAGGTTGCCGCCGCACCATAGAGGCAGCAAATGGCATAGAGCTTCTGTTGCCTTTCCTTCATTTAGCAAGAGCCACATTACAACTTACACAGCACACGTGAGGAGTCCAATTTTTATCTTGGTCACCAACGTTGCACCCGAAATACAGAAAATAGGCTTTAAGATAAATGTTTAAATTATTCACCATTTAATTAGTAAAGAAATCGCATTTCGAAACCTTTTCTCTATTCATTTCTAAATGCTTATTATCAAAATTGTTTCTATTAATGCTTTTAATCAGATATTATAAATAGGTCAGTATAAATAAATAGTATAAATAATCAGATGTTATACTAGGGGCGTTCAAAAAGTAAGTTACACTTGAAACACTTTACTGAGAAGTGCGTTTTAATACAATATGACACACATATAACACACTATTTCTCTACTTAATCCCCTAGTTACTGCGTAGATTTCTCGGACACTAATCGCTCGATAGCCTGACGATAGAAAATAGCTCCTCGTGTGGTTCTTGAATCAGCTTAGAACAGCTGACTGAAATGGGTCATTTTTGAAAATTTGTCTTCCACCGAAATTTTCTTTAAGCTTGCCGAACACATGAAAGTCACAGGGTGCGGCGCTTGATCGTGACTGTACGGTGGATGCTTCTAAACATCTCATCCAAAACAATGAAGCAAATCGTGTGGTGCCTTGTGAGGTCTTGCATTGTCCTGCGAGAGGACATCGCCATTGCCCGAATTTACACGTCGCAACTTTGCGCAAACTTCTTGCTGTCTCGTAGTAGGAATAAGCTTTAATGGTTTTTCCCTTCCGCAAAACTCTGTGTAGACAATTCCTTCACAGTTGAAAAAACAGTAGCCATGAATTTACCCTCTCATCAGAAAAATTTTAGATTTTGTTCTCACAGGCGATGATGTTTGTCTCCATTCCATCGACACTAGCTGCGTTTCTTGAGTGAAATGATGCACCCATGTCTCCTCACCCATAATGATGCGACTTAAGTAATTATTGCCTTTTGCAGAATAACGTTAAAAGTATTCCAGAAAAAAATGCAAACTTTGCTCCTTTGTGTTCAAAACTCAAAGAATGAGGAACTCATCGTGAACACAATTTATGATAATTTTGTTGGTAACGGATGAGATAATGAGAACTACCAACAATTATTTCCAATGTGCGACCCGCACTCTGTGATTGGTGAGAATAATGCCTCTCCACCATGTCCAATGTGCTCACCGTTGTTGGCCTTCCTTGCATTTCCGCATCATGGAACTGCTGGCACCATTTCACAATGGCTGAACATTACACGTGGCCCATACATTGCCTATAGATAAATTTGCGCGTTATGCCCACAAAAAACCTACTATTCCGTTGACTTTAACGTTGGAGAAAGTTTCTAACTTTACACGCCATTTTTTTTTCTCGTACTACACTGAAACGGTGAAAACTATCTGAATGAAATTTTTACAGTTGGAAGACGTGGAACTTAATTATCGTCTGCTCAAGCTTCGCTCTTCTTTCGCAATGATGCTATGTTTGGCCAGACAAGTTACACTTATCTCGTTAGAGATGAGCGTCTATATATATCTGAACGCCCTATGTATATAAAGATTAATTTTTCAACATCAAAACTTTATTTTATTTCGCATAGATTCCGAAAGAAAGCCCTATAAAATAAAAATATATAAAGCAATCGATAATAAAACCTGCCCTTAAAAAAGTGTCCTATATTGTGAGAGGTTTGGCCTGATTTTACCTGAGGGAAAATATCAACGCTATTTGTCATTGTGCGGTTCTTAATAAATAATCGAGTGGAATCTTTTTCGTATACGAGAAAACTTCGTAGATAACCTAAGCCATTAGTAGGGATCCGAGGAGAGTAATTTAATAACAACACTCCTTTTTTGGTCTGACGAATTGGGGTGACACCTTTTTCCTTAGAACACCATGCTATCAATCACGGCTGAAGATGACTCAACGCAACAATTATTTCACCCGGAATTATCTCGATAACATAGAGGTATTTTCTATAGTGAGAAATAGTGTGAATTTCAGTTTCGTTTATGTATGCATGTAATTTGGTTTGATTTGTAATTAAAGTGATTTAATTGTTACGTTAGATTTAATTTCTCAGACATTTTCTGACTATGTTAAATTAAGTTTGTTGTTCTGGACTTTGTCACACGATGCAATGTCTTTTCAATATTTTTATAGTAGTCGTAATAAACTTTATTATGTAAGAAACTGATAAATATGACAGTTTGATAGCTTAGATATTTTATTCGGCCTGGTAATTCAAACTCCTAACAATACTTGCTTAAAAAGCAAAATTGTTTGACGATATCTACAAATATTCAAGAATGGAAAATAGTGCATTCAATACTACAAATATGTCCTTTTCAACACAAGTGGGAAAACTGATCTTTGCAGACACGAGGTAGCTCACGTTAGCTTACAATTGGATTCTACTGAATCAAAATAAATATGTGACATTCATTGGTCTGAATACTCTAATACTTTATTTAGTCTTCGACAAATGTGATTTGAATTTCTATTCTGAGATGAATGTAAAAGAAGAAAATGAATTATTTACTTTAGAATAACTGCATGCATTTATGCAAAATGTCCTAAGAAATTACTTTTTCGATGAATCTTTTATTTCTTCTTTTCTTGGGAAATAAATTATCTCCAAACTAATGGGGTCGTACAGAATGATAAAAATTATAACTCTGACTTCAGGCTTTATATCTAATTTGTTTTTCACTCTATGAAATTTCTTGTGCAAACTCGTAATTGATATCATAGAGAAATGTACTTAAAAATCAAAATCACATCTGAAGAAATACAGAATGTTTGTTATTATTTCTCTCACTCAGTAGTTTCTTGTCACATATTTTCACAAACGTTTTTGAACAGGTGAAAGAAGAACGCCACTGTTTATCCACCAGTTGCCTAACAGTTCTTCTATCCCCACAAACTAGATATTGATTCAGACAATGAATCGGTAACGCCTTGAGGAAGTTTATAGAAGAATGTGACAACTGAGCCCATCAATACATATATTTTGCGTGGTTTAGTATTACAAAGAATTTGCATGGGACAGTCTATATATAATGTTATATGACATAATAATAGCATTTTTTGGTAAATTCCTTTTCCATTTATTGAAATATCATATGCAAGCCAAATTTCATAACGGTGGCTCAATTTTTTTCTGTGAAGTAATTAGTATATGTCAACTTTGAAATACGCAAAAAATCTAAAGTTTTTTTCAAGCATTATTTTAATCAAGTTTTTAATTTCTTCATTCGTTTCCTAACATTTTCATGATATACATAAGATTTATTTTAGACATTACACCCCTCAGATATCTGCAATTGTATCGAAATTTTCTGCAATGGATCGTACTGTTATGAATATTGTGTGTAAAGTTATGTTGATTTTGGAATTAAGATGTGGAAATGATGATTATTACATAAAGTTTTTAAGTAGAATCATGCGTGACTTGTGTGTGATGGGGAAAAATGTCACTTTCGTGTCCTAAGCGTAGTGTCATCAGAATCTGACCCAATCGGAGAAATACCGTCCAAAGAAAGTCTGTGAATACAGAAATTTCTGCAGCCAGAAGATGACTTTGAAAGCTGGTTGGCAATGCATAGAGCCGTTGATTATTTGAAATAGACAACTCACTGTAGCCAAGTGGAGAATACCACACTTCAGAAAGAAGTTCTCAGATTCGATACACTCAACAACGCTACTTAAACTACGGGAGATGGATGTCTCATTTCTATCGGGGTGGCTGCCGGGGAGTTTCCATCTTGTGACGTGGGAATCTGTGAAAAGTCTTTTCGGGGTAGACACTGAAGTGCCAACTTAAGGCAGTCAAAACGCGGTATCTGAGTAGAAACGCAACCAAAAAACATGCATTGACTCGCAACCCTATAACCATGGTATCCGAACGGGAAAAAGCTTCGCCTTTGTGTTCGGAAGTGCGTAGTGTCGAAAGCTTTTTCATCCGAAGACTAGCATGTTGAGAAGTCTTATTCATATGAAACTCAATGGGTTCCAACATCGCCGGTGTGAAATGCGAATGAAGAGAAAGTAAGTGTCGACCTAATCACCTGACCGACATGCATTAAGCTTGCTTCTTTTGCCTCTTATTTTACTTCAGAGGCCAGTAAGGCAACGTGATTCTTTCATTCTTTTGGGGTTTTAAAATCTGTGTGAACTTCGTTTTCATTTATAAACTCAAATGCTTTTGAATAACCATAAAGTAAAAGGCTTGTATGTCGCATTTCACGTTGTTCGATTGATCGTTTCCGAAGAATTTCAGCAGCAAACATTTCCTCAGCATTGGAAGAAACGTCATAATTTTTGTGGCGCAGTTAGGAACTCTTATGTCACTCATACCAAATATCAAATGCATTCTATGAAGGCCCAACGCATGTTACAAAACTTCACATAAAATGCAATGCTTCGAAACTATTTCAAAACTATAAAAAAACTTTCGATTGTAGAATGTCTTTTCTCTAAACTTTGTAATGCTCCCACAATATTCTTACTGGTTTTGAATTTTCTTTGATTCAATAAACGAGCACTACAAAATGTTTTGCTCTGGTCACCCTTATAGGCTTCACAGTAAATATATAACTGCAAAATTTTAACATGATCTCTCCGTAAAATGGTATTCATTTTTGCATCAGGTAAAACTTCTTCAGCCACAGGGGCAAGAACTCTTCTCCTCCAAATTATTATTGCTCACGGTTCTGAACACTTCGGATTTCCACACATCGATTAGTTTTTATAAACACTCTTTCACCGAAAGCTCTCACTCTTTTGCAATAGAAAAAATTAGAATTGATACTTAAATTTTGATGTAAAATATTGGCATCTTTGTTTTAATGAGTTTGTTGACGGTGCGAATTTTTTGATAAAAACCCTGTCGACAGCCTCTCTTCAAAAAAAATATGGAATAAAATCTTCTCGTCATCTACTGAAATCTGTCCCTATTTAATTGAATTTAACAAATTTTAATTTAAGAAGAGGAGAATATTTTACACTTCAGTATTAGAGACTTTTGACAACCCTTACACTTTTTTATTCATTGTGTCTTTCACCACAGCTCTTTCGTCTGCATTAATTCCACAATAAAATCACCTGCTTTCGTTATATGGGGCTGAAAGTTATAACGCATCCAATATTTGGCATCTACGTCAACCGATGGATGAAGCGTGTTATATTTAATGGAAAAAAAAACTTTAACTGATTAGTATTGTATGCTTGAAATACAGTTTATTTTCAACTTACTACAACATTGTGAAACCTAGAATAGGAATTGCACATCTTATGTTTTCTTATTAATTATTTCTTCTGTTCCCATATTATTTAGTTCTGGATATTACTTAAATGCCTTTTCTTTCTTTATATTTGTTATTCTGTAAATACTTCTGCTGTTTTGTGCAACTGAATCGATTCTTCCATATGTAACAACAAAATAGAAATTGTGCGCTTTGGTATCGAAACCACCATTTCAATGTAAATTCAGTTGCATTCATGTGAATTCAGATTCCTGAAATTAAAATCAAAATAAAGCGTATTAATATCTCGAATAATCGGTACTAAATATTTCGCTTCTGCCTCAAGCTTCCTTTGTAAAAAATTGAGAAAATTCTTCTCTGAATGAACGTTGAAGTTGTTTGTAAGAAATATAAAAATTTTTAGACATTTTGTCGTACAACTTCGTTTGAATGAAGTTGCCACTAATTTATTGAGTGAGTCAACAGAATCCTTAGCAAACGATACATTTCATCACTCAAAAAGACGTGAAATATCTTTTTAAGAAGATAGAATAAACGCTTTGTATCTTACAACAGTAAGTCTTAGATGCCTTCATAATCACAAATTTCTGTGACTACAAATGGATCCATGGGTGGACATAATATGCATGAACTGACAGATTAATGTATCAACAGATTAGAACGCTAACGAAGCAACATCCAAGAAAATTATGCTATTTTTAATCTGCTTTCATATGCCTGGTATTTATTGAATAAATTTTCATTGGTATTTATTAAGATTACTTCCATAATAGTATTTTTAAATTTAAGTAAAAAAAAATTCCCCCTTTTTTCACTTTAATTCAATTATACCACCCGAAAATCCCTTTTTGTAAACTGCTCGACAAATTTTCCGGAAAGCGCAAACTGTACAGATGTTCAATTTAAAATCTAATCACCTTTCACGTCAGCGGCAGCAACAAGGCTTTTAAATCCTTTTTTCTGAGCCTCGCTTTTGAAAACTCTCTGTTCTCAAAACATGTCTCTCGTATAATCCCTCACTTGAATGATTCGATTTTCCTCAGATAAAGAAAATAGAATTTTTTCATTTTTTTCTTTTTTGTACAAATCATTTTAATAGAAGATTAGAATATTTATGTTGTTATACGTATTTCTATATGTGTATATATATATATATATATACCTTTTCTCGAGAAAGAAATGCATATATTTGTGTCCGTTTTTTGATATATATATTGTTATTCACATTTTTTAACCATATAATATTATACTAATTATCATAAATGTTTATTTTGTTTGATGAATATTAATATGTACGAAATTTAGTGTGTATGGAAAGACTGATATTATTAAAAATGCATTTATTGTAAGCTAGTTTTATAACTTAATAATGATTATTCCTTTAAAGTGTAATGTATGCAAGGTTTTTTTTTTAAAAAAATCAGGTGTTATAATTTAAAATTAAAAATATTTTCATAAACTTTAGTTCTTTATTAATCATGAAGAATCCTAAGGCTATATTTAGTTTTATAATTACAGAAAACTTAGTTAAGTAATTTATTTTTATATAAATTCTATTTGAAATTAATTAAATAATCCATTCACACACACACACACACTTGCTAGTTGAAAGGCTTATGTATTAACTGAAAACATTGCGTACTCTCTTGGACGAAATCTGACATAAAATTCTGAACTTACTGCATTTTCAATTGTTTTCTTCTCAAGTTGAACTTATTTTGCTTCGAAAACCTTAAGTGAACAAATTCCATGGGAGATCTCTTTTGATCTTAAATAAAAATACCTGCTTTGACATGCATTATTTCTAGAAGATAGACTGTAAGGCGGAATATATTCTTGATACATTCCTCAGTTTCTTAAAAAAATAATAAATAAATAAATAGATACCAGAGTTATGAGGCTTTTTCTGTTGACCAAATAAGTTTCTATTTGGTCAACAGAAATATATATTTTTTTAGCATGTGTGTAGATGATTTCTCAATACACATAAAAAAGTATCTCGAATTTGTTGAAATTATATTTATAGAAATTTCAACTTTAAATACTAATTTTCTTTGTCTTAATTTCCATTAAATATTTTCCTTGATTTTAGTTTATTATTTCTTTGATCACGAATCTATACTTTCAAGTACGAAAATATATCATGTGACATGAAGTATTTTTGTTAGTCTTTATTTTGGAGAATTAAGGATTCAAAATTTATTAAATACCTCCACATTCGACAAGTGTAATATCTATAAGAATTATCAGACCTAGTACGAGCAACAGACTGAAAATCTTCGTCGATTCGAAACACTTTTAAGTCACAGAAGATGCATTCTCTTTTATAGGAGTAGTTTCTTGAGAGTTTCCTGGAATAAACCATTAAGTACTGCCCATTAATTATGAATAGTCCTCACCGGACGCGAAACATTATATATCAATAGATTTTAACTGTAAATTTTTCCACTAAGAAAGTTCTTCCATCCTAGAGGAATCAGAGACTGGGCCTCAGATTGTGGGCTCAATCTCTGCACAGTTGGACAACGCATAGTGGAACTCTTAAAAGCCGAATGCTAGACAGAATTAGACGTTTCAGTATTGACATCCAGGGACACTTTCATTGATAAAAGAACGTATTCACATATTGCTAAAGAGGAAACCATAAAAGCTCCCAAGGATTCATCCAGAAAGTCTTGTATGCTAAAAATAGGGGCGCAATATCAACTTTGACAGCAATGGAATTCAAGACCTAATATACCGAAGAGCCAGCACTAAGCCATGTTGAGTCTACTTTTGTTATTCTCCTTCTTAAGTGGGTTCGACAGTCAAGACGTGTCTGCTAAAAGTGTTTGGTACCAAGTTCCATATCCAAAATATCATAGCTACATCTGCTAGGGTCTCCCACTTAGTTTATGAAGCCAGAAAGGTCCTTTATGGAGTTGAGTTGTAATTCTTAAGTATTAAGAATATCTAATGTAGTTAATCGAATAATAGCATCACATACGTATGCAATACGATTCGCTGTTTCCTTCTTCTGTGGCAATTTCTACCTATGGTACCGAAAGGGTCCTTCCTACTCCTTCAGTTGATTGACTTTGGATTTAAGTATCTTGGAAACGCAGGCCTACCTCAAAGATTTTACCTGTGTGAGCAGTAAATGAAATCTCAGAAAATAAAAAAGTTCACCCGGCATCCCCTGAGTTATTGTGTAAGGCATGATACTCTTCCTGTTCGCCAAGCATCCTACGAACTCTATTAGGACACTGAAACCGAAGAGTCATTCACCTTAGACGCGAGTCGCTTAACTCCAAGGTTATGGGAGCGGTTTCACGTCTTCTTACGAAGCTGTCCTCTCCAAGAAAATTAAGAAAGGAGTTCGGCTATCTACCACTTGTCGACGCGTATTGTAGCTGCTCACACCCCACAATCTTTACATATTTTAAAATTGGGTAGTGGACCACTTAACGGTCGAAGGCAGTTTGTAAGGCATATGAGGTACCACTGCGTATTATGTTCCGAAAAGTGTCGCAAGGGAGGAAACCAGGAAAATATTCGAGCGTTCAGCCAGACAGAGGCGCATGCTAAAGGCAGACGCGAAACGACTATCTTCCATTTTTCAACAGTGGCAATGATCAAATTCGGGAACATATATTCTGAAGATCGATATCTTATCACTCGGCCTCAATGTTAGATTACTCTTTTGTTAGACTGAGAAAACACTTTTCCCAACCAAGTTAATAAAACAAAATTTTTTCTTCTTTCGTTGAAAATGGAATATTAAGGGTCAAATAACTGTCTCATTCAAATATAAAATTTGAAATTATGGAATTTGTATTTGTCAATAAATTTATTTATTGACTTTTATCTTAAATGTTACTTTTGTGTATTGTCAGCAAATTTGATATGTGTATTCAAAACCATGGTCTACTGTTTTGGTTTCCTTAGTGCATGCGTTATCTGCTCTACTTCGATGTCACCAGTTAGTAAAAATTAAATCGTTATGAAACTAACTTAACATCCACAACATATCAGTTATTGTTGTGGGTGTATGTACACCATGTAGACCACTTAACGACTGAAGGCCATTTGTAAGAATAACTTTGTATTTGTAGGATAAAATTTCATGTGCTGTCTAATGATAAGGCAACATTCTTCGGAGTATAAGGTCCTGGATTCGATCCTAGACACTATTGAATAACGAGAAGTGGATGTTGCGGTTCTGCGTATATTTCCATCGAGGTGGGGCTTAAAGGTTTTTTAGCATCTTACGTTATACGAGTACAACCACTGTTTATGCCATGATCTCCCGGAATGTAATACAAACGATGGATGCTATTACTACGGTATTCGCCCTTTGGATGTGCACTACGCTGAGTCAAATCTTTTGCTAAGACATCCACTTAAATTTTTGTCAAGAATTATACTTTATCAGAAATGAGCCTTGTGTATGTATTCCAAGTGAGAAAACTCGGAAAACACTCAAGCATTTGCACCGAAGATATACATTCAGGTAACAGAATAAGATAGAATGTTATCTATTGTTCAATGGTAAAAGTATCAAAAACCCAGGAGACAGATGAACTTTTGCCTATCCAATGTGTAATTTTGAGCTTTCTCTTTCTTTTTTCACCTCTTTTTTTAAAAAAAAATCTAACAAATCTAACAATTATGTGCATTTTGTCTTTAGTGTATCAATTCCATCACATAAAACTTATCTTTTATTAACTATAATTCAATGCAATTGTTAAGTTCAAAACAAAAGCTTGATTTTTATTACACTAAATTAAAAGAATAAAATAATTTTAATTTAAGCGCATGTGGAAATAAACATGCTTAATTTATGGTAATTTATATTTCCTAAAATAGCCAATGCTTCCTAAAGAATAAAATTATATTTTTATTGTGATGGAAACATAGGAATTGAAGCAAAAGCATGAACTCTGGGAGAAGTTTAAACGATTTTAAATTTTCCTAAACTCAGCATTTAATAATCCGCGTGGACTCGTGAAAATAATTATATCAAAATAAAAGTATTTTGATAAGCACACAATTCCATTTTCTATAATTACTAAAATATATTTTTTTAAATGTAGGTTAAGTAAGCTTGAAGCAATTCAAGCTTACTTAACCTACATTTAAAGTTAATAATAAGAAATTCATCGTTCCGAGGAATGTTTGTCTTATAACGAAACAAATGAATGCGAAAGAGTAAATGCTTAAAATAACATTGATGTGTAAGAAGAACAATTCTCGCGCAATAAATTATTTAAAACACGTAATATGTGTTAAATTACATAGTTTTTTTTCCATATATAAGGTATAGTATTTGAGAAAGTTTTTAATTATTCGATAAACTATAAAATCAGATTTTAAAAATGATGGCATTAAATTAAAAATGCTTAATGCAACTAAAAGTATGGCACATTAATAATTTATCACACACACAAAGACTATTTAGTTTGAAATAAAAAAATTTTATCTTCATCAAAGTACAAAATTCATTCATTTCCTTTTAAGTAGGAACCTATTTTGGGCTACATTCGCGCAAGCAGATGGATGATTTATAATCAGCAGTTTTTCCCTTTTAATAAAAGAAGAGAAGTTATAAGACCCCTCCCACTGTGTGAAAGCCGAATGGTAAGAGGAGAACCTCTCTTTAATTTAATAAAGATGGGGGGGGGGAGGTGTCAGAAAGAAGAGCAGAATTTAATTCTGAAATGGACTTGTGTGATTAATTGAATGTTGCGTCATTTTCTGCGTTGAAGTTGATGCATTTTTTTCCTCCTGGAACAAAAGGGAATTAAAGAGCAGAAATGAAAGGAAGCATTATTTCAGTTTTCTCATGCAATTAGCATGACATGCAACATATTCTTAATAAGCTATTCATTTAATAAGTGAAATATTTTTCTGGGATTTTGTGTGTGAGAAAGAAATTAAACATTTTTACAGTTACAATGATGTTTTACTGAAATTAAAAATATAATTAAAATTATTAGATAAACTCAAAGTTTTATTCAAAAGAAAAAACATTTTTTAAACAGTTAAGGAATGTTTCTTTTTCGTAAATATAAACACTTTTTTATGTATTTTCATAAAGATTTTCTAATCCTTTAAGCTAAGTAGCTTAATTTGTAAGTAACACGATTCTAAGTTAAATGTGCTTGAGATATTATAATTTTATTTTGTTTGACGCAGCATGTGAAGGTTTTTATATGTTGTAATTAAGAGGTAAGTCGACTTTTTTTTCCTAATAAAAATCAATATGTTAAGAGTTTTGGAAATAAATATTCATTATTTAGTCATTGTGTGAATTTACCAATGATTTTTCGATGTTACGCAAAGCTTTTACGAAGATTTTTATGTTAACAAAAATATTTTTTATTTATTTTTAGGTCATATTAATAATTGATAAGTAATATTTTTTAGATTTTTATGTATAAACAAAAATATTTTTTTTACATTTTTAGGTCATATTAATAATTGATAATAAATTTTTTTAAGTATCCATTAAGATTTCGTGATGCATTACTATGTCTATATAGTGCTCCTGAAAAATATTCCGCCTTTAATTATCAAATTCCCTTGAATTTAAAAAAAATTGTTCTATGTGCACATTTCTTTAGGTTATTCATTTTAAGCAGATATTCAATGGAAATATATCTTACTCTACTTTTTTAGAGAAATTATTCTTGTTTGCGTCACACACTCCGTGGTTTACTCCAGTAAGTTATAAAGAACAAAACCGTTTTAAATTTTCTGCCATTATCGATAATTTCTAGACAAGTCGTCAAATACGCTTTCTGAGCGAGCCCATGCCCAGCTAGTAATCAAAAGCGGAATTGGGTAGGTAATATTCTTTATCACTAACAGATGGCGCTAGTAATAGTTCCGAAATAACACTAAATATTAAACATTCATGGATAGCCTCATTGATTCGAGAAGGTTCTCGTGCATTCCAACCTCTTCGCAGTCATTGTAGAGTAAAAAGTCGGTCTGCATAGTAAGCGGAACTGCGTCTATTGCGAAGTGAAGTGATTCCGAAACTTCGTTTAGAAGACCGATCTGTCCGAAGCTCATACGTCATTTTGATTTAACTTTTAAATTTTTTGTAGGATTTACTAGCATGGAAAAAAAGCGAAAATTAGACAGTGAATACAGAACCTTCAAAAGTCAATGGAACTTCCAATATTTCGTGATTGAGTCCAGTATTAAGGTTCTATGTATTTTTTTTTTTCTTGATTTGCTATTAAATCAAAACCGTTCTAAAAAAACTTTAATCGTTATTAAGAAACGAAACATTTTCAAAGTTACTCAAAACATACAGGAAGTTTTCGGATAGAAAAATTTGGAGCGCTTTAAAGTGTGTCTTAAAATTGCACCGAACTTTGCTTACGGAAGTCAATACTAAACAAGAAGCTGCTGCTCCTGCCAGCTTTCGTGAGGGTCTTGAAATCACAGAACGTGGTCAACCATTCGCCGATGGAGAAATGATCGAAGAAACTAGCTAATATTCCCGCGCCAATTTCTAGTTATTAAAAACGTTGTTAAACACCGTTCACTAAATGTCGGTCCATTAGATACACCATGGGGAGATTTCGTAAGAATAAATATTTTTTATTGGATGGGGTACAAAAGAGAGGTTTATCGATTAAATGAATGCTGTGGCCCTAGCTAACAGTATCCGAGTGCTCTTTTTCTCACGAATATTATCAAGATAATTTTAACCATACTTGCAAGTAATTACTAACAACCAGCTGTAACGGTTGTAATCTTGCTCTTTAGATAATAACCATTGTACGTAACTTGAAATATTCGGTAATTATTGGCATATATATATATATATATATATATATATATATATATATATATATATATATATATATAATGACAGACAGAGGGAAAACAAAATTCGCCACTTTTTTGAATGGTTAAAATTTATTGAAAAGATTGTAGGATGCGTTTTGCAATTATTTCTTGAAATATATTATTTGGCAATATATTAATACCTTTAAAAGTGTATCATATTAATTAATAAGAAATATTTCTTGTTAATTAATATGATACACTTTTTTGTAAAACACTTTTCTTTGTTTAACTGAGAATTCTAAATTTTACTTCAGCTATAAAAACATACTGATGTAGTTTGCCTCTCTCTACAAATAGGAAATATACTGAAAATAAACTATCATAGATAAAAAATTGGCATAGAAATAAACAAATTTGGTTGATTTTTCAAAAAGATTGTTAGGAATCATTACTTAGGGGAATAGCCTAATCAGTACGAAATATCAATCGTATGTAAGATTTTCTCAATGATTACAGAAGACTAATATTTGTAATGCTTGAGTGATCACAACAAACTGCAATATTTAGTGACAGTCATTCTTTAACAATAAAAGTCTGTTTTGTATATTGATTTTAAAACAATAATCATGCTAAAATTAAAATTAGGTTTTTAGTTAATTAACTTTATGCCAGTTTTCCATCGGCACGTGATTGGACTTTGGTTGAATAGTAAAATTGAGTTGCTGTAATTACACTGTAAATGATGTTGAGCATAAATGGAGTTCAGCGCTCAATTCCTATTAGAGTTATTAGACTAACTGTATGTTTAACATGAAATCATCAAAGGTTTATTTCAGAAAACTATTATTTTCCGGTCACTTTTCGCGCATGGCGATAAATTTGGTCTTTCATCTGTATTTTAAAGCGGACTCAGTACAACATTTTCGCCCAAGGTGAAAAGCGAACCTGTGGCATGCAGTTCCGCCTTTTTCTCTAAAAAATAATAAATGGCAAATGACTACACAATACTTTCAAAAGTTAGTCTTTTCAATATTAAATTTTAATTAGTGATGATTCTTCAATAATACACTGCTTTCTAAACAATGCAAACAAAGCAATGAAATTTTAGTTAAAATATCCCCTATTTGCATTTCGGAATATCAATACAGTAAAATATTTATTCACTTTGAAATGTCGACTTCTTTATTATATACAGGGTGATTAAAAAATTTTTTTTCGACATATGAGCCCCTAATTATCATACCATTCAAAAAAAGTTAATGAAGTAGGTAAGGTATTTTGAGGCATGTTCTCAAGAATTTTATGGAAAACAACAGTGTCACTCAAGCAGTTACGGTTTGAGAAAATTTCGAAAACATCAAATAGCAACACTAAGTTTTTTTTTGTATTGGAATGTGATTTCCATTGTGAAAAACCCTAAATATCGTTTGAATGGCAACTGTTGCATGAAAATCACCGGCGATACATTGGCTAAAAGTGAGGACAACCAATAAGGACAGAGAAGCAGCAAAAACAAAGCATTTTGTGCTTCACAAATTTTTCACATGACCATTAACACACATGAGAATACTTTGCATGCGGCAGATGGTGAATAGCACAGTAGTACCAGGACAATAGGAAGCTCATGAATCGCAGCTCGGATTGCATCTGTCAAATCAGATGCATTTTGCGAACGAAACTGAGACACTTTACATTTCAGATGTCTCCACAGCCAGAAATCCATTGGTGTCAGATCAGGAGACCTTGGTGGCCACGGAAACGGGAAACGACAGAAGATAACTGTGTCACCAAACTGCTGATTTAAGACACGTTTGACCGAAGACCCTACATGTGTAGATGCCAGATGGCGCTCCTCCACAACTCCAGACAAAGTATTTTGCGGTTGCATTGCGGGTATCGTGTAACGAGTTGTCATGTCCAGATAGCGAGCACTCGTTACTGTACACGTTTGCAGATCAGCAGCAGTAACCTCTTACAAAATAAGGGCCAAGGATAAACGCACTCGTGATACCACACCACACGGTCACTTTTTCCTAATTTAATAGACGTGCGAGCACGTTATGTGGATTATTCTCTGTCCAGTGCACACAATTTTTTGAATTCCCGTTACCAGTTAACGAGAAATGCACCTCATCTTTTCATAGAATACTTAAAGGTCAACTGCTATCTTCATCGTACCGGGTAAGGAATTGATTCGTAAAATCCTGCCGCATTTGATAGTCTCTTGCTTCCAACAAGTGGACACGCTGTAATCGATACGGAAACCTGTTTAGAACAGAGCGCAGAATCTTGTGGACATATGAATTCGGCAGATACTTGGAAAATCGCCTGCACTTGCGGGACGAATTGCGCTTGAAGTCTGATGAACTTCTGCAACGACTTCCACCGGAACAGACTGAGATGGATCGCATGTGCAGCCACTTTCTTCAAATGTATGAATCAAGTCCTGTATACCTTTGACAGTGCACGAGCCTCGCCGTAATCTATGATTTCTTCGATAAACACACAGTGTCTCTGCGGCATTTTGTCCATCCAGGTAATAAATCTTTACGACTTCCACACGTTCTTTTCCTTAAAGCAGCACGTTGTTTGGAATGGAGGAAAGTATTCGTATTTCGCGGTGCCTTTTCCTTCACCACGCGTGACGACGTCAGTCATGGCTGTGTCTCTCGTAGAACCCGAAATTTGTGTTTCTTCTTGTTTTGTGGAGGACTCAGCTGAAAAAACGGCGTGCACAGTGATGTAAATGAAACGGACATTCACGCTCTGATGTGCGGCAAATTCTTTTTTTATTTTTTCCTTGCCTAGCTGCGGGGATTTTTGTGCTACACAGGCCATTCCAATATTATTTAGTGTGTTTCAGTATGGAGATCGCATTCCCATAGAAGAAAACTGGGTGTTGCCTTTTAAATTTTCTCACTGTAACCGTAACTGTTTGAATGACACTGTTCTTTTCTGTATCATTCTTGAGCGCATACTTCAAAATACCTTATGCAAAATGTCATTCAGTTTCTGTGAGTGGTATGAGAGTTTGGGGCCAAAACGTCTGGATTGTTATTTAATAATCATCTTGTGTATTTGACACGATAATTTAATACAATAAATAATACATTAATATAATTTTAAAATAATACACTTAGGTGTTTCACAACTACTTACAAAGAAAACAGTTAAACGAGTAAATTTGTTTTTTAAGAAGGAAGAGCTTTTTTTATCAATTTCATAGAAACGATTCCTCATTGGAAATTGCAGGAAACACACTGGAAGAAGCACCCTTAAAGATATTCACTGATTTCCGGATTGCTTGTCAACTGTATGAAAAAAAACTATGTGATAACCCTTTCATTACTTGTTTATCGAATATTCCATTATTTTGTACAGTCTGAAGAATGAGATTAATTATTCACATATTTTTTATGTTTCTCTGCAAGTCAGCGAAAATGATGAGGTATTGAATTTCCCTACGTTGTAAGCGAGTAAAAGACAGCATAAAAGGCAGTTTGCGGGGATGATTGACGGCTTTTGCAGACCATTGGGAGGGGGGGGGATCGCTTTGCGTTTTCATTTATTGACTGTACTCTTCTGCCATTACGGAAGACATTCACTCGCGAAAGTGGAATGTTTACCTGTCATGTTTTGAAGTCTTTTGCGAAATTATTTTTACCTTGTGGGAGCGATTTTATTTTAAATATGAAAGGATTTACTACTAGACTTTATTACTCAAATAGATTTATTACTAGAGGAATGAATAATAGAAAATGAATTATAGAACAATATCCATCTTCAGGTACGTTTTGACTGTATGGATTGTTTCTTAAGAACTCCAGAGAATAAATGAAGGTATTATTGAATTTAATCACAAGTGATATATTCGAATGATGTATTCACGTTCAAAGAGGCAGGTTGTTATTATTATAAAAATAACCAGTAAAGGTGTATTGACGTTCTATTAGTAAAAAAATTAACTAAGAAATAGTCATTCTCTAATTTGCATCTTTTTATAACTTAGTTTTCTTGATTACTTCCGACTGTATTTTTTTTGTTCAAATCCTTTAGCTAAAGCATGGGTGGGGAATGACAGTGGTTTATCGCGTTTAAAAATACTACTAAGTATCTCGCAGCCCAAAAGTCCACTATAATGCACTTTAGTATCACGTACGAAGGTTCTCATGGGTAGTGTGTCGCAAGGGAAAATCCCATACACCTACCCTCGGCTCTTTCAGAGAGAGAGAGAATTTTCGGCTTCAGAGCGAATACTGAAGTCCTATGGAGACACTTAGTGGTATTTTTAATACGTATAGAAGCTCTACCAAATGGTAGGACGACGCTTTTCGCAGCTTCAGGTCACAGGTATGATCTCAGCCACTGTTGAACAGCGGAAGACGGTTTTGCATTCCCATCTGTCGGGGTGGGTGCTTGGGATTTTCCCTTGCGACACACTGTCCATGAGAACCTTCTTGCGTGATAGTAAAGTGCATTATAGCTGACCTTTGGGCTGCGAGATGTCAAAACTTCTCCCGGAAGCCTTCTCTTATTTCTCTTTAAATTATTCTTTTTAAATTCTCTATTAAATTATAAAAAGCTCCGCGTATATATATATATATATATATATATATATATATATATATATATATATATATAATATATATATATATATATATATATATATATATATATATATATATACAAACATTTACAGACAGACTAAGAAAAATAAAAATGTTTTGTTCCCTCCTTAGCAGAGTATTAAATTTACGGACTTTATCGTCGCTCTGTAATAAATTCCTGGCGTCAGTGATTCGAGCAACTCCAGTTGCAACTTCTCTGTCAGGCACAAATGTTCAGGAGAAGTTCGCATGTCTGCTGAAGATGTTTCCCTGATTTCCTCAAGTGTAGATTGCTTTTTAGATTATGTCACTGAATGTATAAAAATGAAAATCGTGCATAGCAACACTGTCCTTCTCCCACCTTCTTTTTAAATTCGTACGGTTTCTTTGAACTTGGGTCGAAGCGTCCACACTTAAAATGTGTCAGTAAGACAATAAACGTAAGACAAACGAGTGGAATAATTTCTAATACGAATCAAGTAGAAAGAATCCGAATCAAGGAGCTCAAATAGTATGGATAACTATATAAAACAATTTTTCCTGCTGCATATAATATATTAGTATCTCAGTCATTACAATAAAATCCTGGATGTCCGTTAGCGGCTTATCTGAATGTCTGTAAAGGCGTAAATTCCTGCTCTGCAACTCTTAGTGGAGACGAAGTGTTTGTGTGCAAAAAAGGAACTAAATCACGTAGAAAATATATATGTATGTTAGAAATGAACAGTTTAATTTCTCTTTAAGCAATATGCAAATATATATATATATATATATATATATATATATATATAAATGCATGTTTACGTAATATACTTGTTATGTGGATAAATTGTTTGAAAGCATATATCTGTTGATTTGCTCACTGATTTTCTTAGCGTGATGCATTTTACCAGCTTATCCGCGATGATGCGCTATCGTAAGGGGAGGAGTACCATTTCATTGAATTAGAAGAAACTGAGTGAGGATTAATCATTTTGACATCCATTTTTATTGGAAATCTATGAAAGAGTAATTAATAACCGAACTCGTTCGAAGATACATGCTAATTTCAGCGAACTGAAGCATTTCCGATTCAGCTCACTCCTCCCAAGTGGGAAAGGACATTTCGAGAAGTGTTCCATCGCCTCTGAAGATGATCGATATTCATTTTTGCGCTTGTTATCGTCTGATTTGAAGGGGGGGGGGTGCTTCCTTCTCCTGCGGAGGCGAAAAGGGTTGATGCATCTGATGGATGGGCTCTGCGGCGCACACAGTTGCTGTTGGAGCAGTGGAGGCAGGATGCAGGCTCAGGATGGTCGCAAATGCCATCTGTTGTCGACTCCTGCCTATCTCATTCAAGGGAAGGTCGCGGAAATAATTATTTTTAATTATTTTCTTATTTTTCTTAGATAATTTTTTTCACAGATCCTTATTTCTTTTGCTGTTCCGAGAAAAATCTTGATACTAAAGAATGATATTAAAATGAATGTATATGAAGTTTTAGGCTCGTGCATGCATTTTCGGAACAAAAAGTTTTGTCAAAAAGTACAGGATGTCTGAAGTGTTCCCCAATATGCCTCACACGAGGTTATCTGTAATTTGGATTGAAATGTGTGGCTTTCACATGTAGAAAGTGTAAAGTTACTGATAAAGTATACCACAAATATTTAAACTAAAAGTTCTTCTGTTATCTCCATTTAAAATAGCAATCGTGAATTTTTGTTTATTTTTCTATTTGCAACATTTTTCTATCTCCTGACGGTGGCCAAACTTCTAGTGGAAGGCCCTGTGGTCCTATTGTTTCACAATCAAGCACGCATACGCTTTTCTAATGTTCCTCTCTACCCGAACAAATAAATGCTGCCGTCAGAAAGTCCGAACCACTCGATTATCGCACAGGGAATGTGTGTAAGAGTATTGCAGGCGTACCTTATTTGGTTGCAGTACTCGAATCTTTAAAATATTCTACCATTTTATTAATATGCTCTGAAATATTACTTTAGCAATATGATTGTGAGTGAATTTTTCTTTAACTGCGCTACTGTCGTTTTTAGTTTAGATAGTAAAACATTTTTGTCAGAGTTGTTTCGTTATTTATAAAAAGGATTTCATGCTCTTATAGAATCTGCACGCAACCTAACAAAAGGGAAGCTAATTTTCATCAATGCTTTGTTTTTGAAATTTTTGTTTTATAAATTATCTATTTTGACGGAAATGAATTAAAAATTATTAATTTACAATTAATTTATAGTTTATGATATAAATTTGTAGTACTGAATATCTATCTTAGTACGTTAACTAGGTCAAATTATACCTCAAATTATACATTTTGTTATTAAAATAACGCATGAATTCTCTGGAAGTATATGAAGATGCGCATTAGATAAAAAAGAATTTGCGTATCCAGTTTTGCATTCTAATGTTATTGCATGTTGTTGCCGTCGCAGCGCTCGCACCAGACGACAGACTGCATTAGTCATTTTTAGTAAACCGTCGTCTTTGAAACTTCAGTGACTTGTTAAAAAATATAACCGTTTATTGTGAATAGATATAGTGTTATTTTTAGGTAAATCTTTTTACACATTATTTCATATTTTATATTCTGCATTCATTTGCAAGAACATAGTATGTCACGACTGAAGTTCTAACCTATAACAGCCTTAAGGTATTAAAAGTTATTAAACTTATAATTTATTTTGCTTATTTTTGAACAATAAAATATTTTAATATTATGAGAAATTATATCATTAAATCAGTGTAAAATATAGAAATAATTATTAAAATTACCTTGAATTAATATATTATTTATTATTTTCTTGTGTTAGTAATGTGTTTAGTACTTTAATATGTGACAAAATATGCTTTTGCAAACGAATGCAGAATAAATTACTTATTTCATAAAATTATTATTAAAATATATATTTCTTTTCATGGCTAGTTATATGAAGAAATCGAAATTATCCGAAACATGTAGTAGCAGAGAATTTCAAGCCTGATGGACCGATAGATACGGTATGATTGAAAAGGGCAGTAAAGCAATTTGTAGTTTATGTTCTAAAACTGTGATCAGTAGAACATCTTCAGTGAAGCGGCATTATGAAACCAACCAAAAATTTCTTCTTGATCGAAGTGTAGAAGAGCAACGGGAGTATATATCACGAGCCTTAAAAATAAAAATGCTCAAACTACTTCTGCTGCTAGTTATCAAGTATCAAAAACTTTTGCTCAATATGCCAAAACTTTTAATGAAAGTGGATTTTTAAAGAGTGCTTGACTGCAATGTGCACCATACTCATTCGATGATTTTGAAAACAAAGAAAAAATTATCCCAAAGATTCAATGACATGCCGATAGCTAGAAATACAGTGAAAAGAGAATTTTGGGTACGGCAGAAAATATAAATTTTCAACAAAAAATTATATAAAGTCTTGGGATTTTATATCCATTTGTCTTGACGAGTCTATTGATGTAACTGTCTCTGCTCGTTTAGCAATTCTTGTATGTTATTTTGTTCAAAACAATATTGAAGAAGCATTAATAAGTTTATCAACATTAATAGCGACAACAAAAGGATTAGTCATTTGCAATGCAGTTATAGATGCATTGGGAAAAAGAGAAATAGGTTCTTCTAAAATTGTGTCCGTTACAACTGACGGTGCCTGCAGCTTAACTGAACGGGAAAATGGATTTACAAATTTATTTACACAAAACGTTTTTTGAACACACAATTGTTGATTTTCATTGCGTTATTCACCATCAAGCATTATGTGCCAAAACAAGTTTAAAATGTTTGATTATAGTTTGAGTTTTGTAACAAAATTAGTCAATTTTATATCAGCCCGAACACATAAATAAAAGAAAATTTCAAGAATTGTTAAACGAAGTAAACTCGTCGTACAATAGCTTACTTTTATACAATAATGTACGCTGGTTAAGCCACGGAAATGTTTTGCAAAGATTTTTAAATAATTTGGAGGAAATAAGATTATTTCTATAAATAATGAGAACATTATTGACCAATAGAATCAATTATTGGATGTAGAATGGCTAGTACAGTTATATTTTTTCACTGATTTATGTGCTCTCACTTAAATGAATTAAATATAAAACTATACAAGATGTTAATAAAACAGTCATTAAAATGTTTTACTTAATCAAAGCATTCGAAGTCAAATTACAGATTTATAATCGTGATATTCTTTCAAATTCATATAAATATTTTCCGAATACAAAAATTTATTTTCTGTAAGTGAATGTCACGAAAATCCGAATAAAGAGTCATCATCGAAAAAATTTTCAATGGTAATTCAAACCCTGATTCAGGAATTTTCTGCAAGATTTACGCAGTTTAAAGAATTTGAAGAAACTGAAATTTATTTTATGTCCTGATACAATACCATTTGAAAAATTAAATTTAAATTTCCTTAAGTGGTTAAGTTTTAATAAATAAGAAATGGAATGAGTTGAATTTCAGTCAAGTACCATATGGAACCAAAAAATTGTTGATTTAAGAAATAATTTAGAAATTATTGAAAGTATAATGAATTATTGGATAAAATAAATAAAATTGCAGAAGAGATGGATTTCTAATTACATGGAATTCAATTCCTGACACGGTTAATTGTTTAAAAACATGAGTGAAGGCAATTTTATTAATATTTTCATCGACGTGGGCATGTGAATCGCTCTATTTTCAGAATTAAATTGTATAAAAAATATAGGAATAGAATGACGGATGAGTCGAGTTCTGCATGCGTACTGTTGAAATTAACTAAATATGAACCAGATATTAAATCTTTATGATCTTGTGTACAGCAACAAAAATCACATAAGAAACAATTGTTTTTAACGTGAATATCACTTTTATGAAACATTTATTATAAAATTGTATAAAGGAATTAATTTTATTTTTTTATTTAATTAAACTTACATATAATTTCACCTCTTTCACATTTCGAATGAAATTTTACTGTGGCTTGTCACCTATTTAAAAAAGAATTTTTTAGGCTTAGTGGCACGGACATCAAAAAATGTTCGCCATCCCTAATATAGAATATTACTAGAAAGGGTTTGGTTTCGAATTGGGTACCACTTGGTTTGGCGAAACCTTTCATGATAAATTTTAGCAATAAAATTTAATTTTTGGTAACCCTGGTCCTTTAGTTTATCTTTTGTATAGCTACAGTGGACATCTTGCTAATAACATACTGGCGCCTATATTGGCATCAAAAAATCAAGGGGTACGTTATTATAAACATCTATCTACTTTAAATATTACTACGAAACTGGTATCTGAATTATTTCGAATTCAACTGTTCAAGAATTCGATTTATACTTCCTTGGGTATCACCTTTCATGTGTAAAAAAAGTGAACATAAATCAATATCTTTAGATTGCATTCCAAAAAATGTAAAGCTTTGATTTTAGAGCAGTATTTTGAACATGATTGCTTGCGTCTGATGTCTTGTTCTGTTGCAGGAAGTGGTGGAGCGAGAGAGATGCGCAGAGGGAGCGGCTCTTTCCACGTGCTGAAATTGCTTCGCTGAGGAAGATGCCAGCTCAAATACCAGTCATGAGTTTGAAGTGGGAAAAACTCTCACCTGCGGAGTTTCAGCAGCTCCAAGACTACATTCAATGTAAGTCAATAAATCGCAACTAAAATTGGATTCCGTCAATCACAAGGATTGAGGGACTGTATATTAATTCCTACTTATTACTGAAATACGTAAATTATTGATTAATCTGTATAAAAGGCAATGTGTGGTTCAAATCATTATATTGATATTATGCATATTGAAATCCAGATTCCCTACTCAATCTAATCATTTATATTTGCTGGAATTTCTAGACTGACTATTTTATACTACTCTCTTTATGATTTGCTTGGTGATGCTGATTTTGACGACACCGACAGCTAAATTGACATTTCTTCTGATTTTTAATTCAAAAGTTTCTATATGATTATTCAACTTGTGTTAAGCATCTAATGATTGTAATAAATTATAATAACTTTTTACTATGACTGCGTTATGTGTTGATGAGACTTATAATTTATCTGATGACAGTTATGCAATTTGATCCTACCAGCTACATTATGCTCAAGTTCTCCATGGCAACAAATACTAAATTGATGAGATCATAACCAAGTAATGAGTACCTTTTTCAGATGGCGTTTAAGAGAATGTGTTGTGACAAAGCCTGTGACACAAACATCATTGCAATAAAAAGGCTTCATGCCATTTATCTTTGCTGAACACAAAAATGATAGTGAGAAAATATTACATAAAAATATTAAATTATAATAAGTGAGCTTTCTTCAACAATATTTTATTATTCTATTATCTAAATAATTCTATTATGAGAAACAATTTAATATAAAATTGTTCTCAATTTGTCTACAACATTAGCTTTCTGAGTTCAGTTGTCTGGTCTTCAATTCAATAATTAGTCGATGATTCGATTCCTTACTTGGGTGGGAATGCTCAAAACAATTTCCAAGTGCATATAATAAAGGAGATAGTTTAGTGTTAGAACCTTAGATTCAGTATTAAACAAAATGCGTCAGTATTTATATTAATTTTAAACTTGAAAAATGTACATGTATGGAAAATAGAAAACAGGACAAATTTGTTAATTTTTTTATTTAGAGAGATATTTAGTCAAAATGACTGTAGTTTGCACTACACACAATTTAATTTAATAAAAAATGTAAGCACCGAATAACATCAAATGTTTTTTAAATACTAACCTGTAATATTAATTTATCTAACTCAGTGTACAAAATTGCTTATATTTACAGAATGCCTAAATTAATTTGTGATATTTCGGAATGAATATAAAAAAATATCTCAATATTTCAGTATATTTAAACATAGAATATATCACTACAAAATACTACTCCCAGATACAAGCGCATCTCTGTTTTATAATAAACAACTGTTATCAGATGGAGACATAATGATGCGCTTATTAAATCTTTAATGAAAAAGTAATTAATTGCTTAGAAAACTGTAAAAACTAAATGAAGCTAAATACGATAGGTTTAAGATTTCAATTTAAATTAGATTTAATGGCATTTGTGTAAAAATAAGTTATGTTTTGTATTCCATATCAATGATGGAAGTTTATCAATTCTTAATTTAAGAGGGAATAATGCATATAAGTCCCTTTATATAATTTTGAACATCGTTCACATAAAATGACAAATGAGTAACTTAAATTTTCCAGTAAGAATTTTATATCTTTAAATGATATTTTCTAATTAGAAAGTTTTTAAAAAGGATTCTCTCTCATAAGCTATTTTTTAATATTTATTAATTATCATACGCGCGCGAGTGTGCGTTAAGGAGAGTTTATGTATAAAAATTATCTCGTCAGCATAAATGAGATTTCCATAGTTAAATATGAACTAAAGTTAGTGCTACTAAAAATAAATATCTGAAAACATGATAATAAAGAACATTTATCTCTGATTTATTGAATTTATTTCGAAGTTTTAGTGAAAAGTTGAAAATCTACGAATGAATTTTCGAGCATCATGTATAGTTGATGACATTATTCACAGAAAGTCATTTCAGCCAAACGGTGGGGTCTAATCTATGAAATATCTTGACTTGTAAATCAAAAGAGTCAGACTTTGAAAATGGGGCATTTTGGTTGCTCAAATTTTCCCCTTCTGAAAAGCATAACATCATAGCATTTTTTACTTTGAGCAAAATCAATTACCTCGTACTACACTGACAAAACGAAATACTCTCCTGTCTTATGGGAACGATTCCTCTTCCGACATCTTCAGTCTGATTTTTGCGATGCATTTGCAGAACTGAATACCAAACCATGAAAGACGTTGAGTGAAAGTCTTTGGTTGGCTGCCGCATGAACGAATGGGAGAATTGGCATCCACTTAGGAAAAAAACCTTCCAAATGATCGCTCAATCTCATCATTATCTTGATTAAACACAGCCACAGTATTGAAAGTTTCTGCAGAAATTTCCAGTTTAAGACTGTTTTATATTTTCAAACCACGAACAATCGAGGTCAATGCGGCTCAGTTCATGCAACTGGTAAATATATATATATATATATATATATATATATATATATATATATATATATATATATATATATATATATATATATATATATATATATATACTGCTGGACAATTGCTAAGGACGGATAACATTATCATCCATAGCAAGCACAAAATGAAAGGAAGCAAAATGTGGAAAACTAGAATAAGTGCGGGATATAGTAAGAAGAAGTATGCGTATGCAAAATTTTTTTCCACGTCTGTTCATCACGTGACAGCGTTCATAAGAGCTTTAAAGGTTTTCACGCGTGTGGACAGTTGTTGTTTCAAGTCAAAGTTTTATAGGAAAAATTTAATAGATGAACTTGAAACTTTTGGCATGTCTTCCCGACATCACATAGATGATTTTATGCGTGGCCGAATTATTGGAAAGATCGAAGAAGGGTGAAAAATAAAGATGTTGCCTGGGAGTTCAACATCGCTCACAGTGTTGTTTCACGGCTGTGGAAGTTAAAACTACAGGAATGTGTAATAGGCGGCATGGGGGAGGTCTTGTTAGAAGTACGACGCCTGCAGAAGACAGATATATCGTCCTATCAGCAAAAAGGAACAGGCGCACCACAGCTCAGCAGGTGGCAAATCAGTTTCTTGCTGCCTCAGGAAAGTAGATCTCCCGAAAAACTGTTGCCAGACATTTGAGGGGAGGACTATACGCCCGCAGACCTGTTATGTGTGTCTCATTGACCAGACAGCACCGTACAGCCCGTTTGCAATGGTGTCGTGAGCATAGCAATCGGACTGAACAGGACTGGGCATGCGTACTATTCTCAGGTGAATGTAGGTTCAGTCTGTCATCGGATTGTAGACGCCAACTGATCTGGCGCGAGAGTGGTATTGCTTATCGTCCAGAAAATATCCAAGAAAGGGACCGATATCCGACATGCAGTGTCATGGTGCGGACCGGCATCATGATCAATGGCCGCACGCCCCTACATCAGGTTGCGAATGGGACTATGACGCGCCAATGATACATTAATGAAGTTCTACTTCCTCGTGTTCGTCTTTTCCGTGTTGCTGTCGGTGATAAATTTTATTTTATGGACGTCAACGCAACATGCCATCGAACACTCGCTGTTCAGGATTGTCTAGACAGCGAGGGTATTCAACGCCTCGTATGACCATCACGTTCTCCAGATCTAAACCCCATTGAAAATGCGTGGGATACTTTGGGGAGGCAAGTTGCTGGTCGAAACTTTCCTCCAACAAACAAGAACACCCTCATCCGTGCACTCCCAGAGGAATGGGATAAATTGCCTCAACAGCTGCTGGATAATGTTGTGCAATGTATGATACGACGTGTGGAATGTTGCATCACACTCCACGGAGGACATATCCCGTACTGATACCTTTCTTCAAGGTGCCTGCTGACTTTTAGATGCATAGTTCCATTTTTCCGTATGCGGCATCAAATGAACATTTTTTTTCTTTCAGATGTTTCACAGCTTTTGTACTTTCCAGAACAATAAATATTCTTTATTCTAATGTCTGAAATTTGTGGCAACTATATTTTATCCTACTAGGCCTCATGTCTCGCTTAATGTTATGCTACATTACAATTTGTGATCCATCCTTAGCAATTGTTCACCAGTGTGTGTACATATATATATAAAGCAGTAAAAACATTTTAAAGCAATAAATATATTATGTAAAATACAGTATATTAAGTTAACAAATACCAAATAGTATATTACCGGAAATCTAACTCGCGCAAAAGCAGCTGAAGGGAGATGAGCCAGTATAAATAAGAGGCGACATGAAGCACATAAAACTAGTAAGACAAAATTTGAAAATCAGTGACCAGAATAAAATAATATACAATGCAAAGAATAGGAGGAAAGCAGAGTCTTCTTCAGGAGAGAGATGGCAGAGCTCTTTTCTGACGTGCTCCGAGGACACATGTTTCGAACAATTCCCCCATGTATGCATAGTGTGGGGGTGCTTCTGTGAAAATTTGTTCTGAAATGCAATACTTGTTATGTTCTTACTCTTGCGAGAATAAATCTTGTGAAGTAGTATTCACTGAAGAGTACTTTTTAATATTTCTTCACTTGGGTCAAACTCGATGTATCGTTCAGAAAAGAATCTGAAAATATCTAAAACGTGTTATAAGAGCTCATAATTTAATGTTTGCATATCATTTTTATTTAGCGCTGCTTTAACATTTAGACCATTCAACGACATACATTTTAAAAGAATTTTTCAGAAATTATTCGATTGAAAAAGCTTCAATCTCTCCATAATTATTTATTAAAACATTTCACAATTTTTAATGAGTAATTTTCTTTTTAAATTAGGTTTTTCTAATTAACAAAGTTTTAAGCAAAATTATTTTTTTATCAGTGATGTATCCTGCTGATTGGTTCTTCAATTTTATTCCCATCTCAATCTGAAATTACTCCGTAGTAAAATTGATTTACATTTTAATAATTCTTATTTAAAATATTGGTATTGATGTTAAGCAGCTTTTTTTATATTTTTAGTACATAATATAATAATATTTTTAGTACATAATTTAAATGTGTAAAAAAAATTTATTCAATATTTTTAAATTTTTATAACAAAAAAGTAACAAAAATTGAATATTTCTTACTTGGATTTATCATTCTAAATATTGTTTAAAAATATTGCAGAAATATTATTTAAAATAAAAATATTTTTGATAAAATGAATGTATTTTTAGAAAAAACAAGCTATTTTCATAGAAATTTAATTAAATTTAATAAATTAAATAAACTAATATAAAAATATTTTTAAATAACCAACTGTTATTAAATTAAAAGTTTCCGATTTTCTTGAAAAGTATTAAAATCTTTGTTTAAGTTGACTTAAAAGTTCACATTATTTAATTCTCAACAAATAAAATATTAATTTATCACTGTAATATATAAATCATATCAATCAAAATATTCTTCTCTCTTGAGAAGATTTACCTTTATGTAAATGTACATTACAAACATTTAATTACATATCAATTGTTTTTATTTTATTTCTTTATAATGAAACACTTAAAAAGACAATTCAAAAATATTTGTTCTTAATATCATCACCAAGAAATATTTTTACTCTGATTACCATTTTCCTTAATCCTTAAAAATTCCTCAAGAAAACTTTAAGAACTAACGAAGCAATTCAACCATAAATGAAATCAAATCTTAAGTAAATAAAATTTTAAAGAAACATAATGCAAAGAAATTGCATATGTATCAACTTTGTAATGTTTGAAGAGAATTTTTTCATTCAATTTTTTTTCTTTTTAAAAAAGCTCTTTATTAGGTTCTCTTATTAACTTTAAGTTCTTCAAAAATAAATTAATAGGTATTGTTTTATGTTCCTAAAATTGAAACTCTGAGTGGTAGAAACAATTCGAAATGTTAAGTTATAAAATATTTAAATTTACTTAAACTGAGACTTAATAAAAATCATTTGAATATATTTTATTTCTGTATACCACTAGTTTTTAGCAAATATATTTTAATTATTCTATTCAATTTTTTCATTTCACATGCAATAAATATTATTTTAGAATTAAATCAGTAATTTAAGGCTTCATCATCATGTTTAAAGTCTGTGGCCATTGGGTTATGGTTTTACTCATTAATACAAAATTCTCTGTTTTGGTGTGATGATTATATAATTTTTTATTTTTATGTTAAACTAATTTTTACTTCACATAGGATTAAGGAATTTATTATGATTTTCTGAATTGCAATAGTCATAGATATTTATAAAATTCCCAAATTTTTCATTGATAAATTACCCATTGGAAGTATTTAATTTTTAAATTTGGATTATACTGAAATACTTTACTTTAATTTTTAAGCAATCTTCCTTTAGATTAATAACTTTAAAGTTGTTAGATAGTTGTTTAACTCTATTGAAGCAGACTATTTGAAAATGTTATGATATGCCAATTCCACAATTTTTCTCTCTCGAAACTGAGCAACGAGCGGTTGCCTTGTGCATGTTCGGAAGTGCTTCTTGTGCATGTTTGGAATCTACATTCATTTGTAAATTCCTAATGCGTTTGTTATCCAACATTAATTACTTCATACAGCTGTGAATGTTTGTTCGCGCATGTCAATACGCAATACTTCCGTTCCAACAGGCTGTACTTTTCTATTTCAACTTGTGTATTAAGTGCGAGAAATTTTTTTAAAAATTTAAATAAAGTTTGTGAAAAGGAAATTTTAAAAATGTTTGCAAAAATACAGCTTTTTTAAACATTGTAAGCGATATTTTAATCACTTTTTATGAAAAAAATCTTGAGGAAGAATGATTTTACCTACATAACATCTCTTAAGATTAACAAATATTTACCAATGCAAACTTTGAATGATTAGAAGCAGCATTTTCTTTCAGTAAATACCAGAAAAGCCAATCGGGACAGACGTTGTCTTTTAAAACCAGCATTAATATAAGAACAGCGTCTAAAACTTTTCGTGAATGTTAAGACGAAGTGCACGTACTGGGACTTAGCAGGTATGCACCTCTAATGCAATGAAGCAAAAGAGAAATTCGTTGTTCATATAATCTTCGTTCATCGCGTACAACGAGTCATATTCCAAGTTGTCTCACTATTTCCAGAAATGATCGACGCGACTTCGAGAAATCTATTCGTTTGTCATATCAAATAGCAATATAAGACTTTCAATGAATGCGAGAAAAACACAGTGAATGAGCTAGTTTAGAATAGATTTGAAGATGCAGTTTGCATAGGTACGTGAACGCTAGACATGTGGTATCTCTCAAGCAGCGGTGTGGAGTACATGCAAACTTTTCACGTAAAAAAGTTGCTCACAAATGGTTATTTTTGGCTGACATACTTCGCGCGAAAACTTCTAGGAATGAAGAACAATGATCCACAATTTCTGGTATTTTTTAGTGATGAGGTAACATTCAGCAAGCAAAAAATTTTCAGCGTACGTATTGAACATTTTTGGTCAGACACCAATCGTCTTACATAGTGCCAAATTGTTTGACCGGTTCCACATAGTATATTTTCTGCAAACAAGTGCTTCCTAGTTTATGGCAGGCTGTTCCTCTCCCCATCTAGAGAGACATGTGCCTTATGCATGATCGAGCAATAACGTTTTTCCATCATGGTCCGTAACTTCTTGAATGACACATATAGCGCACGTTGGATTAGACTTGGAAGAGCTACAGCTTGGCCTCATCGGACCTCAAACCACTCGAATTTTCCTTCTTTGGGCATATGAAGTATTCAGCGCGAATGACAACCATATAGTTTCACCTTAAGACCTCGTGATGAGAATTGTTATTGTCGAAGACAATATTAACACGACTCAAGGAATCGTCTAGTGGGTTCGACAAATGTTCTTTCGCTGGTATCAGTCATGCAAGGACACACGTCATTGCATGACATGATGAATAATAGCTGTGAGTTTTCCCCTAACAATCGATCTAATTGGGCAAATTTTAGTTTCACTCATTCATTTTACTTACTCTGCTTAAGTTCTGGTTGGAATTCTAATATTCTTGTCTTCTGCTCTTCAAGGTAGATATATATATGTATGAAAAAGTTTGTTTCGAAATTGAGCAAAACTTTTGTGATTATTTTTATTATACTATATGCAACTGAAAAACGAAGAAAAAGTCATTCATGTATTTGGTGATATCATTAGGATTATAAAATGTCCTTTATTCGGAGTTGCAAAGTATACATAAAAAGACTCATTATTGGGTGTGATTATCTATATTGGCCTGGAAAGAATGCTTAATGCTGTCCTAGATGTTTTCAATGAGTTCCATAAGTAGAAATGCCTTGTAATGTAATTTTAATCTCCTTCCCGCTTAACATATACATAGCTAACTTGTTTTTTACGAATTCATTTTCATGTATCTTATGGTAAAAAACTTGAAATGATATCATATTGGAGAATTGTAGGTCTTCTGAATTATGCATAGTTAAATGAACTGATGACATTGAAATCTGGAACTGTTGGAAGCAATTGATATAGAAGTTTTCACTGCTTAATTTAACTTCCGTTTTTATAGCCGATGCATCAAGATTATAATTAATAACGTCATGCTTAAATACCATTAGGTACTTTTGCAATGAAGTACTAATCATGGCTTGGAAATTATCTCATAAAACTTACATTCTGGATGCAATGCGCTTGTCAATCAATGCTTGCAATGATGTTGCAAAAAATAAGTGAAAATTAGTTTATTTTATTTTCTGAATCCTTTCAACACACAGTATTTCTTTCGCACAAACTGTATCCGAACGTGCGTAGGCTTTGTTAAAGAGAGTGACTGAAAACAGCGGCCAATACAATTTATAGGACGACTTGAGTGGCCGTGAAGATGCTTTCATGAAAAGGCTCTCGGCCGCCACTCAAAAGTTTCCTTCAGGAATTTTGAATGCGGATTCTTGGAAAGAAGTATTGAATGCTAATATGATTGGGAAAAAATGAATCAGAATGAAAAAGAATATTAAATAAGATGAAAACAGTGTAAAACTGCGTCCAACAGGAAAACAACTAGAAGAGTGACTAAAAGAAGATGCAGTTACTTTTTTAAGAAATTAACAATGAAATTTCCTAAATCGAAAGAAAGGGTTTTTAAAAATGTATTTATGAGACAGAAATTAGTAACTTGTTACTTTGCTTGCTTTTTAATCCATAAAATGAAAGTAAGAGTTGTTTTTAAGTATAATACTTTCTTTTCTTTTTATTTATAAAAAAAGGAAGCCTCTTTATTAAAAAAAATGTTACTTTTAACATCTGACACTTATTTTTCTGTTTTACGAGTTTATGATTTTAAGATACAGTCCTAAGAGTTCGCAAAATTGAGCGTCTGCTATTTATTCAACAACTAATATAACGTCTGCTATTTAAATAACGTCTGCTATTTAACAACAATAATTTATTCAACTACTATTTTAGTCGTTTAAATTTTAAATATTTTGGCTTGCGGATTAATTTTATTACTCATAATTAAAAAATCAATTTATTATTGTATATTAGTGAAATTAAGAATTTTTGTGTGTTCACTGTTTCATGAGATACCAATTAATCCAGATGAGCATGTTTTCTCAATTTTCATTAAATATTACTGATATAACAATAATTTTTCCACCTGGCTTATTTTCATAGAAAAAAATCTAAAACTTTCCGTTTTTAAAATATAGTTCTGTTGAAAGTATGTTATTTTTATCTCAAAACAAATGTGCCCTAATTCTTAATTTGAAAACAAGTGGTATTAATTGATATGAATCTTTCTTCAATGCTCTCAGAAAAGTGAGGGAGAGACCAAAGGAATTTTTCGCGTGTAATTGTGAAGGTCAAACGTTTGTTAATACCCTTTAATTTTAATTTGCAATTTTTAATTCAGTTTATGATGAAATAGTTGCCTTTCTGAAAAATAGTTTAATCACGCCCATCAATCTTTAAAACTTTTTATATATTAACCTTTCCTTCAGTTGTTATTATTGTCAATGTTTTCATAAAGGTATTAACACAGATATACATTTATTTTACTTATTTAGATGCTTACCACTACACATAAACACACACATGTATGGATACATTTTTATATACTATATTGCGGAAAACGAAACACCTTAAAAAGTGACAAGTTTTCTTAAAATCATTTTTCTAAATTTCATGAGGACTAATTAGATCGCAATTCAAAAGAATAGGTAACAGCTTACTTTCTTTAATTGAATAAAAACTCCCTCTCTTTCTCCACACACACACATACACACACACACACACACACACACACACACATATATATATATTATAATATCTTCATAAGTCTTGAATATAGAATGTCCTTAAACTTTCAACGTCTTTAGAAAAGACAAAAAATATTTTACCATTACTAATAAGTGTTCTTACTATACAATAATGTATCTCAAAGCAATTAAATAAAATTCAAAATTATTTTTTAAGGAAAAAATTAAATATGGTGGAAAATATTCGAAAATATTTTTTTAAATTTGTAATATATATATATATATATATATATATATATATATATATATATATATATATATATATATATATATATATATATATATATATATATATATATATATATATATATCTGAAAAGTATGCTACGAAATTGAACAAAACTTTTGCGAATATTTTATTATACTCTATGCAACTGAAAACCATGTTTACTTTAAACCGCCGTTCTGACCAAAGTAAAGCGATTGCATCACCCTTCTTTTGATTTTGCTATTTGATGCAGTTTGCTTGTATTTGCAGTATGTCCAAGTTTTGTAAGCTTTTGGGACTAATTTTAGCCCTTTTATAACAATTTTTCAATTTGTTTCATATTAGAAAAATTTATTTAATTTATTGCTCACGTTTTTTTGATTATTTTGGAAGTTTGTTTATATATGTCGAAGAGAGAGAGATAATTTTTTACTTTTCGTAACTATTTTTAAACTAATATTTAAATTAATCATTTTAAGCTGGACTCAGCTAAGTTTCGACATCAAATATGGATGACTGTTATTGATACAATTTTTAACATACATAATTATATACTATTAATACAATGAAAATATCGTATGCTATTTTAATATTGTATACAATAAAATAATATATGCAATATTTTATTAAGTTTTCCTGTAGTTTCTCTAACTTATATTATTGTTTAAATATGTTCTAAATAATGTATAATAACATTTTTAAAGTATTAAATTTATTATGATTTTGAATATAGAAATTTGAGATCACAATTTTTTACGAAATATAATATAAATTTCAAATTTATAATTTTTAAGCGCTATCACTTTATTATTGTATGAAGAAATATAAGATTTCGAATCAGAAATTTCTATGTTTAAAAGTTGCATTGAAGATATTTTTCAAGAAATAGAATGTAATATAAAATCGACAAAATCTTTATTTATGCCATTTGTGAATTTAAAATCTTAGAGCGGACAACTTTATAAGTGATAAAGAATCATAAATACTTCGAGTTGAAACCGAATAAAATTTTCGTTGGCGACATTTTCAGCTCGAAAGAGCAAAGAAAGTGTTTGAGAACCTTTGAAGAAGACGACAAAAGAAATATATCTCCTGTAGGAGCTTTTTTATGGATACTTTTTTGGATTTCACCGCCGAAGATCGTTTTGCTTTTCACGTGATCATGGAGAAGGGGGAGCTGTCGACATTCCTACGAATCGCAAGCTGCGTTATGACTATGTAAATATGTGGAGCTGGAGAGGAAATTCTCCCCATGCAGAAACATAATTTTTTTTTATTTTTCTTATTTGCTTATGGGAAATGTTAAAATAATATTTAAAAAGGAAATACTTTTATGTTTTTCAGTATTTTTATGAAGTAGCAGTGAGTGATTTACTTATTAGCAATTATATTTATTAAATATTCTTAGATAGTAATTGGCTATTTTTCAGTGACAATAAATTTTTGTTGGTGCAAAGGTTTTAAATAAGAGGTTATATCAAATGAACGGGGGGGGGAGTAAAGGTAAAGAGAGTGCTTTTGAAAATCCATGGACTTGAAGAGAACTTGTTATAAATATCTTTCGATGCCCTGCTGCTAGGGTTTTCCTATCTCAGCACAACAAGAGTTGCCCCTTTGTTTTGTAGGGCTCCCCCTGGGCAAGCCCTCACTCATTCGAATGTAAAATTCTTCTTCGTAATTTAGAAGCCGAGATCAAGCAGAAGACCCTCGGGCTTAGCCTGCAATCTTCTGCGGTATCATTTCTTATTGAGGACATGGCGACTGTGACATATTTTACGTGGGCAGCCACTGTGAGTGAACACGTGGCTCTTCTTTTGGTAGGATTTCGAAGTCATTACTTTCCGATGCATTTACTAATCAGGCAGCCGTGACCCCCTTTTCCTAAATATTCGCATCTTTCAAGGGAGGAAGCTCAGAAATTTCCTTACCTAATTTGTATGCCGTATTGTTGTTGAGCGAAGTAAAATCAGACCTATGACCCTTTTTTAGCTTTTAGCAAATTAATGACTGAAATGTACTCTAAATAGTTACTGAAATCGAATCATTTGATCTTTGTCAGAAATCCCGTGGGCAATTGAGGATGTTCCCATGAGTTTATTGTCATCAAATTAAGTATGCGAAATCCTCTCTCTCTCTCTCTCTCTCTCTCTCTCTCTCTCTCTATATATATATATATATATATATATATATATATATATATATATATATATATATATTGTACTTTTGAAATGCTAATGTATTCTGACTAAGCGGCAAAATATTTTCAGCTTCTATGACCTTTAAGTGATGAACAGAGAAGTTCTTGGAAAAGAGTGTGACTTATTTACATGCGCTCCGCTTAGTGTCCACCAGAAGACGTTCGGGTCGGACAGTCACTTCAAACAAAGATGCAAATCTAACCCGCACCCATTTCGACTAATGCGAAACACAGAAAACACAAACATCCCATGTTTTTAACCGTGGCTGGGATCGAATCTGTGATATCCGAATCTAGTGACAGCGATTCTGTCTCCAAGCGATGGTGAGGTTGCCTTGGCAACTTTTGCAAATTGAAACATAGCTCCGGTTAAGAAGTTTCTATGCATTTTCTTAGTGAGCCCAAGTGCTTCCAGTGCTGCTTCTCGTAAGATTCGCAAAATGAAGAATCGTCTGTCAAGGGCAGCGACTTTGAGGGTGACGCAATCCACCTCCGTCTCTGAGTTTCTGAAGATCCTTGGGTTAGGTCCATCTGTAACTTCCAAAGTCCTTCCGCTGCTGGGCGTGGTTGTGGTGATTAAGGTGCCAACTCAAGTGTCGACCTCGTCATTAAATTGTATTTAAGTGCAAAGGCGAATGTTCTAAGCCCGTAAATCTTAAGTACAGATCGGTGTTTGCCAACGCCACTGTGTATATTGTATTTCCCAAATAAATCATTATTTTGATTTGTGATGATTCTGAATTTTGTGTCTTTCTTTGTCATTTTATTTTTAAATATTTTTTGTAATATGCACAAAAATATATTCCTAGGAGTGGTGAATTGTCTATGACAGAACACTGCTTTTGCTCATTCGGAACAGTTCATTATCTTATTGTAGACAGCAAAAATCTTTTTATTGTAGACAAGATTATGTACAAGAATTTATGAGATGATTTTATTTGATGATCATTGAATATTTCATACAATATTTTTGCAAAGCCCTACTCCAAGTTTTAGATTTAACAGTATATTGTTATCATTTTTAGTATATAAAGCTATTTTTTATAATATTATATTTTATATTAAATATTTTGAAATATTCATATTAGTTATATTTCTTTAGGAAATGTAACTTTTAATTGTATAACATTCATTAAAATTTTAGGTCATGTTATTAAATTAGTATAATGTGACATTTTATACAGGAAGTTTCATATTGTATGGGACAAAAAGAATAGCGCAGTGTGACTGAGACGTAATGGATTTATTAAGCCGAAACAAATTTATACAATTAACTACAATTATACAAGCTTTATTTGGCAATAAGGAAAAAGAGCATCGAATGATGAATTCATGGCTAGAGGCGCTGTTAAACAAAAAAGCGTCCATGCAGAAGAAAGCGTTCTGTGTTTTCAAATGTGACAAAACCTCTTCGTTCACCGTCGTGCAAAGACATTTTCGCATGAAATTTCGTAAAGAATCCTCGCATCGTTACAACATCAACAGGTGGATGAAGCATTTCCAGAATACTGGCTGCTTATGCAAGAACAAAAGCCTAGAACGAAAAGCTACCGAATCCGAAGTGGTTGAAAGAATTTGTGAATCGTTTTTACGGAGTCCCTTAAAACGAACGCGACATGCAGGTGTAGGACTGAATGCCCCTACCACAGCAGTGTGGTGTGTTTGAGGCACGGAAAAAACCCATGTAACATTAGAACATCATCGTGATTCTCCCAAGGTGAACGTTTTCTGCGTTTTAACAAACAGTTGTATTTTTGATCCCTTTATCTTTGCGGAACAATCGATTCATGGGGACATTTACCAAGACGTGCTCTTTGAATGTTTGCTTCCCCTGTGTGCGGAAGCTGTCCATGCTTTCTTTTTGCAGCAAGATGATGCTCCCCCACATTGGAATAACAACGTACGTGGGTTCCCGAGCGAACTTCTACCCAATCGCTGGATTGGCTATGCTGGGCCACAGGATTTGACATTGCTTCATTGGCCGGCGTGATCCCCGGATCTAAGACCTTGTTTTTCTCTGGGGTTTCGTGTTCCTCAGGACTGAGAGGAACTCAAGCAGCTGCAGTGTTGAACTCCATCAGAGAGGATCTCGAGTGCGGCAGGAGCTTGATAGATGTGTCGTGTTTCCGGTGGGGCACATATTGAACACCTGTAGAAACTTGAATAACTATAGTTTTGAGATAAATTTGAGTTTTCTAAATGTATTCATTACAACATCCACAATCATGTTTTCTTTTTGTCCCATTCAATATGCACAACACCTGGATATAGAAAAACAAGTAAACCGTTCTGATTAAATTTATATTTGTTCCTTAAAATAAATTATAGAATCATTTCATTCCTACATTATACTGCTTGATTAGAATCTAAATCAACACATTCTTTTACTAACATTTTATTCGTTGTTACAGGTCTGTGTGTGTATTTTCTACTATAAATAATTTATTCTAAACACAAATAGACCACCTATTTCATGAAAGAATGGAGAATTTAACATTTTATAAGACTCTGTTTTGTAAGACATATGTTTTCGCACATAAATAATATAATAACTGTTCATTTCGCCATAATAATAAATCAAACCGTAAGCATGTAAAAAAGAACAATAAAAAAGTTGATCATAATAGGTTAGTTAGGAGAGTGTCCAAACCTGAACAGCATTGAGAATTTATAAAATGTTTGCTTTTTGCATCTCATATATGGCACTCAGGTCCATTGAAACATTGTTCATCAAAACAAAACTGAAACTTTTGTTTTGTACGTCGATCATTTTTCTTGCTTACAAAATATTTCCGTCACTGTTTTTCCTAGAGGAGCTGAAATTCTTCTCAAGAAAAATGATGTCCGACGGAAAGAAAATTCTAAGTTTTCCAAGTCAACATATTTTTGGCAAATGTCTTTTTCCCCGCTCGGCAACATTTTCCCTCTCAGTTCTGCTCCATTGGGTCATCGTCCATTGGGCCACTTCCATCTGCTCCATTGGGCCACCTTCACGAATCATTTCCGCCCTCCCCGACAGGTTCGGAAGCGATGTCCAGTGGTCACTGCCTCCGTCTCTTGACCCATGGCATACAATAATGGCTCCCCGCGCTTAAAGGTCATGCCACATCTTCCTCAGGAGCGAGGTACATTTAATAGAAGTGAGAAACAAGTTAAGTGCTAATAAATATCATCAACATATTAAAGAGAATTGAATTTTTTCTGTATTTATAAAATGTTTTACTAGCTATTCATGACCGAATTATGGATCATAAAAATTGTTTTACTTAAAGACAACTTACTAAGCCAATATACGGTGACTGCTTAAAGGATCGCTTAACAGAGGGAAGCTTCTGAGCAGCAGGGACGTCGCAAAAGGAATGTCCCGACCCTGCCAGGCACGCGTGCAGTGAGGAAGAGAAGAGTGCAGGCCAAAGCAGTATTTCGACTTCGCATTTGAGCTTTTATCGCGATATAATATTTCAAAAGGTATTTTCATAGGTAGTGAAATGTATTACCGTGTCCCAAGGCATGAAATTCTGAAAATTTTCAAGCAAAAGATATGCACACAAAAAGTTAAAAAAAATATTGAATCCACCTTCCGTTTTATAAGTGAAATGAGGTGCGAAAGGAAGTAGTACGACGAATGCATAGTGTAAGTTAATTAAAGGGTAATTATAAATATCATCGCGGTTAACATTTTCATGTACAGCATTTATTAAATTCTACCAAAAAATTTAATAAGAAACACTCCTGTTATATTTAATTATAGTTTCATTTGCATTATTATTCCTGATGATCTTTTTAAGTAAGATTGAAAATCTTCAATACACACAAAACCCGGGTTAAAAGTCTGATCCGACTTTTTAAAGATTCACTCATTCGGTGGCGTATCTAAAAGTATTTTCTTTAAACACTGACTGAGAATATTTACCAGTATCCTCCCCCTATGCATTATTTAAACGTGATTGTTATTGAGTTAAAAAGTCACAATTTATTCCTTTATTTTATATAAGGTAAAGTAAACATTTTACGCTTGTGTTTTGAATTTGACTTTCTTTTTAAAGCCTACGCCGTGAGTGAAAATTAATCTGCACAAACAAAATCAAAAATGTATTTTTGATTGAAACATTTAAACAGTTAGTTATGTTTAACATGAAACAGTTAGATATGTTTAAACTATGTAAGAACCATCCTACTATTTAAAGGACTATATCTTAACAACATTTATTCAAACATAAAAAAAATATTTAAATATAATAAAAATTTATTAAAAGAACTTCTAAATGTTACAGCTGTACTCTTACACAAGCAACTCATTCGCTTGGATAAGTGTGTCATAGCGGAGGTCATAACCCTCTGGTTCAAATATTACTTTCAACGCCATGTCAAAAAATAACGTTATAATACAACCAACATTACGCGAATAATAAATTCAAAGGTTCAGAATGAATACCATTATTTAGCACTTTACAACATAAAACAAAATATACAACAAAACACACATTACAATATAGTTAAGAAAAGAATATGCAAAAAACATATATAAATATATATATAACAATTAAATCTTCTTTGTTGTATTTTCAATTATGGTCAATGTCAAAATCTTAATTTGCAAGTAAAATATTTCTGACTTTTCATTTTATGATTGTGGGCAATCATTTATAACTCTTCATTTAGAGTCATTATCCGGAAAAACCTGCTCCATTCTATTAATTCATTGATTATCTTACTTTACTAAAACTGTGTATAGCTCCTTTCTATTAGAAGTATTATTTTCAAATGTGTCCTTCCTTTTTCCCGAGGGTCCATATTGGTTGAGTAGCTTTTGTTCTTGTCCATCTGTTAAGAGTCCCTCTCTTTCAATCAGTTGCATTAATGGTCTGTCAATTAAAAAATGACCTGGCTTAATGTTACAAGGTCATCAAATCAGAACTTATGATGTAAGAAGTCTAAAATTTCAATTCAATTTTATAGTTAAAATTTTTTCTAATGATTCCTACTAGTGCTTTAAATGTTATTTAAATGATAGGAATGAATTAATAGTTTGGTGATGTAAGAGCTATAAAATTTCCAATTTTTTTTACCCCAAAAAAATGTTTTATCAGGACTTTTTGAAATTTCATTCAACTTTTGCAGAATTTCATTTGCACCATCTTTGAAGGTGTTAACGCAACGCTTCTTCTTCTTCCAGAATCATTAGAAAAATATTTTTGAAAGAAGCTTTAAAGGCTTAATGTGACAAATTGGTTACATTTTCAAATGAACTGCACGAGTAAGTAAAACTGTACTAACATAAAGCAAAAATTGATACGTATACTTTATTAAGTGTTACTTTTCTTTGTTTTCTTAAACTTAATATTAAAGAGGCCGCAAAAATCAATGTTTGTAACAAGAAAGGGTCATTTTTGTTCAATGTTGTCCTTGTGCAAATAGCCCATTTTTTGATTTGGGATTTTGGATTGTTTTTAAAATCTATCAGGCATCCCACATGCACTATTTTCCTACACAAATGTCTACCACTAAGTGATCAAAACTTTGTCTTTAACAATATAGTAAACATTGAGGACTAGCATGTACATATATTTTACATGAAAATATTTTTAAATATTTATAATTAATTTATTTGACTAAAGAAGAATAATTGTATTTTTATCCAACAAAATTTGATTTCTCATTCAACACACAATTTGAGTTAATTAATCTAACTTTCCAACTCTAAGATAATTTTTTTCATCGTGATATGGAATTAAAAATTTTAATTTTCTGTTAACTGAAACCAGCTCATTTGCGAACATTTGACTTCAATGCGTTTCTCTTGCCTAATCTGGAATAAAAACTAAATACATGGATTTATTTTTTTCTTACAAAAAATGAATAGCAAAACAAACTGGAAATTTTCACCCAATTGATATTTTATATCCTATGTTTTGTAAGTATTTTGAGATATTAAATATGAAAAAATGAATGTTCCTAGATAAATTGTCAGTCTCTCTCAATTCGTTTTTAAACTCCTCTTCATTCACTAAATGAATGGATTCATTTGGAAAGTTATTTTGTAACAAGAATGTTGATATATGAAACCAAGAAGAATTCTAGATGAAGGAACTGGCATTTTCTCCTCGAGTAACTAGATCTGTTCTTTCCAGCGCAATGAGCCCATGAGTTAAATCTCTGTCGCTCTCAATCGGCGATAAAATATTTGTCCTCAACGATTCAGGTAAATGTATTTTTTCATTTTATCTATGATATGAGTAGAGCTGCCATTAGTTCTTATCTAGACAAATTAACTTCTCCACTTTTCAAAACAACAATATTTATGTAGGTTCTATTGTAGACTTTGTCATAAACTGATGCACCGTAGGCTTTGTTTTATATCATCACAAAAAGTTTATTTATTTATTGAAAGAATTATCAAAAAAAATCTTGTGTTAATTCAATTCTGAAAGTCGCGAGAATTCCGTACACTGACCACGGTCCTTCCGAATCAGCGAGAAACTGCTCATCCCCCCCAGGACGGATTTCTTCACCATTGTTCTCGGGACCGCACTTAATACTTCTGGTGAGTGGAGTTAAAAGCCCTGTTGGATCGAATGACTTCCCAGCAATTGGTAAGATGAGTCATTTCGCATTATTTTTGTACTTCAAGGCATTACATTAGTTTTTTCACTTGCACAATGCGTTTTAAGGTTTTTAGTTTAGTAAACAGGTTGATGACGAACATAAAATATGTTTATTCCTGAATAGTGGAACCTTTTTTCAATAACACATGCTTTCAAATTATCTTTCATTATATCGCTCATGTAAACTGGAGCTTTTATTAAGTCGTAATCCAAAAGTTTTAAATCTCTTTTCTGTGCAACTGGAAGCTATCACTTAAACTAAATGATTTAGAAGGCCATAGGGTAAGCAAACTTCGTAGCGATTATTTTTATCAAGTTTCTCTAAATTTGAGTTAAAAAATCATCTTGAGAATCTTGTTTTGGATCCTCTCTTATACTTAATGATTCTAAATCCCGAAATATTCCTAAATCACTTTTCAAAGTATCGTGACAGTTTGTTATAAACGAAACTGCAACTTATTTGAAATGTCGCTTATAGAATTCCAATTAACGTAACACTGTGTATTCCAGTCGCTTTCAAAATTTCAGTAGAATAAATTGGACTGGAAAAATAAGGAATCTGAGGGGGAAAAAACTCAAGAAAAGGAAGAATAGAAGAGAGGAGATGTGAATGACGTATCACTAGAAGAATTCAAAAACATTCTTTTGAAAATTCCTGGATGTTCAGAAGTTAGTGGTGAAATATAGGAAAATGAATTATGAGTCATTTCAAATTGCAAATGATGGTAAACTCTTTTAAAACGTAGGTTAAGAGGATGACGTCACACAGCAAGCAATGCCTTTTATTGACAGCACTGTGCATACACACTGTTAGTGTACACACTTGTAAGTAGCTTTACATGTAAAGGTGTTACCTTTTCATTTAATTGATTCCCAAATGTAGTTTTTTCCTGCTTTCAGTGTACAATAATTAATTAAAATAATTCCTTTTTTTATAAAAAATCGAATTATAAGAATTTTTTACTATCCAAAAGGGATCCGGTCTCTATTGATTCCGATGATTAGAGTTGGACTGTATTAAAGCATGGGTGCGTTAGCGTATTTTGTCTTATTCCCAATAAGTCAGCGACCTCATTCATGCAGGCTGCATGCATGAGCCAAGTAGGCAGCGAAAAGATGTTATATGCCTTCTGTTTGCATTTTTTAAGTGTTGAAAGTCTAACAACATATTTGGGTGCAGGACAGCGGCTAGTCATCGCAAGTGAACTTAGAACCTCAGGAACGCCATTCTCTTTCAGGGTGTAAAGAATTTCTGCTATCTGTAGAGAGTAGATTTTTATTTCGGAATATTTAGCAAGTCTTGATTTTTACATGTCAAAATCTTACGAGATTCAAAGTAGTTGAGAGAAAGACGTTTCCTTTTTATTTCGCGATCATAAATGAACATTTCATGAAATTTCTGATGTTTATAAGTGGGATGCGAATCAATTGAGCTCAATGGATTATTGGGATTTGAATTTGATTTTATCATTAAATTTTTACTTTTGAAATTTTCATTTCCGGACTTTACGTGCGAAGTTTGATTTCTTTGCATATTTTTCAATATTTGACTTCACTTTAACAAAAAAATTAATAAATTATTTACAATTTGAAAGCTTGTTTGTGATATGCGTCATTTCGCATTTTTACGAGTTTGCAAAGTAATGTAGATTAGCATTTATTCATTCAGATAACTTACATTTATTCACATCTAACAACTTCAGAGCTCTGAAGTGTGTAAAAAAATTATCGGCAGATTTCCTCCATTCTCTTCGGGATTCCTAGGTCTTCTGTTCGGGGGTCCTCTTTCAAGGCCCTTCTTCAAGAATTAAAAGCCTCCTCTCTGTTATTGGAGTGAATTTTGCTTCCTCTTTTAAGGACACTTGTAGTTTCTGCCTAATTACCATAAAATATGGGTAAAAGTATTTCAGAAAATTTAACTTTAGATTCATTTTCATATTCATTTTGTTTCTTTACAGATTGATTTTTAATTTTCAATCGAGAAATGAAAAATTTCAGCCTCACTTCAATTTTATCTCCTCCCAACTGCTTAAATGCTCATTAAAATTTATTTTTTCGGGTAAGGCACAATATTCATTTCTCATTTCATGGGGTTATTTTTTGTAAACGTTCAATTTTTCTTTCAGGCATTTCTCGATAGTGTCTCATAAAATTTTCCAGTGTTTGGAATTGTTTTACTGGCATAGCACGCTGTGCCAATGCAAAACAAGATAATATTGCCAAAATTATATTATTTCGTTTTGCGGTAATGATCTGCAGGTTGATTGTATCAAAATGTCGGAGCTAACCTTAGAATTTGCAGTGGATTGTATCTTAAGACAATATTTATTTAAATGTAGCTAACACACCAGAGAAGAGAGAACCGCAGAAGCCCTTCTGTAACCTTCCACTCTGACTCAAACTCACTTAGATGAATGGAAGCTCTATTATAACTGAGACCTTCACACAAACTGAATTTGTTACATTTTTTCTAAGCATAAATTATTGAGAAAGGAAAAACTTTACCAATTCAGTTTAAACACAGTGATAGGGCACATTTTAAAGTGCAGCATTTTCGTTGTCTCTTCTTTTGGGATTAAAAGTGAAGGAAAATTTTATAGAGCTATATATATATGTAAAGTATTTTAAAATGAATATTCTGTAAGTGAAGTTGAATAACACCCACATGGGATGTCATTCACCCTACATAAGTAATTTCTATTTTGTGTCATTATTTATTGCATATTGCGTGATTAAAATAGGATGTTAAATTATATGTATTTAATGAATGCTTTAAAACATAAAATGAATATATTTATTCATTTTTCTTTTTCCCTACTTTACTCTATATAGTTGAAAACACGTTAAAAATATATATTACAATAAAATATAGTGAAAAAGCTCTTAATTTACTTCTTACTTTTCTATTTAAAATCTTAACTGAACCAATCTTTTATTCTTGGATGATTGTTTATTGAATCCTAGTTAAAGAAATGCTTGTTTAATAAAATATCTGAATTAGCTGCTACAGTATTTGAAACACTCATTCTAACAGTTATCGCATTTGATGAGAAAAAGGAATTTATTTAAATTTATTAATAAAATTAGAAGTTGGACATCTATCTGTAAGTATTCTCTTTTAGTTTTAAATTGTAATTTCCCGCACACTATATTTTAACAAATTGTTTCAATCTACGCCCTATATATATATATATATATATATATATATATATATATATATATATATATATATATATATATATATATATATATATATATATATATATATACATATATATATGTGTGTGTGTGTGTGTGTGTGTGAGTGAGTGAGTGAGAGAGAGAGAGAGAACACCAATCAAATTCTAAATGTTATTTATTTCAAATTTAATCAGCAGACATAAGTATTATGCGGTATGTCAATTCCTATAATATATGTATCATAACTATGTGTTTTGTGCCTTTGTAAATAAAATTCCTTAAAGATAAAAAGGTAAAGAAGATGCGACAATAATATTATATGTATTTATATTACTATGCATTTAAATTTTTAGGCAAAAGTATGAAAATGAATGTTATTAATGTATTTACATTACATTCGTTTCAAATGTTAGTCAATTTGTTGGTAAATATTTTTTCTCTATGAATGAATATAAAAAAGAATAAATAAAAATAGAGCTTTTCTTCTGTTAAACCCATGAGAAAGAAAACTGGAGACAGTTTATGTAGGCTACCAGCTTAAGCAAATATTTCGCCATTCTCTCAGAAACGGGCAAAGCTTGTATGTGCAAAAAAGCTATAAATTCCCCCCCAAAAAAAACAGTTATTATTATTATTTTTTATTATGGTCATTTTTCGAATACATGAATTATTTTCTGCTATGTTTAAGATGTGTGCTAAATGTATACTGGGGTAAAGCGTTGCAAAATTTTCATTTTATTAATTCTTTCAAAATTATCCTTTGCTTCAATATTTTGATTTCAATAAATTTATTGTGTATTCCCATTTTTAATTTTCCAATATTTTTGAATATATAAAATGCAGAGTATTCTTAAAATCAAAGGGGTTTAAATGTGTAATAATTTTTTTTATAAAATTCTCGGTAATATCATATAAGCATTAAGGAAATGTTTTTATTGGAGAAAATAGTTTAAAATGCGTTCGTCAGAGGAAAGCGTTACATTCAAAATCATTACAGAATTCTACAAATCAATTTTCTATTTATTATGGTGGTGTGATCTGCCCTTTTTGTGGACTGGAGGACATGACTGGTGACCACCTTTACACTTGCCCTGGACTTTCGGACGTCGCAGTTAGAAATTCTGCGGAAGATGACTTTTCATTCACCTGAAGATTGTATTGGGCTGCCCGACAGAGACTGATGGTTGAAAAACAAGGTCGGGCGTAGGATTTAAAAAAATTATAATGGTGTTCAGACTGTCAGTAAGCTTAAAAACCTTTAAGGGCATGCACATGAATTGCAGTGAAAATTCGAGTTTTTTTTTTAACATGAAGTACATTTTTTAGTAAAAATTAAAGTAATTTTTTATAATAAATTCTAAAAAAAGTTCTTCGTAAAAATAGTATTTTCCCGAAAAGAAATTAAAGTATATAAATTTTTAAAGTAAATTCTTAAACATGTTTATATCTCAGGTCCGTAATTTTGCATTTTAAATGTAGACATCTGACTTGGATATGAATTTCTATACACATAAAATATTCTTCCAACTCATTTTCTAAAAATGTCTCCATTTTTTTTTCTTTTGATATCAGAGTTAAAATAATTTAAATGTATTTTTAATGTAAATGGACGGGAAAAGTGTCGCCAGCATCTCTCACGCGACGCCCCTGCCCACCCACGCAGTGGTCCTCCCTCCACGCGAACTGGGCGAGGCTTTGATTATCTATCATTTTTTAATGAATTAAATATCTAATATTTCTAAGAAATTTTAGTGCCGAAATGGGATTGTTAAGAATCTTATTTTTTTCAGATTCCTCGAAGAAATTATCCGATGTCCTCAAGGAATTCAAAGAAGAAGGAGGACCCCTTTCGAAATACAATCCTGAAGGTGTAAGTATAAAACGTTCAAACAATTCTGTATTTCTTCCTCTTTATGAATTACATTTAATTCACAATTGTTGAAATAGTTTTTATTTTTCTATCAATTACATTTGGCATAGCATTTCATTATTAACATTCATCGTTATTTCCCTTTAAATAACGCAAGAGAGTTTTTTTTCTTTAAAATGCAAATTCTAAAAGCAAACATTGTAAATAACTATAAGATATGAATTATAGCTTATATTAATTAAATTAATTTTTTTATTTCAACTTTTTTTTATTTGGATGTTAAAACAAAAGTAGAATCGAAACCAAATTGTTTCATTCTAAATATGTATCTAAAACAACCGATATATTCACTGTCATAAATATTAATGAGAAAATGTTAATTAGTCCTCCAAGTGAAATAATATCTCCGCGAATGGCAGGTCAACTACTGATGGGGGGGGGGGTCCTAAATGAGGAATGCTTCCACCTGATGAACAGGGCCCAACTTTGAACTAAGTAAGTAGGCCAACGCATAGGTACATTTTATTTTAAATTTTCATGCTTACATTTTTTTATAAAATTAAATTTTGTACCCACTTAGAAAATATCTGGGTGACATCCTTTTTTGAAGACATTTGATTAGATAAAAAGTTGGTGACTCTCCATGGGTCTTATTACATTCCCCTACTTATTAATAGATTAGCCGAAGGCATGGAATACAACGTTTCTGTACTGCTGCTTTTGTTTTATTCGTGAATTACAAAGCATATTTCATGGCTCAATCCAGAAGCTTAAAGTTGCACGCATGCATTATTCAAAAGAATTTGATAAATGAAAAGAGTTGAAAAACCTAATGCTAACATTAATTATATACCTAATTACATTTCAATTTAATGTTAATTCGTAATTTTTTTAACCTTAATGAATGTTTCTAACGGAAAGTAATTCATATAATCACATTGGTTAGTTATTTTTTTTCTAAAAAGTTGTCAACAGTTAAAATTTGATGATTTCTAACACTTTTGTAGCAATAAATAAATTCTGTTTATGATGTCAGTCACACTACACTAATGTGTAGAAACTTAAAGCAACATTATGAATTATAAGTAGATAGCCATGAAATTGCAGTAAATGGGCTCTTGCGATCAATACCATGAACACACAATTCAGTAGAAAGGTCATGCATATTCCAATGTCAGGAACAAAATATGACAAGCGAATGTGAGCTTGCACCAAGCGCGTAAATAACTCAAGACTAATACAAAAAAAAAACAGAAATGCAATTAAAAACTTTGTTGCAAATGAGCTCTTTAGGGAGATACGGCTATAAGAAATTACCTGCGCGACTTCTCCCGAGGAAGAATGATGGGAAAGGTGGAAGAGCGTCATGTGACCAGTGTAACCGGTACAGGGGCATAATGGGACTAGTGTAGCTAAGTAATTGGAATGAACAAAAGTGTCGTTTTGCGCGCGCTTAGAAGGCCTTCCACACAGCAGCAAGTGCCATTGCTCAACTGTGTTCAGCAACTGTTCATTGCATCCCTTTGAAAGTTGGCAACACCTTTTGGAATGGTGCAAGAAATACAAAAACTGGACACCTCATCAATAAGTCGTATTCTCTTTTTTTATAAGAGTTGTTAAAGTGAAAGAAGCGATTTTCAACGGTAGGTGATTGGGAGAAAGGTCGGAACACGGTTTCATGTCGGTAACATAAAGGAAGGATTTAGTTGTGCAGTAGTCCTGGAGTTTTCTTACGGGGAGGTATTATAATGTACAGTTGGACTCTTTCGACAGAAGTTCTGCCAGATTAGTTACTGTAAGGAGAGGATACTTCCCCATCAACGTATGTTCTGATGTACGATTGGAGCAGAATTCGTTTTTATCGATAACAATGCACGGTCACACCGAACTCCCGCTATTCAATAGCTCATGGAAAAATAAGTATACATCACACGAACGGGTTGGCCATCGTGTTCTGCAGATTTAAATCTCGTAGAATATAGGTGAGATGCTTTTCTGAGACGCCCCCGAGGAACACCCAACAACTGAAACAGAGGCTGACTGAAGAATAGGCTCTCAAGAACTCTTCAACAATCTGGACATGAAAAAGTAGAGTAGGTGCTAAGCAACCACTGCCGTAAGGGCATATCCCATATTAATTAACGTTTGCCTGTTGTTCTCCCACTTGGACAGATAGTTATGTGTAATGATAATTTGAGTTTAATAAAGTTCCGTTTGGTATGCCTTGTATTCATTTTTTGCACTACTATGCTTTCTTCATCGCTAGTGCAAAATAATGTTTTAATTCCTGTAGTTTATGTATCTCAGATTCTTCTTCTTAGAATCTCGGAAAATAATTACATAATATAATAGAATATATGAGTTGTGTTAAATATTTTCTATTTGTCACAAACAATAGAACGTATCAACAGTTCGCTGAATTTTTGATGCAAAGTTTGGATCTAAAATGTTTTTATCTACTATTAATATAATTGACATGGAACGTTGGTAGTGCTTTGAGGAACTAAATGTCTGAAAAATGCTTGAAGTAAATATTTATCATTTGAATATTACCAAAGGTTTCTCTCTTCATGGATTGCTTTGAGCATTCTAACACGTCTTTATTATTTATTACATAACTTTCTCAAGTTACATGTTTGTGTTTTTGTTGTAAATAATATAATGTAAGTAATCGCAAAGAAACACAAAGTAAGTCTATTATCGTCTGTAAAACTGTAGTCTTCTAAGACGTCCGCAATCGTCTGCAGCTACAAATCGTCTGCTGCGCTGCCTTCTGATTGGTAGTTGTGTTCAAGCCATCCAAAATCTATAAATACACAATGTTCTGTTCTATTAGTTTAGTATATGTATAATTTCTTTCTTTGTAACTTGCTTCATTAAATATTCTTTTTGCGATTCATGGACTCTTGTTCGTTTAACGAATTTCAACAGCAGAGCGTGGTTTTCACTGTCATAAATTGAAAGCAGTTTCTAGTTTTAATTTATTGCTTGATAGAATTAATTTATCAATAAGCAATGGCTTCGCTGCATGGTTTGTATGGAGTAAATCCATTTGATGGGAAGAACTTTCCTGTTTGGCGGCGACGAGTGGAAGCTGTTTTGTCTGCGGAAGAACTGGAAACATACTTAGTTAAGGAGCCCGATGTGAATAAGGAAGCAGAAGTCGTTAAAGGAAAGAAAGCCTACGCATTACTCATGTCACTCTTAAGTGATCAAGTGCTCGTATCAATGAGTGGTGAAAATACGACGAAGGAATTATGGGAGAAACTTCATGCTGTTTATGAAAGCAAAGGAGCGGTAAACCAAATACTAACTAGAAAACGTCTTGCTACACTTAAGAAAAACAGAGATGTTCCAATGCGCCAGCACATAGATGAAGTTTCAAAACTTGTCGCCGATTTACGAATGTCTGGAGCGGAGGTTAGTGATATTGATACTGTCGTCTATATTTTGATGTCTCTCCCTCCAGAATTCGAAAATGTTAAGGTTGCATTAGAGAATCAACCGAGTGAGAATTTATCATTAGATTTTGTAACTCAGCGTTTGATAGACTCTGAAGCTCTTTTGAATGATTCAAGAAATAAAACAAGTATTCGTTTTATGAAACAAGCTGAGGATACTGCGGCTTTTTCTACGAGAAAAGAACTCACATGTTTTCATTGTAAAAAGAAAGGACATACTTCTAAATTCTGTAAAAAGAAAACGTGCTATAATTGTGGTCGTGTTGGTCATTTTAAAAAGGAATGTAAATTCAAATCTGAATCTAAGACTGATGAAAAATATTCTTCTGCTCTATCTTTTGCTGCTGGCAATTTGACTTTCGGAAGTCCGAAAAAGTTCATTATTGATTCCGGGGCAACATCCCATATGTGCTCTCAGAAAGACTGGTTTTCATTCATCAAACCGTCATCAGGAACTATTCGATGTGCATCCCGCTCCACTGCACTGGAAGTGAAAGGTATTGGAAGTGTAAAAGGCAAAACATCTAATGGAATTGATATAACTTTAGAAAATGTCCTTTTTGTTCCTGAACTCAATGGAGAATTAATTTCTGTAAAGAATATTGAATTAGGTGGATATAGTGTTATCTTTAGAAATAAAAAAGTGTTCATCGAAAATGAGAAAGAAAACATTTGTTTGGGTTATCGTGATGATAGTGGACAGTATATTTGTGATTTTGTTCCAAATTGTGAAATTTCTCTTACTGCGAAAGAAAATGACTTGGATTTATGGCACAGAAGACTTGGACATTCCTCTAATAAAGCCTTAAAAGAACTTGGATTGCCTACCTTTGATAAATTTTGTGAAGTGTGTACTTTTTCCAAACAAAGTGCTTCTCCTATAGGAAAAGGTCCCAGACGAAGGGCATCCGAAACTATGACATTGATTCACACAGATGTTTGTGGCCCTATTGATCCGCCTATGGCTACAGGTGAGCGTTATTTTATGACATTAATTGATGATTATTCACGTTTTATGGAAGTTCGTTTGCTGAAAAGAAAAAGTGATGTTGTGAATGAGTTAAGATGCTTTTTAAAAGCAAATCCTTCAGTACGGAAAATTAGGTGCGACAATGCAAAAGAATATGTTTGTGGTGAACTCATCAAATGTGCTACTAAATTTGGTGTTACAATAGATCCAGTTCCTCCGTACACTGCACCTTTAAATGGAGTTGCTGAGCGTGCCAATCGTACATTGTTAGAAAAAGGGCGAGCTTTAATATTTGAAGCAAAACTTAGCAAGAAATTTTGGGGATTTGCAATTTTAACTGCTGCATACCTAAGAAACAGAATTCCTAGTAGATCCATAGAAAACTGTACTCCTTATAAATTAAAATATGGTAAAGATTCCGATCTTCAAAACATTCGAGTATTTGGATGCGATGCATACGTGTTGGTTCCTCCTTCTCAAAGGAAGAAGTTAGATAAGAAGTCAAACAGAATGATATTTGTGGGATATTCGACTATGGGATATCGTTTAATGGATCCAGATTCAAAGAGAATAGTGATATCAAGGAACGTTGTATTTAACGAAGAAAGAAAAATGGATTTAGAAGATAAAAATATTCTGAATGTGGATTCCATTATTTCGGAAAATGAAGATGATGTTGAAGAAATTGGTGGTGAAGAAAATATTACTGAAACAATTACTACAGAAGAAATTTTGGAAAGACCACAAAGGCAAAAGAAACCACCAGTTAAATATCCTGAACCAGAAGTTTATGAAGCAATGGTAATTTTTGAAGATTCGTTGTCGTTTAAAGATTTATCTGCACTGCCAGAGGAAGAACAGAATCTTTGGAAGAAAGCAATGGATGAAGAAATGCAGTCCATGGAAAAGAACGAAGTTTGGTGTCTTGAAGAATTACCACATGGGAAACGTGCAATTTCATGCAAATGGGTTCTACGCGAAAAACGAGATGGAAAATATAAGGCTCGACTTGTTGCTCGTGGTTTTATGCAAAGAGAAGGAGTGGATTATGATAAAACATTTTCACCAGTTATCAGTATTCCTGCATTACGTATAGTGTTTACTATTATTCTTCAAGAAAATTTAAAAGTTTATTCACTGGATGTTAAAACTGCATTTCTCAATGGTGAATTAAAAGAAATTATTTACATGGATCAACCAGAAGGATATGATGATAATAGTGGCAGGAAGTGCCGGTTAAAGAAAAGCTTATACGGACTTAAGCAGTCACCTCGTCAATGGTATGTAAAATTTTTAAATTTCATTATCAAATTAAACTTTAAACCATTAAATAGTGAACAATGCATTTTTATTCGTCAGTCAAAAGGTGAAAGAATTCTAATAGCACTTTATGTGGACGATTTATTAATTGCGGGTACTGATGATAGTGAAATCAAAATTATAATTGGATTATTATCAAAAGAATTTGAAATGTCTAAATCTGGAACAGTTTCTGAATTTTTAGGAATTAAAATTACATTTACACCTGATGGACTGTATCTAGATCAAGAAACATATATTTTGAATTTATTAAACAAATTTAAAATGTTTGATGCTAAAATAGTCTCTACTCCCATGGAAGTAGGAGCAACAGCAGCTGATTTTGAGAAAGGAAGTGCTTTTTGTGGACCCTACCGAGAACTAATAGGATCTTTAATTTATTTAGCATATACATCTCGTCCAGATATCCTTTATGCTGTAAACTGTTTGAGTCAACTTCAAGAACACCCTACTGATAGTGCTTGGAGTGCATTGAAAAGAATCTTGAGATATCTGAAAGGTACTTTAACTTTAAAACTGGAATATAAAAAGTGTGTGGATAAAAATTCATGCTTAAATATCTATGCAGATGCTAACTGGGGTGCAAACCCAAATGACAGAAAATCCATTTCTGGTAACATAATTATGTTTAATAATTGTCCAATATCTTGGTCTTGTCGAAAACAAAATTGTATTGCTTTATCTTCTACAGAAGCAGAAATTATTGCCCTAAGTAAAGCCATTCAAGATGCATTGTGGTTGAAAAACATTATTTTGGAATTAACTGATATTAAAGAAATCATGATTTTTGAAGATAATCAATCTTGTATTAAGTGTGTAACAAATGAAAACAACAAAGGTCGATTAAAACATATAGACATTAAATTAAAATTTATTCAACATATCTTGAATTGTCATGATATAAAAGTTTACTATATTTCATCTAACCTACAAATTGCTGATATGTTTACAAAATCTTTATCTAAGTTTAAATTAAAGGAACTTTTACCATTATGTGGATTAAAATTGTATTAGATTATATCATGTTAATATAAATATTGTGTGGATGGCTTGAACGTTTCTAATTTCTTAATGTATATTTTTTTATTGATTTATATGATTTTATTGTGCATGTTTCTTTGTGATTAAGGGCGAGTGTTGTAAATAATATAATGTAAGTAATCGCAAAGAAACACAAAGTAAGTCTATTATCGTCTGTAAAACTGTAGTCTTCTAAGACGTCCGCAATCGTCTGCAGCTACAAATCGTCTGCTGCGCTGCCTTCTGATTGGTGGTTGTGTTCAAGCCGTCCAAAACCTATAAATACACAATGTTCTGTTCTATTAGTTTAGTATATGTATAATTTCTTTCTTTGTAACTTGCTTCATTAAATATTCTTTTTGCGATTCATGGACTCTTGTTCGTTTAACGAATTTCAACAGTTTTAAATATTTTATAAAGATACTCATTGCTGTGATTTTTTACTTAACATTTTTCTAGAAAATGAGTTTCATATTTTGGACTAAATTAAAATTTAGTTATGAATTTATTATTCGTTGTTAGTTGAGGATTTGTGGTAACGGTTTTCTTAAAACTAAAAACTATGTTACCAACTTGATGAACTCTTATTTTCAATTAGGTTATAAAATCAGGAGAGTCCTTTACAAGCGAACTACTTGAGGAGAAATGCATTCGGTCGCAGTGTTCGTTAGAAATGAAAAATAAATATGCTGCTCGATGAATCTTTGCAGGTATCGGACATTCAAATACACTTGTTTCCGAATGTCCGAAGTTAGAAAATATTTTAGTCCATGTAAATTTAAAATTTTTTTTATTCCATGCAAATTTAAAAAAAGTTTTATTCCATGTAAGTTTCGAAAATTTTTTTATTCCATTACTAATTTCAACAATACTTGATAGTACATGAGAGAAACTGTTTTAGACATTGGTCAAAATATTTTACATTTTTGGTTACACATTTTTACCTTTGCTCTCAAAGATGTATCATAATCTCCGAAAAAAAATCACTCGTGTGATATTTTTATAGATTTTTACTTTTTTCGTTCCGTAATTTGAGGAAGAAATGTTATCCATTTACCATAGGTATTTCTATTTATACTGAGAATTATTTGATTAACTGGAATAAGACTTGTCTGCAGATAAAACTGTAGCTTGGAAATATAGTAACATTCATTTATATTTTGGAGGAAGACTAGCGCTAGAAGACTGATCTATGTGTGATGAACAAGGGCCGATCTTGCATCATCACTTTAAAGTGATTCTCTGATGAATTAATTTGTGTGAATTTTTGTTAGAAAATAATGCAGTAATGTCTTAAAGTGGTTATTAATCTAATTTTAACATTGTGTACTTTAGAAACATCAGCCTGTGTTATTTCCAGCCCGACAGGACAAGGCAATCAAAATTTTTATTAATTACAATGTAGAAATTATTTCATTTTCCTACAGTATATAAAAATGCGCAATACAAACCCACTCGCTTCTCCGAATGGTGTTATCAGAAAAATGTTTTTTTTACTAAGTATATATGATTCTTCTAATACTCGACTTTAAAATAACATAGAGTTGAATTAATTAAGTTTTTTTTTATTTCAGACGAACAATTCATTCATAAAAAGTAATGTTTCTAAGAGTAAATGGACTAAGTTGTCCAACTTAATTTATTTATTTTGCAGATTTTAGGTAAAAATCAATACTAGAAAGTTCAAGGCCAATATTTTTATTATTTTCCATCGTGTCAAAGAATACAACAAGAAGCATTTTTTTGCTCCTAAATTTTATGTATCTCAAATGGCAAAATATATGCCTAGACATTTTAATGGCTAATACCACAATTCCTTTCCAGTGTTACAGTAAATATTATAAACCTGCTTTTTTTCCCCAAAAGTTCTATTATCGATCGGAAAATAAGTTTATCGTCCCGCATTATGATGCACTGTTTGATCAAATTAATGTGAAATGAACACGCCTTTTCAGTGTTGATATCAACAATAAAAAAGTCACGGTTGGAGTTATCTGCTTTGTCTACAATGAAAGCTTTCCGATTAAGTCTTCCTTAAATCGCTTCTGATTCTGTCATGGTATTTTTGTATTCTACAATCATACAAATATTTGACGATAGGATTAAAATTCGATTAAAGAATAATTGTGTGACTACTGAAAATTGTTTCGATAAAAGAAATTTAGAAATGTTTTCGTGATAAATATTCACACACGCGCGCGAGCACTCACAGATAAATACAATACTTTTTGTTTTATAAAATCAAAGATTCTTTTTTCATACAGTTAATGCATTGAATGAAGCTAACCTGTCTATTAAAGTCCATTTTTCCATTTTAAGAACTTTAGCTATTTGGTTCATGTGTTACATTTAAATGATATTTGTGTGTGTTATGTTATTAATCAAAATATAGTACTAAAGTCTTAAAAATGTAACAAATTTATAAAATTATCAATGTTACCTAAGCCAATGGTTAGAACAAAGATTACTTCCCATAAAGAATAATTAATTAGGGTTCTTGAAGTATTTTGTAAAAACAAATGTTTCGTCTAAGACTCACTGCCAAAACCTCTGAATTAGCAATGAAACTGTTTCTCCGCTCAGATAGTTAAGTCGCAATCATTCAGATAAATTATGCAAATTAATTAACTGTTCAAACATAAAATAATGCTGATTAAGTTACGAATCCAAACAGAATGCGAAATAATTTTGACGTTATTTACCAAAAATTGAACGGCCTACGATGAGAGCTTAGAGATATCTTATTATAAATCTAATTAAAGATTTGAAATCTGAAGCGAAATTCTTGCATACAAATTGGCTTTTTAGTGTCGGAAAGAGGCCATAAAATTTCCATTAATCCTTTGTGCTTAGAAAAAAGTTAATTATTTCCGGCCATTCTGACGTTCAGGGCACTTAGAAAACAAATAAGTCCTAAAATGCTATAATGAGTCGTAAAAATATTCTACTGGGAAATTATGGATCGAGGATTGTGTTATAAATGAAAATTTACGCGTTTTGAGTAGGTATTGATTTTTATAGTAAGTGTACTGGAACTTCTATTTCCTTGAAATTTACTTTCTCTTCTTCCTTGAAATTTACATTTTACGTATTTCACTCACATAAAATTTTAACTCATGGTGGAATAATTTTCCTTGTTCCATGAGTTCAGCATATTACACTGAACTCTTGGAGGCACTGGGAAAGACATTGTTTTCATGGCTGGAACTAGAGAGTTTGATTCATCTGAATCGGTGATTCAGAATCTTCCAGATTCTTCTGAAGACTGAGACGTCTAGAAGAATCCAATATCCTAATGGAAGTCTGATGGGGTGAGGAGAGAATGGTTGAAATTTACCGAATGATGGGGGCGGCGTTTAACGAGTTTGTTTTCTGGAAATGTGTGGAGCATAGCTTAACCTAACTTTATCCAAAAATAAATAAGTTTCAAAATAAACTAATATAGCGCTGTTTTAGCTAGTATTGTTCCCTATCAGAAAGATTTTATCTATCATACCACACATCGGAGCGCATGAAAACCTAGAAATTGTATCCTCTGGAACGAAACACGTTAAGGATCCTGCACAGTTGAAATTCCTCCAAACTAAGACACATTCTTCCAAATTCGATTCGTTATTATAAATATTAAAAGTTGAAGGACGCATCGTACGAAATATTTTTTGAGGTGATGCTTCTTCGTACTGTATTTGTATATTACAAGACTGATTTTTCGTAGATTTCTCAGATAGTCAAGTATATTAATCTGTGTCTCATTGTGTGAAATCCATGAAATTTTAAAACAAATTATTCGAAAAATAACAATGTAAGAAGCAGAAAAAGCAATACCTATATGTTGTTCAACGGCAGTTAAAGTATAACCAGGGATCAAAAGGTATATAATCAAAGATAGTGAACTATATTTATTTTTGTTTCGTGATATGAAACCCAGAAAATTTTAAAACAACTATGTCGAAAGATAACTATGCAGGAAACAGGAAAAGCAACACAGCTGAGATACAAACCAGGGGCCGAAAAACGTTCCCCGCAAAAATACCCGGTACATTTCTGTCACATTGTCCATGAATATCAGTTGAATGATCTGATGCTTAAATGAATTGGATAGATTTCTCACACAATGAAGTTGTTTATCATGTGGAAAATAAGAGTTCATTATGCTGAAAGTTTTTTTGTGTTCCTCCCATTATTTTGAAGAAACACAATTTTATGCACTGAAATGTGTATTTCTTTTACAAATCAACAGCTTAAATGAAGAAATGAAGCGGCAAGGGTGAAATGAATAATATTCCTACTGGTATCAGGTTCACGGCATGAGTTTTAAAATTATGGAAACCATTTAGATTAATAAATAAAAAAAGAAAAGCGAATATAAGTCTCACGGAGAAAAATATTTAAAAGAAGAGTTTTCAGTGAGTTCAGTTTATATCAGTTAAATGCTCAAAATAGTTCAGTTTAATAAATAAAATAATAATTATGTTTAAAATGTGATTATATTTTAAAAAATTTATGAATTGATTTATATTTATGTTCATGTTCTCGTAATTGTTTATATTTAAAATAATTATTTCAATTTTGTCGTTGTATAGGCTGAGAAATGCAATCAAAAAGTTTTTTCAGGTAGTCTATCATTTTTATAGGTTAATTTATTAAAAAGCTGAGAAAGCTTTTTAATAAATTAACCTATAAAAATGATAGATTTTTATAGGGTGACAATTATTAAATCATATGAAATAAAACATAAATTATTAGTAATTTTAAAATTACTCAATAATTACTCAGTATTTTTTAAATTACTGAGTGCACAAATTTTATCCAACGTTACTGCAGGTTATGACCTGTTCAATATTCTCGACATCCTTTGACTACTTGGAGAAGCCTTTCGGTCTCAAAATGAGGATTCTCTGTGCCGCAAATGCACCAATTTTATTTATTGATGAGAATGCATCTAAATATGAATTTTCGTGATTGAGCGAAACCAAATTCCTGTTCTAAATTCTCTCTGCAAAATGAATGAATGTCACAGGGCTTAAAAGAGATGCAGCAAGAGTTGGTGGCAGGGGGTTGAGTCGTTGTGCAGCTACTCTTGTCGATTCCCTTGGGCTGGTTTTAAACACAGCTTCTCGATGAGACATTATGACACTTGTTGAATGACCGTCATGCTACCACAAATAATACAAGTACTCTCAAACATCATAATCAAATTGTTGGCTGTTAGCATTCTTGGACCGGTTGTCTGCAACTTGTACACGGCTTCAAAGTTCGTTCGATCGGGCTTTATTGCTCGCATAATAGGTCATCACTAGTAGAATATACTCTCTACCCTGAAAATAATCACTTGTAAATGGCCGGCAAAAATGAGTTGCATGCGCATTGGATACCATACTCTGTGACCAATCATGAAGTTTAATCTCACGACGTAAAACCGTTCCGAAGTAATGACGTTTCTGTTTCATACAGTTCAACATTTGTAATTCTGCACTATTAATTTATTTAGCAATTAAATTTTGTAAAGTAATCTACAGTTATAAATAAAATCAATTCTATACTACATTTTAATCATGTGGAGACAAAGTTAAAAAAAATTCTCAAATGTTTTCATTACTTCAAAATCATATGAATGGGATTTTTGGTTTTAAATATTGTTGCTGAGAATATTCCGTAAAAATATTATATTCTTAGGTAATATTTTCAGGGAATATTCTTACGAAATATATTATTCCCTAAGAACATATTTGCACTGCATTGGAATAAAAAGGGATTCATTTACAATTACATATGCCAGCGGATAAACTCTTGATTTCGGTTCAGTAGTTAATAGGTTCAATTCCTACCCAATTGTAGATGATTTCCACTTTAAACAAACCAGTTGAAATAGCCCTTGAGATTAAAAAATTCCTACAGCGTGATAATTTAAACCCTATGTTGGGACTATGATAACTGATGGCATATTCGATATCTTAACCGAAAGACAACTAGTTCGATCCAAAAACAATTTCGCCAAAGTTGTTTTTTTTTTTTTGTATCACTCAATATTTTTAATTATTATAGTGTTGAAGATTTCACGTTCATTGTTGCTTGCGATAGGTGAGTTTAAAAAGTAAATGTCGATTTAACTGTCGACTGGATACTTGATGTGATTCAAATCATCGTTCGGATGGTTGTATGTGGGGACTTCAGATTATCCAATGTGCATAACGAAACACGCTAAGGTAATTATAGATTAGATATTTATTTTCTCAGTCATTTGGCCTTAAATATTTTAAATGGCAGTAAAAACAACACGAAGAAAATTTTATTTTATTAAATGTTGTTACCAAAATAATGTTTTATTTAAGCGAAAATTAATGAGAATTTTTCCGAATTGTGGATTTGATGAAATAATTTGAATCAATTCTCTTTACTTATATTATTATTGCATACATCTAACAATCTTTCATTTAAGAAATACATGCATAAAATATTTTCGATATATTAACGTGTAAATAACACCATTTTCAGTTTTAATTTTTAACTATCATATATATATATATATATATATATATATATATATATATATATATATATATATATATATATATATATATATATATATATATATATATATATATATATATATATATATATATATATATATATATATATATATATATATACCTTACACGAAGATTACGTAGCACATTCATAATCTTTGGAATATTTTCAATACATTTTCTGTTGAATTGAAATCTATAGTACACGTTAAGAGCTTTGTATTTCGTCAACTTACTTATCATGGGTGCTCGTTGTAATATTTTAAACATACTTAGGGGCTATATTTATTTTTGACTAAACGCATGATCTTACATTAAGGAGATTGTGTTATTCTTATAATTTACAATTTCTTAATAAGAATTTATTTCCTGAAAACAGAATTTATCATGAAACGGAGAATTTATTTTATCACGGCTCAAGAAATGAGTAGCGTTTTGTAAAAAGCTGCGATACAGATTCTTATGATTTTAATATCAAATGAAAAAATTATACTTAACATACAAAATGTATTTCTCCTGTTACAAATAATATTTATTAATAATTAATTCTTTGTCATAGCCTTTTTTCTAGATTGTAGTATTTCCATTGCAATCTGAAGACAGTTTCAGATACCATTGAAAGAGAAATTTGATGACCCTTGATCTCAGCCATTTAATAAGGATCCTTGTTTTCACTTTGAAGAAACTTTTATGAAAACTTAAAATATTTGAAGATGTAATTATTTAGGCTTGGCGCATTCTTTCAAAACAACAGGCTCAAATTTTGAAATTTAAGTAAATATATATTTTTATTTATGAGAACTCTCTCTTATTAGGAAAATTTATTACATTGGGATATTCATTATCATGGGTGTGATAATGAATATCCCTTTTTTCATAGCTGTAATTTTAATTTATACATAACCGACAAAAAATAAACAGTATCAACGCTTATTTTAACATTATGACAAGTAATATTTAAAAAAAGATTTTTTTTTACTTAGATTTGAGCACAAAATCATTCTTCATTCTCAAAATTCAAAAGGTAAGCCATAGAAAATTCCTTTTTATGAAAACGAGGAACACGTACTTCAAGATGGAACAGAGTCTCAATTTCCTAAAATGAAGAGTTTTGGATTAAGTGACAGAAAGTTTATATGCGTTGGTTTGTTTCTAAATTCACACAATGTGCAATTATAGCATTCGATTTATGATGATGAAAAAACTTCTAAATGAAGCACATTGTGATAAAATGATGTGCTTAAAGTCTGCTAATGCATGAAATGTCTTTAAATCTAGTTCTTTACGTGTCTTAATTTTCTCAATTTTATTTGGGCATAAAACATGTTTCTTCCATTTTTATGATCTAAAAACAACAAAAGTAAAACTTTTAAGCCAGAACTCGAGGGCAAATGAAAAAGATATCTTTAGAATCCTTTTCCTCATGGATCATTTATAAATATATCGAAATTAATGACATTCAAACTCGGTAGCCGATCTGAGAAAGTGATTCTTAGCAGTATCAGTTATAAAGTAGTTCCTTATATTAAGCGAAATGCCTTTAAATGTGTGTATATTAAATAATTCAAAAGAATAGGTGTAGTAATTTTTTTATGATATGTTATTAGAGGAAACGTGATTATATTGAAGAAGAAAGTAATGTATTATATTAAGTAATTTGGTAAAGTAATTTGGGAAAATCTGATATTTAATTATTAAAATAGGTTAAAAAAAAGTGAGATATATTTTTTATGAAAAAATTATTTTCCGATATTGGAAAATTTACAGTTATTTTGATAATAAAGATCCACTACCGCGCGCGCGTAATTCAGAATCTCTCGCTCATCGCAATTTATACTCTCTTTAGAATTTTCTGCAAGAAAATCAGCACGGATTCACATAAACGTTCACAAAAATATTTGTAGTAGAGAAAACATTTATTTTGTTTTGGAAGCACTTCTCTCTAATGTAATGTTCTGCAGCGCATATCCTTGACAGCCTGACACACAAATCCCTACTTTCATCTGAAATATTTAAATGCCGGGATGCATTAGAGCAGCATTCACTTCCAGCCTTCTCATACATCGAGTTGATTTGCCAGAGAGCTTAGCAAAGAGTCGAAGCAAATATTGAAGAGTGGAGACTTGACCGCCAAATGCCATGGCAAACACACGTCCAATAAAAGGGCCGCTTAATCTTTAAAAAAGAGTTATAACTTCTGCCACAGAAACGGCCGCTTCTTCCGGAATGAATAAAGAGAAAGGAGAGGGTATGTGGTGGGGATTTTCCCTCAGAAACCCCTTCGAAAGATATCTCCTTTGGCAGGTTTTGTTTTGTCAGTATTGATTTTAAGTGATTATTAGTGGTAAATTTTTACATTTTTGTAAAAATTAAAATTATGAAGTAAACATAAAACAAAAAATGCCTGTTATATTTTATAGACCAAATAACAATTTTACAAATTAATATTTTTGTTCTTATTGCTTTGCTTCTTTCAGCAAATTCAGTTACCATAGGTTCAAATCTGTACTTTGGCGCATGGTCTCCAATTAATTTAAAACTTGTAGATTTTTAAGCACGTTACCATAGGCTCGCGCACCCCATATTGCCAGCCTAGTTGGCACACGACAACAACAACCATAAGCTCAAATCTTCTCTAACAGGTTAGAAGATTTAACCATCCTATTGATGCAATTATTTAACAGAACTCAGTTCACTATGTAAGACTTGAAACTTCATGCATTTTAATGCGGATTTCATTTTAATATTATTTTCAACTAATGTAAATATTTGCGAAGATGTGTAAATTGTATTCAAAGTATAGAGTGAAACATTGTCAGTCCTTGAATTCTTCTACTAAGTCATGCTAAAATTAGGGAGATTATTTCTGCTTATTCTTATGAGTACTGTTTAAATCTATAATTATTTCAATTTGAGATTTTTAGAAGCTTTTGATTTGAGATTTCTTAAAATAAAAATAACACATAAATATCTCTGAAGTTTTTGTTGGAGGAACAACGTAGAAAAGTTTTCTAAATTTTCTCAGAGATAATAATTAATTGTTTTTACATTTTTCACTTGCATCGCTCCTAAAAAAATATTTATTTTCGCAACGTGTTTCAATAAAACGAAGTTATTGATGTACATAAACCATTTTCAAATACTACAACTTCATGTTTGTAGACACAAACATGAAGTTGTAGTATTTGAAAATGGTTTTGTTTGACAAATCAATTGGATTTTAAATTTCGTTGTTATTGTGAATGAAAAATTTGTAAAACGAAATGAACACCCAGTAGAATTTTCAAATGTACGTACTTTATATTTCTACGCACTTAGTTTATGTTCAATTGTTATTTTGTTTAGAATAGTGTGAAACATAGAAGAGAAAAACTGCTGATTCATCAACAATACAGTTAACTCCCGTTTTTACTTTCCTCTAATTTACGAACTAGTATCTGATTCGTAACATGTTCCCATAGACGCAGTAATAATTTCAATTCCCATTTACCAAATAAAAATCTCTTTTTTCCGAACTCATTTTCATGCCTCTTTTGTTTGCGTTTATTTTTGAAAATCTGTTGTGTAGTGTTTTTCGATTGTTTCAAAAGTAAATATGATCAAGCACTTTAGCAAGGAGAAGTTATTGCTCGCCTTTTCGTTTGACGTTCCAGATGCACTGCACTTGGAAGGATGTTTTAGGAAAAACAATAGCTGCTCTCTTTGATACACAAGCTTTGTTACTCCCCAACCGAAGTCAGCCACTAACATTTAGTTCAAGATTTAAGTTACGATGATTTGTCAGCCTTGGCAGAGAAACCCACGGCCTACCAAAATGTCCTGTCAGGTTTTTCTGAACGGCGGTTTGGATGTAATTTTTATGCAAGAATATCGGACGATTAAATGATTTATGGCAACAATAAATGAGAATGGAAAAGAACTTTCAGACATAAAAGAGGAATTCTTTGAGAAAAAGGCGAAATGCTTTACTACATCGAAAAAATTGGAAAATGTGTTTTAAATATGTGTTTTTGAAACCGAACTAAATAATTGCTCTGCCTTGTTTTTCATTAAAAATTGAAAGTAAGAATTGTTTTTAAGGATGAATTTGGCTTTTCATGTGTTTCTCATAGAATAAATTATCTAAAAAAATTTCCAACCGTTTTTTATTTATAAAGAGAGAAGAGTTTAGGGGAAATATTTTAATATCTATAACACCATTTTGCAGCTCCCCTTGAGTTCGCAGAAGCGAGCGTCTGCACGGTAAGTTGAAAAGCTCCCCAATGAGTTTTTCATTCAACTGTTGGATGTCAATCGATTGCATGAAACTCTTGAAATCCATCTGTGTTGTGACTTAACCATAATGAATTTTTATCCAGATACTTTAGAAATATTTGTATGGTTGTGCTTAAGAAACCGTAAGCGTACGTGTTTTTAAGAAAAAGTGTTCAGACTGTTTAGTAACTATCAGGTCCCTTGAAAACCACAAAGAAGATGGAAACGTTCTGCTTTTTCCCCCAAGACGCTAATCGGTGGTCCGCTGCTTGCATCGATGCGCATTCACGGTCCATATTTCTATTTTCATGGATTTCAACGATATGGGATTCCCATTAAGTTGCACGCACAAACACGCTCATTTAAAATGCGCAGATACAGAGGATGCTCAGAACTGAGTGTTTCTGTGGGTTGGTTTAAGTTAAAAGTGCAAAGCAGTTTTCTTTTCTCTCAAAAGGCTGCGAAATTTCTAAAATCAAATTTGAGGGATGGGGTGTTGACTGGTACACAGAAGTATGCAAGCGACTGCGCTGCATACAAACGGGTTCGGCTCAATTCATGCGCACCAGAGGGTGGGTTTTTTTTTCTTTAATAAACTTATTGATGCATTTTATGACCAGTCAATAATTCCAAAAAAAAATTGAATTTCTAACAAATATTTGTATAAATTATAAATAATACTTTCAGAGTGTTGGCCTCTGTCTGTCAAAATGGAATTCTCAGCATTTTTAACCATTCTACTCCACAATATTCAGATAAAAGTAGACACCATTCTCTTATAACTTTAAGTAAATTCTGTGTATCAATTAATTTAATAACCCTCTTTCTCTGTGTCAGCTATATTTCCGGAAGTAGGAAATAAGAAAATGAAGGATGACTCTATAGGACTAAGACATCAGGACTTTTCTCACCATCCTTAATTTTTATCTACCTTTTCAAGCATTGGAGTTGATTATTTATCGAACGATTTTATTCGTAAAGTGAAAACATTTAGAGATACGACATACTCTGGCGTTTCATTCATAAAGCATATCTCATACCACACAAATACTCATATTCTTTCTATATTGGTCTTTTTTTAGTCATATGTAGGCCTTTCTCATCAGTTTAAAATTAAACAACACAGCAAGGTGCTCCTCTAATAACAAATTGCGATTTCTGAATCTGCTATCATTCCTCATCATCTGTGTTGAGGAGGAATTTGAAGTTCCTCATTTGCTGCCTAGCGTCGCTTATTCATGTATGTGCGCGTGCGCAGGCATTCTTTGCGGTACCTAACCCAGAATTCGTCTCTACCTGATGGCTGAGTCAGGGACCAAGCAGAAAATCCTTAAAACTTTACCTGCTCCCTCCTCCACAGATGTACCATTTCCCTTCAATAACATTGATGCCACGACACATTTACCGTTCTTTATTCTCCCTTAGTGAACACAATGGATCTTTGGGGAAGTCGGGATTTGAACTCTCTTTCTCATGATGAGAACGATTCTCTACTCAACCAGGGTGTAGCCTATCGTTTAGGATAATTATCCGAAAAAATCAAATTAAATCATCAATTAGAAAGTTCCAATACTTAGACATCTAAATGGATAAAATGGATTATTTTATTCTTCAATATAAAATAGATATTTTCTGCAACAAACACCAGTCGTGGCTAATCACTTCTTTTGAACTTAAAACAGCCTACTTTCACAGAATTATATTCATCTAAGCGTTTATACATATTTTGGTAATGTTTATATGTCCTTATTTCGTTGTGTAGAATTTATAGAAGATGAATATCTGAAATGGTGTATTGGAAAGTTCTCCAATTCTAAAAGGTAACGATAGACTATTACACTTTTGAACAGATTTTACCCCTATTCGAATAAATGTAAAACAGATCCCCACAACTAGACGTGACAATGTCCTCTTTTTGAATTGACAGTCTTTTATTGAACTGTTTTTGCCTAAGCACTTACATTGATTTTGGTGATGTTCAAGTGCTTTCCTTTTCCTGCTTATAATTTGTTTCAGACAATTCAAAAGACCAGACGACGTCACCTGAAACATTCAGGACACCGTGGTCACACCGGGTTGGTTAGAGTGTTAGTCTTATCATCGGGAAACAGTGAGTTTGAATCTCGACTTCACCGAACATCCATCGTGTACACCAAAGGCGGATGTGGAATGCTAAATGAGCAGCGGTTGCAGTGGCTTCTAAGTAATACATCATTGAGTATTGATAGTCTTCCCTGCTTCTAAATGGCGAAGATTCTCACCCGAATGATTCCACCTCCCAACTCTGGACTGGGTTCAAGGTTGTAAGGCCGGGGCAATAACAACGTCCTCTTTCACACACATCAATGTAGACGAAATTAAAATTTTTTACTTTGATGCATACCTCACTCCTCAGTGTAAAATAAACATACGCAACGCTTTCACGTTTGTTGAGGAAAAAAATCAAGGTGTCCATTGAAGTTTTTTGTTTCACTCTGTTAAATGTGGGCTCAACTTAAACTCTCTCTTTCTGCTTAAGAGATTTTCCATTTCTTGTATGATTATGCAAATTATTATTTTCGTTAATTAAATTTTCAAATAATGACGGAAAACCTTCAATCTGATTGCCATTTTTCTAAGCACTCTTGATTTTTCGATTAGTGATTTCTATTCAATAAGAAATTTTTCGACATTTTTTCCTATTAAATACATTTTCATTCAAATCAAAATATTTTGACCTCGAAAATACATAGTACGCCCATTTTATATGTTTTCATAGTGATTCTGCTGTCTTAATAACTTATGACTTTCAATGCAAAGATTCATCCATGGGTGGCAAATGGGATTTGCGCACTGAAATGTAAGGCATAATCAAATAAAAAGTGATTTCTTTCCTTTCAAATAAGAGCAAGAAAATGTTTCCTTATTTTCTTAGATGTAGAACTAAGTTATCACACGAAGTTTGACCGGGAATAACATAAATGGAAAGAAAATTTAAGAAGTTCACTGTTTTTATATTTAACATACTGCTAAGACTGGTAAATTACGACAAAAATGAAAATACAAGCAGAAATATTTATTCGCTCTGTACTTTATAGAATATATATATATATATATATATATATATATATATATATATATATATATATATATATATATATATATATATATATATGGAAAAATTCTGTATAGAACCAAAAGTTATTTTAAGAAAATACAGTCAAAAATTTATATCTAGTGTTAAATTCAGTTAAAGATGAGATTCTTTCTATTCAGAGAGACTCCAAAATAAAATTTTTCAGCTGACGTAATGCAAAACTTGTGGAGCATTCCCATGTTTTCCTTTCAATAAAGACTGATTCTGTTTTGCTTGTTTCGTATATTTTTACGCAAGAACGCGAAAAAATATTTGATATTCGCTGCATGTAACATTCTGTCAATTTGATACTTTCATTTCTGATTTACATTTTTATATTTTCCGTAATCTCTAGATTTCGCTTGGCGTCATAAGGGAAATGACACATCTTCGAATAGGTTTACAATTTCATTTTTGGGTCGCAGTTGGCTTCTTCGACCCGATTTTATTTATGAAGGCAAAAGCGTAAATGAGAAAGTATTGTTGTAAATGCTTCTTTCCAGAGGTGTTAGAAAAATATTCCTCAGCAAAGGGTCCGTTATTTTTAAGGTGATTCCATGCAAAGCCAGTCGAGCGTCTTAGCCTTTAAATTTTTTTTTAAAAATGATTCTGGATATTCATTTTGAAATTATATATACATTACATTATTACTTTTAACTAAAACATGGTTTTGTTTATTTTATACTATTTGCTCTACAAATAGTTATATTAATACTCGCTTTTTTTCATTGAATTAAAAAAGGCATTTTCAGTTCAATTGAAATAAGTTTAAAATACTCTTAAAATGAGATTTTGCATTGTCTGCATAAATTTATCACTTTGAAGTGCAGGGAAAGTGAGAATGTCGCTGCTGCAGGAGATTTCCTCCACTGAGCAGCGGCCACAGAGTTTCATTTCTCATAATAATTTTAATCAAATAAATATCTTGTCATGCCAAGTTTCCCATTTTTGAAAGCAATGAAACAGAGCGAGGGTAAAATCATCTTCAAGAATCGTGCATTTTAACCTCTTATTTTGTCGCTTTTACAAGTAAGCCTGTAAGAGGGAACTAAAAAGCAGTTATTGAATAGAATAATTTGCGTGAAAATGTGAGAGGAAGGATTTTTTTACTGAATGCAATTTTTGAAAAGTGGGAAAACCTTTTACTGGTGGTTTTTCTCGCAAAGCAATTTTATACAAAATTATTTTAAATGTGTGCAACTGTAATTAAATAATTCTTAAAAGGAAAATATTTACCAAACATTTTGATTATTAACATGAATATAAGCAATAAAAATTATTTGTGGCGATAGCGATTTTTTCTTATTTTTCAAAATTTCAAAGTTTTGCTTAATAAATTACAATTATAATTGCGAAATTGTATTTTTATGTTGACAAAATTTTCAAAATATATTCTTATTGATTTGGTATTGATTCTCAGAAACAAAAATTTCTATATTATGTCTCTAAAGCATTTTAATGGAATATTAATGGTACAGAATGTTTTAATGTTAGTTTAATTTTTTAAAGAGCAATTTATCTATTGTTTTGAATAGATTCGCTGCCAGTAAAGTTTATATATTTATCCTTAGAAGCCAAGCATTCTGTCCGCCAATTTTAAAAAAGCACACAAAAAATTAATCACAAAATTTAAGAAGCGTGCACGCATTGAAACATAAAAGCAGTGCTTCACTAACATGCCTCGAAAACCTCTTCGTGCAGCCTCCTCTGCCGCGCTGAGCACCGTCGCCGGCCCTCGAGGCGGTTCCGCGCTAAGTGCGTGAATGAGGCATCCGTCCGAGTGAAAAAGTTCATTTTTGACTACACAGTGTCAAATTTTTTATTGGTCAGTCTTATACTCAGAGCTTTCCAGTTTCCGAAATAGCTTTTTGTTTTATTGTGTGTCAAATAGAAATGAAGCTGCATGAATTTCCAAATAAGTCTCATCTTTTGAAAAATGAAACAGGAAACTACATTTTAAAAACGTAATTGATAAAGAAAAAGGGCATTTGCTTTTTTTTATCTCTTTTTATAATTTAGATATTTTTCTATTCTGTGCTGGTTGACAGCCATAATTATGAGGCCATTAATTGGCTTATATATTCGGAAAGAATTGGCATTGCTATATCACAAGCAAGACTTAAAGGTAATTTTCTCAAAACTTTATCACAAAATCTCCACTTACAAGTTCTCAATTAATAGGGAAGATATTTTTTTGAAACTTAGCGTACACATTTTAAGTATTATTATTATGAAGCAAAATTTAAAATATACATGAAGAGCATTTTCATTTACAGCTAGTTTTAAAGACAATGTTCAGTAAAATTTCGTAAAATATCCATATATTGTGTATTTTAAACCACTTTTTCCTTATCACTGAATATTTTTCATTGATTTTTCTTCATTTCAAAGAACATGATCGCATAAACCTTATGCTTAAATTAAATTAAGATCGATGCATTACAATTTTCTGTAGTTTACCTTTTTATTTTACAAAAAAATGCCATAGTTAACCAATTTTACAAAAAGAATTTTAAATGCAATGAAAATTTTTTTTATCTAATTTTATGTTTTTTTTACATCATAACTTACATAGAAACATGATGAAAGAAAATTAAAATTAAATTTTAATAAAATGCTTCGGAGCGTTATTATTTTCTAAGACAGCCGTTAAAGTGCTTAACATACCTTAAACAATAACATTGTGAGCACTCCTTTGATTTTTGATGAATATATTCTCTTATAATTATTGAAAATGAAATTCATTAACGAACTAGCTCTGTTTGCTAAAACACGTTCCGTTTTTCTTCCATGGATGAATTCGTAGAGGCTTAACATGTGTTCTACAGGAGTCTTCTTATGGGTATCTTTTGATGTAGATTATAAATTCATGGTTTCTTGCATGCACCACTTGATTATTAACAAAAAGTAGAAAAAATCCTGAATCTTGTTTATTTTAACAATTTTTCTAAGAATTTTTCTAGTTTCAGGGATAACTGGTAGGAAAAGATTTAGTGGGATAAAGAAATTCAGAAAAAAAAAATTTCACGTGAAAGATAATTCGAAAAAATGAAACTTAATATATTTATACAAGAAGGAACATTAGTGATTACACACAATATTCTTCTAGCATAGAAATTGAAAAGCATAGAGTTTGCTTTTTATTCGATACGGTTAATAAATCCATCATAATGGCTTGGCTTTCTTTCATCATAAAGACTTCGTTTATTTGTTCCATAGGCTTAAAGTCCGTTGCAAAAAAATTAAAATTAGCATTTTATTTCGTACAAAGTACTACTCAAGACATTTTAGTGTTTGCTGCAAAATTATTTTTTTTCACTTCTTAATTAAAAAAGATTCTATTAGCTTCGAATAATTTTATATAAAAAGCAATAACTGCTACCAATCTTTTGAGTATTCTGTATTTTCCCAATCTCCATACTGGGACGTGATAAAGAAATGCATCGACAGACGCTGTCTAAGTGAGAATTACATTGTTCCTGTGCTATGAGGATGCCTGCGAAATGTGTGCGAGACTGTTCAATCGCACTTTGAATCCGATTACCTTCCACCAGCGCGCGCAGCTCTAACACCAGGGAGTCTGAATGGCGTGAGCTCTACTGAATAGGCCTCCGACTCGATCATTGGGCAATTAAATCTGGGCTCAAGTGCGGAAGGAAAGGTGACTTGAATGAAGGTCACATTGTCCATCCCAGTGTTGGGTGCGGCGATAGAAGAGTGGAGAGAATACGTTGCTCTCCTACCATCGAAAGAAAACGAACAGCCATAGGAAGCAATATTCCCGTGAAAGGAAGAGGAGGTCAGGATATGCAACTGAATAACATTTCAGCTCAACTGGATGACGCTGAATGCACAAGCGACATCGTCAGCATTTGATAAAAGAAAAGTTATGAAATAAATTTCTCATTCAGAAAACGTTTCTAAGGTCAGTGATTTCTCATAATATCCTGCTACATCTGGAATAGAAAGAAGAAATGATTACCAGCAAATGTAGGAATTTGGCGGGGGAAGGATTTTTGTATATCTAGTGTATCAATTAACGTTAATGTATTGATTATCGTGTTATTCTTACATGCGTTGGTAGAATTCCAACCAGTGTCATGCAAATCTGTTGTGAATCGATATGCTGTGAATGTGAACACCAGCAGGACTCCTTGTACCGAACCCAGGGAGGGTTCTACCAGTTTGGGTGGAGTCTTCTGGAGACAAAGAAAGAAGCACCAGTAGGGGAGCGCCACCCCTGCCCGTGGTCACGAGCTCCCAACGCAACAGCTCAGATCAGCGTAGGAGGGCAGTTGCCTCACTGCTTCATTGGTTCTTGGGCCCTCATCATCGTTCAGGGATTATGAGCTCCCTGTGCTCCGAGAGGAATGTTATCAGCGAGATGATTTTGGCTTTCGCTTGCGGATGGTGGATAACATTTTTCAACCATTCTATTCTCAGGTGTTCGCTGGGGGTAGTAAAATGCCAGGAGCTGGTGAGTGGGCACGATGTGGCATAGTGAAGTGGGTTACCCGTATGACCACAGGGACAGTTGTCGCTTGGCAGAGCACCAATTCTATGTAGATAGCTCGGGAATGGACCATGTCTCGTGACGAACAATGTAATTTGTCTTGGCCAGCATTGATTATTGGGTTTAACCTTTGGAATTATATCATGTACCAAGCGACCTGTAGTAGCTTGGTCCCATGACAGTTGCCAGCTTTGAAATGCCTTTGTTTTGAATTCCTTTTTGTGAAAAGGTCTTGGGGTGGGCAGATTTATTTGAAATTCGGTCGCTGTTGTGGCTTCTTTTGCCAATCTGTCGGCGGTCTCGTTGCCTTCTAGTCCGATGTGCGCTTTAACCCATCCGAGATGTAGGTTGTTGGTGATGTTGATCTCTCGTTGGATTGCGCGGGCCAGTGGACTTGTTGTGGTGGGGTTGCTTATGTCCATGAGGGCTGCTTGGCTGTCTGAATATATGCTGCTTTTCTCTGCTCTTGTCTTTGCCCATCGAAATGCTGTTGTGGTTCATACTGAATGGCAAGCCCGATCTCAACACTTCCTATGACTAATTCTAGAGAGGACAGAAAGATTGTGACGTCAACCTTGCAACCACGTGACGGACCTTTAGTCAGGAAACTGTCTTGTTTACATCATGTCCGACACGCTTGTTAACTATGAAATTTTTTACTCTCTGTTATGGCCTTTAGACATTACAAGACTTTTTGACACCCACCGCGCAATTTGCTATGATTTTTCATAGATTGTGGCCCATATTTATCTGTCTCAATGCAAAAAAGTCGCAAAACTCTCAATCTTTCACCCCAAAGAACGTGCATGCAGAAAGCAGAAACGTAATATTCATCTCCTATTGTTCAACATTGACTGGAATCGTACTAGAGAACATTTGCTCGAAGAGCTGTTCTAGAGCTGCGTCAAGAGGAGCTTTAGCGTGACGATATTTGCAGCAACACAGACTGTGTGATAGCACTCCCGCTTTTATTTTAGCTTCATTTAGATTGCTTTGGTTTGTCTTTCAATTTTTGCACACGAGGACTAACTAGACTTGGACCGACTGTATTAAGTGTGGACTTTGAACTACTACAAACAGCCAATCACAAAGTGGAATTTGAATCCAGGAATTGTTGAATCCTAGACAAGAATACTAATCATTTGACTACCAGCACGGCTTCGTTTGCCAATGCAACGTAGAGATAAACGGCGCATCTGGATACAGGCATGGTACAGTATAATCTTTTCAAACGAAACACGGTTCTGCTTACAACATTCCGATGGCTGTGTACTTATCTGGTGGAGGAGGCCTCTAAATGCATTCGATATTGTCATAAAGGCTCTACTACACATGGTATGATCTCAACCATTGGATTGAATATATGACTTGCAGATCTTCAGTTAGGTTTGACTGCAATGTGAAAAGGAATTTGTGATACATTAAGACGAGTGCAGCCTGAAATCCAAATCTTTCAACCAGACAACCCACGTTGTGCTTCGTATTTTGACCTTCACCAAAGATATTCCATTCTTGTCGTGATCTGCACGATATTTAGCGCTCTCACCTATTTAAATCATCTTTATGGGTTACTGAGAGATTGACCTACCACACTTCTCCAGCTGCTGCGGTACATGAAATGTTTCATAGACTTGAAGAAGTAAAGAAAGAATATTCATTATGAATGAGATTCATTGACACATTTCGGTTCATGGCTCGCAGCCTCGACAGTTTAGCGAAAAACGTGAAAGAGTTCAGAGAGACGGCCAAATACTTCTCCAAGGACAAGCTAGACCTCATCACCCGAAAAGGTGTATACCCATACGATTATATGGATTCCTGGGGAAAATTCTAAGAAACCAAGCTGCCCTCACAAAATGACTTTTACAATAGAATGTCCGAGTCCCATATATCACAAGAGGACTATGAGCACTCCGAAAGAGTATGGAATACTTTCAACATCAAAAATTTAGGTGAGTATTCCGATTTATATGTGAAGACTGATGCGCTGATCCTGCCTGATATCATAGAACATTTTAGAGATGTCTGCATAAAGACCTACAAACTGGATCCTGCATGGTACTTCACCGCACCTGGACGCTCCTGGGATGCTATGTTAAAGTCCACTGGTGTAGAATTAGAACTATTAAATAATTATGATATGGTACTTATGCTAGAAAAGGGCCCTAGAGGGGGTGTATCGCAATGTTGTAATAGGTATGGAAGAGCTAATAATAAATACATGAAGGACTATGATAAAACTAAGGAATCTAGTTTTCTAATGTACCTAGACGCCAACAACCTATATGGTTGGGCAATGATCCAATTCTTGCCATATGGCGGTTTTAAGTGGGTGAATGCTGATATTGATGTGACCAAAAAAGAGGATGACGCAGATAAAGAGTACATTCTAGAGTGTGAACTACAAAATTCTAAGTACCTGCACAATCTCATTCCGACTTACCATTAGCGCCTGAGAACAGAATACCCCATGGCTCGAAACAGTCAAAATTGCTAACAATTCTGTATGACAAAGAGCGCTACGTCGTCCATTATAGGGTTCTAAAACAATATTTACAGCTGAGATTAAAGTTGAAACAGGTACACAGAGTGCTGGAGTTCAACCAGTCTAATTGGCTACAGAAGTACATTGACCTGAACACCCAGATGAGGACCAAGGCAATCAATGATTTTGAAAAGGACTTTTACAAACTCATGATCAACTCCGTGTTCGGAAAGACAATGGAATACATCAGGAAACATCTCGATATCAGACTTCTGTGTGATCCCAAGAGAGCGAAAAAACTTATAGCAAAACCGAATTTTAAAGGGAGAACTATATTTGATGAAAATTGAGTTGCTATACATATGAACAAAACTCAAGTACTCTTTCATAAACCCATCTATGTTTGGATGTGTATCTTAGACCTATCCAAGCATTTTATGTACACCTTTCATTATATAATGTGATGAAGGCCAAGTATGGGGAGGAAGTTAAACTGTTATATATGGACACGGACAGCTTCATATACGATGTAAAAACGGAGGACTTTTGTGAAGATATGAAAGGAATGATTGACTGCTTTGATGCGTCGAATTACCCAGAAAATAATAAATATGAAATGCCACGGGTAAATAAGAAGGTTCTGGGGAAAATGAAGGATGAGCATGCTGGAAAAATTCGTCGGATTAAGATAAAAAAAATGTATGCCTGTAAGACTGAAACAAACTTGGTGGAAAAGTCAAAAGGAGTAAAGAAATGTGTCGTGAAAATTAGGATTACCTTCGAGGACTACAAGAAATGCCTATTCAAGCAAAAAGTACAGCACAGAACTATGAATGTAATCAAAAGCACAAAACATGAGATTCATTCCATACGTATAAATAAGGTCGCCCTCTCCGGGGAAGATGACAAGCGTCATATATTGGAAGATGGCATTAACACTTTAGCTCTCGGTCACTACACAATAACAAAATGAGGAATAAAGCGAAATATGTAATGACACTTTCAATGAACCATGTGGGGAAAATATTTTTTGATAGTTTTCGAACTATTAAAAGATAAAGACTTGGAATTCTTCTATTTTGTATTTATAAAACAGTTGTTTCCTTCAGCTCTCATCAAGACTCTCAATTATCTTTTGAAACTTTTCTTCTAAACTTCCTAAGCATTCGATGAATACATCCCTTTCAGATGATGAAAGTATCATTGATTGAAGCTTCTGAAATTCTGCCCGAAAGCTATAAAGTAATGAAATGCGTGAGCATACCTTAATCAAATGGGTTTTCTTTTTATTCATTTCCATTTGTTTTTTTTATATTTGTTGTCTTTAAATACTTAAAATATCTCTCTAGTAAATACATTTGTTTCCTTTTTAAGAGGTTTTGAAACCATTGTTTTATAAGCCTCCCATCTGAGGTAAAGGGGTGCTCACCGAAGGGGGAACCCTTCCGTCTCAGCGACTTTTCGGGACCGCCATTTTATAAAAATTGTTATGATAGCCATCGCTTTTCTAAAGGTGGGTGGGGTTTTCATGGAGGTTTTTAATCCATTGTTTTTAAAAGGGGGTGGAAAAATTATGGCGTTTTTTATACCATTGTTCTATAAAAGAGAGTCTGATTTTTATGAAGGTTTGCGACTATTATTTTTTAAAAGTGGGTGGAAAAAATTATAGGTAAAGGATATCATTCTTTTCTAAAGGTCAATTTTTATGGGGTTGGCTTATGGTCTAAATCACTGCGTCAGCTCTCTCATATGCACACTACTCATATTATTTGATATTTTAGAGCAGTAACTCTCACGTTTTTTTCTATCATGGCACACTTTTATTGATTTCAAAATTTTGCGGCCTACATAAAAAATATACGTTTAAAGGTTGTTTATTTACCTATAATACATTATGTAAAATAGTTTATAAAAATAACTTTGGATGCAAAATAAAATGACATAGTATATTCTACCAAAACAACAGTACGCGTCTAGTACTTTATTCGCAATGAAAAAAGGATAATAGTTTTTTCTAAGTGCATTTGGCTGCGGCACATGAAAGTGATGGGCGCAGTGGTTGAGAGCCACTGTTTTAAAGGTTAAAGATCAATGAGGGTGGGATTGGAAATCCCCTTTGCTCTCTCATAGCAGACTAATAATTATATGAATATTTCCTTCATCTGCAGGATTATGCGGGAAGTCTGAAGACCGCTCGCTTCGCCGCAGTTATTCCTCTGATTAATTATCTGCTTTATGTAAAAATATGTAGATTAGTATATCCAGAGTGTTTTTCTGGCGTTAATTACGATAAAAAAAATGACATAATACTGTACTAGGAAGAGTCTTTGATAGATTTGTGTGATAACTGAAATTTCTCAAAGAAATTGTTCGTCCTAGCATCAATTATGAAAGTTGCTAGTGATTGTATATCTTCCCTGAATTAAAAATTTAAATATACTTTAGCGAAATCAATTTATTATGAGCTTAAACACACACGCATACTTGCCATTTCTTGCACTGGCACAAAAAACTTCCAAAAATTAACAGAAATGCCTACATTTGCCTGTTTTATTCGTAAAATTTTTATTAAATTATTTTATTATAATTATAATTTAAATATATTATAAAATAAAATTTAAATATATTCTATCTATTAAATGTATCTATCTTCGCATCCTATCTTTGTACAATAGGATGCGAAGATAGATATTCAAAACATAATTCCAAGAAATAGAAAGTTTAAAAATGAACCAATAACTCTAGTCTTTACTGTTGAAAAATTCATTTTCTTAAATAAGAATGTATGAATTGTATGTATTCAATTTAAAATAAAGGTTTTTTATGTACTATCAATCATAGGAAAACTTTGATAATTTAAAAGAAATTTTTCAGAAATTCTTAAACAGAAAATGCATAAATTCTAGGTGTGGAATGGCAATTGTCAACGTCACTCAACGCATGAAAGCAGAGACGACAACGCAATGCAGCAGCGGTTGCTTTCCCGTGGGCAGACATCAGTGCGTGCAATGCATTTAATTTGAAATTGAGGATTATTTTAAAAGTTTAAAATGTTTCCCTTCATTTTGAAGAATCTATAAAATTTTACATTTATTTTGTGAAACGATAATTTTTATGTTTGAAATATTCTTTGCTGTAATTTCGCATGACATTCACTTAAAATATGAACGTTAGAACTTATTATCTACAAAGGCCTTTTCCTTGTTCCATTTTTTTTTTCTAAGCAAGTAACTAAATTTTTCTCTAGTGATATCTACGTATCTATGTATCGCAAACTAACTAATTAAAGTTATAGTAAAGAATGATCGACAAGAGTTCTACATCTTATTACTTTTATTTTAAAAAGAAATTACTTCAACTGTGTTATTCTGAAATTTTATGAAGCTAAATCATTTTTAACCCAAATTTTATTTACAATTTGAATATTTTTCAATTTAAGAATTTTAAAAAAAAATCATTTTTTAGGTTCAGATTTTTCTGAATAAAATAATGTTATATTTTCCAATGGATGTGTTTAATTTTTTCCATATACCTTTTTAATAAATTAATTTAAGCTAATGGAATGCTTTTCTCGCTATAGGTATTTTAAAATTGCCTTCTCCGAATGCTTTTCCTTTTATTTCATATTTGTTGTATCACACGCGCGTCGACTGATCCTACTCAATTCTCTTTCTTTTCTTTTTAAAATTAAATATTTTTATTTAAAACTGTAGCACACTATTCACACAAATATTATGCAGCGTAAAATGTATTTATTTTTGAAGTAAATTTTTGTGGGAAATAAAACAATTTTTATTTGAATCAAACTATGTTTTTTGTTATGCAAAACTAAATATTTATTTTCGTAAGACATACATACATAGCGGTGCTGGCGAGTACCGGAGTGTATCTTTTCGGGTTTGGAACACTCGCCAAGCGCCTTGTCATTTTGAACCACGATCACACCTGATCTGTGACCTTCCTCTCCCCATCCGCGCCGCTCCAGCTTTTTCATAAGACAACAATGTGCACTTAATTTGAACAATGTGCACTTAAAATACTTCGCTGCTTAATTGAACCAAAGACCGAAGAATCTCAGAGTCTGTGAAGTGTTCCGATCAACAATTCCAATGCATACAATCCCCAAACATTTTCACTGCAACCGTTGCAGCGTTAATCATGGAATGCACTCAATGATTCAGTTTCAGAAATTATCTTCCACTTTAAAGTTAAATGACTCCATCACCTTAAGCGAAAGCTCATTGGAATTCCGAAAGATAACTGCGTTAATGACATGATTGATTGATATTGCCTTGACGATGAATCATTTTCCTGTTTAAAGAGAAGATGTAAATCACAGCTATACATAAATTATTTTTCTAAAAGCAGATCTCTTTAAGATGGGTGTTTGAACTCTGCAAGTTCACAAAGAGCTGAGTACAAATGTTTTTCTTCACTACTTATTGAAATCGTCAAAAGATAAATGTCACGACTTCCTGATAAAGACACTACATTGAACAATTTTCAGATAAAATGAATGAAATAAAAATGATAGCAATATTTTCAATGGAATTAAATTTTTTTTGTAATTGCGTATACTCATATTACTTTCGAATATTTTATTTATAAGATGCCACTTTTTTGTTCTGGGAATCTGTCTTTTGGAAATTTTTGATATTTGAATTCTGAAATTATAAGAGAAATTTTCCATTGAGTGTAAAATTTCCTTTCCATCAATATGTAAAAATAATTCAATTAAAGGAACCATTCGAGACTTGTTAGAAATTTAACAATCGTACTCATAATACAATCTGGGCACAATTGTGATGGGATTCGTTGTAACGTCACTTTTAAAAATAATAAATTATGCAATTGACCTGCTAAATACAAAGCAATTTTGAGAAAAATCTTACTTTTCCGTCCTAAAAAACATTGAGCTCACGCAAAGATTAGTTAATAATAAATTATATCTCTGCCGTGTCTGTAAATATAAGGAAACTTTGTGCAACTTGTATCGGCGACTTATTGCGGGATTGGAAGACTTGCGTGATTCAATTTGCTCACAAAAGAAATCTTTTGTGAGCAAATGGAATAAAAATATTTCATTAAATATTGAAATTATAAATAGAATGGGCGTGAAAAATTAATTTAGTTATAGATTTTGGTGGTGGGAATAATAAATTGAGATTACTGTACACAGTTAAAATGTAAAAGAAAATATTTATCCAGCACAAAAATATATATATGCTAAAATAAAATCAATGAAAATATATTTAATAAATGTAAAAATATAAACTGTTTATTCATTATATTAACTTACTGTGGTCACTAGATCGTTATTTTATTATTTAATTTATGGAATATCTCTATTAATGAATATAAAATTTAAGATTCGCTAATTACTCAGCCTTACAATTCCCTTAAAAAATCCTTTACCGGACTGCTTTGAATATTTGTGAAAGATAAAAAGAAATTCTGTATTAGAAGAATAGTTAAATCTGAAGATGAATGTGACCACCACGTGCAAAATGATATGAAATTACGATGAGGTGGGCTTTCATAAAATCACTTAAGACATGCTTACTTTAATATATTATTTTAAGGTCGATTTAAAATTTTTAGAAATGAAGGGATCAAAAGATTCAGAGTAGAAATGTTTTATTTTTAACCACCCACAACACACAAATTAGCATTCAAACAAACGTTTATACAAACTGTTATTAAATAAAACTGAAATTCTTAAAATTTTTCTAACATTTGTTATTAAAATTTCCAAGGCACATAGTGAATTATTTAACAAAATATTTTAACTCAAAACTCTAAAACCTGCATTGATAGAGATGTAAAAGCCTATGTACGAATGAAAGAATTGGGAATTGTTAACAAAGGATGTATACCTAAATGATTTCATAAAAATTGGCCTTCATAAATACGGTGAGATTCAGTTGTTGAAGCTCACAAAATCTTTGTTCTCACTGATGAGTTCCTCTCCAAAAAAATAGATGGCACTCATTGAATGTTAGGAGGGGGGATGCTACAGTGTCCTTCTCTGTATATCTCGGCAAGGAGACAGAATTTGAGTGGTCAGGATCTTCTTGCTTGTGTCGAGGAAAAGTACTTTGATTTTGGTAAACAACCACTTTTACGAATCAGATAAAGTGGCGTTGATTCGATGCCTTAAATATAAAGACGCAGCGTTGAAAAAGAAATATCTTTAGGGCTAGCTGTTTTCGAGAGAGGTGCGGAACACTGTGTTAGGAATATGGATGATATATCCAGGTTTCTTTTTTCTCTACTTTGTTGGAATGCAGATGAACGTTCTGTGGTATCACTTATAACAGTATTCATGGCAAAACGAATCATTAGTAATTTAAAATGCTAAATAGCATATTTATCTCTGACTAGTATTGCGAGATGAGATTTCAGATCGAAATTTATACATTCTACTAAATTTTCTTAAAAATAAAATTGACTAGTATTTGACTGATATTCTGGGTGTAATAGAGTTGTTAAAAGCAGAGAGTATAAACAAGGGTCTACTGCTGATAGTTCTTCCAGGTATATAACGTCTCATGAAGACATCTTCAATCAAGGTTGGGGCGTATTCCCTTGCCGTAGCTTGAGTAAGTGGAAACAATTGTAACCACCTAGTAGAACAAACTTCAATAAAAAATATCCATTATTTATCAGTTTCAGCTCGTGCAATGAAAGAAAAAAGTTCGGTGGATAATTTCAATTCTCTGGAGCTTAAAGCAAAGCTGCTGGTTTCTGATTAGTTGCTTCGTAACGATTACATTCGAGGTAACCTGGTAGAGTCACTCTCATATTTGGAGTGTATTAGGTTCGATACTTGAATCCCAGAGCTATCTGCTGTACTATAGAATTTCTTCAATCTCTGAAGTTCTGCAGCTGAGATACTGCGGTGAATTTAAGCGCAGATGTGAGATAAAATTACAAGGCTATGTTTAATAGCTTCATTCGCCACAAACGGGCAGTAGTAAGCGTTTGTCTAGATAATCGAATTAATTTTTGTGTACAGGGTGAGAGACAACTTTATCCTGTTGACAAAAAATATTGTATTAAACTTAAAACATGGAATTAATTTTCAAAAACCTAACTTTACTTAAGTCATTTGTTACTTAGACACAACATATTTAACCATTTTCAAAATGGCTCCCTTGGGCATCGATACAGAGCCTTAAACATCGCGTAAAATTTTCTGCAATGGGCCACAGTTCATCAGGCGTTAATTTATCTCATTCCTTCTTAAGAGTAGTCTTTAGACATTCCAAACTTCGATGTAACTTAAAGCATACTCTTGATTGCAGAATACACCAAACACAATAGTCCATTGAGTTAAAGTCAGGTGAATAGGGGGGAGCTACATTTCCAAGATTTGCTTGACACCAGTCTTGGGTTGCTTTTGCTATATGAGAAACGACAGAATCTTGTTGAAGTGTCCAGATGCTGTTTTTAAAAAAGTTTTCGGGCCCAAGGAAGTAAAACAACTGTAAAATTTCACTGCAGTGAATGGTCTTGCTCATTTTGATGCCTTGATCTATGAAAATCAAAGGAGTTTTTCCAGATTCACCATTGCTGCACTAAGAAAGCAAAAGTACAGTAATATGTTCAATTTCAAATATTCATTAGTTTTCTATATAATTATCAATATGTTACTTAGAATTTATACGAAATTATAGATGTGAAAAATAGCAAAAATCAGAAAGGTAGCTAAAACTCAATTTGGCAATACTATAATCAAAACAAAATCGCAAATTATCAACACTACAATCAAAACAAAGGACACTAGATTTGGCGAAAAATCGCTTGGGAGGGGGATATCAAACTTACACAAAAGACTATACCAATATGAAGTATTCAATTGAGCGGATTGCCTTATATTGTCTTTTTTATTTTTAAGCAAAATATCTTTAAAAATGATTGCAAATATCAAAGGTTTATACGATGCTCGAATTAAGCAGTTGACTGCATTTGGAAATCATTTCATTTCCAGCATTCATTTTATAAAATCATAAACAAAATTTTTGAATAATAATAATCAAGAATGCCTATAACATTGAAAAGGATTACTTTTTTCTCGTTGTTGAAAAGAAACACTGGTATTTCGCCCCTCAGAAGTGGCGGTCGTCGCAGGTGTTAAAACATTTTTCACTTAAGCTCGTTTTCCCGTTTTCCCCCATCTGCCTCCTTTGCTTATCAAGAGGGTTTTATTTATAGTGCTCCAAATCACACTGAGATTGGATTTCTTCTTCAATTTATCCTTTATCACGCATAGGAATTTTTTTCTGGCTCTAGAAGCTGAAGATTTATTGCTACCAGAAGCATATTAAACTAAATTTTATTTCAAAGAACGTGCTGCTTCGTTTTCTTGAGTGTATTCAAAGAATTTGATTTTCGCTTATGGTTTCATACACATGACAAAAATTATTTCTTTTCACTAACCAGAACGTGAACTATCTCATGAGAAAAAACTATTGACTTTTCTTTCATTAAAATTCTCGTAAAATATACTCGTACGGTAAGATAAGTTATGTCGGTTCGAAATATCGTAAGGTTTACTTGATATTTTGATCGTAAAATTAAAAAAAGTAAAGTTAGTGGCGAGTTTTATAAGCTATGATTAAGCGCAAAAGAGTAGTAATTATAGTTTTTCTAGCCGTTTATTATTTTGGCTATCTATCTTAATGATCGATCGTTTCTGCTAATTTAATTAACTTATTTTTATATAAAAACTGCACGAGGGCACTGGTTCTACTATTTCACTAGTCCAAGAACATTTTAACATAGTCTAAAGTTATTTTTAACTAAGCCTCATTTTGGAGAAGTGCGACCACGCTTATTTTATGAAACTGCGAGAACAGCTTCAGTGAGTGCAGCAGCAGCGGTCGCGGCGATCCTAAAGACAAGGAGTGTTTGAATTGTTTCAAAATAGTGCGATACTTTAATCTGCGCCATTTTAAACCACAATGTAAAACATATTTTATAAGTAAGCAACATTATAATGCATAAATTTAGGAAATAACAAATTATAAATGTTATTTCACTTCAAGAAGTATACATAATAAATGAATTTAAATTGTGTTTAGTATAAAGAACGCTAGTGTCTCTCGTGTTGCATTCTAATATTTTAGTGGTCATTAATACATTATGTTAGCATTCTTTTATTACGATAGGTGTTTCATAAATTATTATTTTTTAAAACTTTAAAATTTTTTAAAGAATTGAATGACTTCTCGATATCTACAATTAAAATTTTTAAAAAATCCTTAAAAAATACATAAAATGAGTCCATAATGCGTTTCACATGAGGAATTCACTCAAATTCTCAAAGGAGGTGGAAATGAGTGCATTTGGGAGAGTGAAACTCGCATTCATGGTTTTCTTGATTCGGGTAATTTTCATGGAGGTATTGCTTTCATTTATCCTTCAACAATTTCGCACAATTATTCCCTCTGTGAAAAATTAAACTTGGTGCAAAATCTATATGGATTGCCGCAATCAACGTGGCAGAACGGTGCTATTCGGAGCATAACGATCCTTGTTTGATCCCAACCATTGTTTAACAACGAGAGATGAGTGTTACGCTCATGCATGTATCTCTGTGCCCGGGAGTTTTCCTGGATTTCTCCTATGCGACACATAATTACGGTCCACGATCTATGAAAAGTCTTCTCAGAAGACAATTTACGTGACTTATATTAAAATATCTGCAGCCGTTATATATAGGGTTCAAAATATAAGTAACTCATTATTTGACCATCAAAAATAGGTATGCATGTAATACATATTAGACATTGAGCAATAACTTTGTGATAAACATTTCTTCTGTTTAAATCTAGAACTTATGCCGAATGTAACCCAACATGAAAATATCTTAAATGATTATGTCGAGCAATTATTAAATTGAGTCGATGTCGCCGAAAAGTAAGATTTACATACTGAGTTCAAAAGGATTTAGTCTGCATAAATTCTTTAAAAATTTTATAAAAAAAACAAAGAAAAATTGCAAAAATAGTACTTTTGCAGCTACTCTATGCTAAATAAACTTTCTTGATATACTTATTTTTATCATTTTAATAAATTTATTGAATTGACTTCAACAAAGAACTCTTCTCAATTCATTGAAAGTAAAGTGACCTGTAAACATTCCATTGGTGAAAGCTTTTTACACACACATTATTTTAACAATGCTTAAAAATTATCCACAATATAGAATTAGGGTTTAAAAAAACACTAAAATTAATAAAATAATTATTAGATTCACCAACAATTTTCTTTAGTGCCTTTCATAGTGGGTCGATAAAATTGAGTACCAAGCACGCTTGGGAACTGGGGATTTCACGGTGGTTGCCCATGAGTCGGTGGTCGCCTGGTCAAGAGAACAGATATGGAAATGGTAAGACTAGGCCTCTTGGGATAAGTTTAATTGATAATTTTATTTAGTAATTCAGATGTAAAGAAAAACAGTGAATTCAATAATTGTTCTTTAATTTAATTGGAGAATGCCACAAAATAAAATATTATTTTTAAATAATGTATCATTAATTATTTTTTCCTGCATTTAATTTCAATGTCAAGCATTGATATGCCTATTGAGATTTAATTTCCTGGGACATTAATATCACTTCATCACATTGTAACTCTAATGGAGGAAAGTAATTCCCATCTCACTTCGTTGTCCCATCTGTCCAATGCCCGCACTGCCATACTTCCTCAGATGGAAGCTGTAAAAAGACAACAGAGCCTTTAGTACTTGTCCCGAATTGTATTATTTAACTTCGATGGCATTGCCATCACGATGTGCTCCAGTGAATACAATGAATCACCTGCTTCATAGCGATTCGAATTCAGTACCTTCCGATAACAAGAACAACCCTCTAGCCTAACATATTGCTGGAACAGCCTAGTTCTTTTTCAATCCACTGGAATAATTTTGAATCGGTCCAAAAGTGCACTGAGAAGGTTCTTTTAACATCCGCCGTTCACTTAATTTTGGTGGCTAATTGAGTTCCAAATGCGAATAAAGAATTTAAATCTAGAAAGAGGGATTTATATTTAGATGCGTCACTTGATAACTAATAAATTTATTTCAATTGTTAGAAGTGTAGTGTTATCTTCTCTTACATATATCTCACACTATAGGCAGTGGCTGGCATCATACATAAACTATGTCGTTTTATGCTTTAAATTGATGCTTGTTAACCTAAATAGAGCGCATTATTAGAAACTTGTGATAAGAGAGATAAATGATCAGGAACCAATGCACACCATTGAAGCCATATTTTTCGAATATTTTGTGGAACTTTTTTATTCCTAAGGAGTTTTCCTCGTGCATGAAGCTTTGCACAAATGGTATACGATAAGAGCAATCCAAGAGGATCTTTCTATTGCTTCTTGTAAAAAAAAGATTCTATCAATAAATTTTTTTTGAAATAAACTGTTGGCTATTCTTTTTTCAGAATGCATGATAAAAATTTACTTCGTTATAAAATAACTTTCAGTAAAAATATATGCAGTTTTCAAAATTTTAATGTAAATGATTTGGGACTTATGTCCAAATTCTAACGTGTTTGAAGCTGAATTATGGTATTGTCATTCCTTTTCCTAGCACAATGCTATTTCAATTTTAAAAAAAGATTTTGATCTCAAAAGCATTTAAAGCATTCTTAGTGCCAGGAATAAAATTATCCCTGCGAGAATAGTGGCTTACGCATTCTGTGGTATGCATCTTTCCAAATGAGTTCCCACGGCAAGTCCTACAACTCACACCACTGAATCTATAAACTTTAATGGCATCATTTTCTTTTCATAAAAATGCATGAAATTGCTCTTGTAAAATTCATTCTTTATATCCAATGCAGATTGCGACTTTGTTTAATCTGAAATTTCATATGTATTCATATTTAAGTTGGGTCCTGTTCACAGGTGGCCATTTAAACAGGAATTCTTAAAATACGACTTAAACAGTGAGATTTTTTGCCTTATCTAGCCTTAAATGAGGGGTTATTTTATTTCTAATTAAGATATTTAATGTTCGAAGCTTTCATTTGTTACATTGCTTAAATTTAAAATTGAATATTTTAGATGGACATCAAAATAATGAGAACCGGTGAATAAAAGTGATACTTTTTATAAATTTATAATAATAACTATCAGTTTTTTTCATATGTAGAAATGTATGTATTCTGGTAGTATGTAGTAACTCTAATGAAGTTGCCTAGAAATGGTCTTGAAATGTTTCAAACCTTATTTTTGAAATGTTTCAAAAGCGTAAATGGTCAGAAGTCTGAGATTTTCAAAGAAGCCAAATATTAGAAGCTCATCTAGGAAGAATCAACATGAAGGAAATGTTTCCTGACATTCCTAGAAGTCTGGTGTTGAATGCCATCGGACAGCGCAGCAAATTAAGAAAGCGATCGGAAGGAGTACTTCAGAGAAAAAGACCCACGAATGTATTAACGTAAGTTGTAATGTTTAAAAATCAAACAAACGCTTGAAAAGTAATCACAGAACTGAATCAACGTTTTCTAATGTCAATGGACAAACGCCATCTTCATCAATGAATCATTTCTCAAAGAGCAGAAGTTCCCATTCCGTTTCTCACAGATACTGAGGACAAAAGGCACCTGCAGTGATGTTACACACCAAAACCTTGTCGACGCATAAGCGGAATAAAGTGACATGATCTTATAAATCGTGTTTCTCATTATCCTCGCAAGTAGACGGGTGCCTGTTCAGAGGACACCGGCCGAAATGCACGGTCAGGATAGTTTCCTTCCAACCATGAACTGTCGAACTGAAGAGTCGAGTCTTAACTATTCTGTGGTCACCTCGGCAAATTTCACGGGAAATAATAATGGTGAATAACAAAATGGCAAATAAAGAGCTTTTCTCTCCGCAGACAGAATCAGCAAAGAATAGGACACGTCAGGCTAATTGACAGACTTCGGTAACCACGAGAGTGAAAATAGTTAATGCTGGCCTCTTGTAACCAATGGGTTAAAAATCATAAAATAAAATTAACGGAATTAGACAGGGCGCTACTGTAAAAATATGAAAAAATTCAGTCGTTTTCTTTTCTTCTGGCACTGTTTCATTAATTTATTTTGAAATGTATAACAAAGATAAATGAAAGGAAAAATAACAACACCATTTGTATTTGTGTCTTTTCACATAAATTAAAATTAAATAATTTATACTTAATCTTAATTAATAATTTGTACTTAATCTTTTGTATCAGACTTTCTGTGAATAATTTGTGTGTGTTGTCAAAAATTAAATTTATTTCTATGGTTAATTTTTTATATTAATTCACTATACATAGTCAATGTAAATTTTTTACTTTTTATTTATTTATTATTTTTTACACTTTTAAAGCTTCCATAGAAAATTATTTTCGTTAAAATATTTTGTGCATTTCAACAACAGATCAATTTGCTTCAGCCATTCATTATGTAAAGGATTCTGCGGTGAGTGGCTTGTGTTTTACTTTAAGACAAGTCATTATAAAAATTGTCTTTTACGACATTATTCGGAAAAAATGGTGCAGGACATTTTCTGATACTTCTTTTAGCTTATTGGGAAATATTAGTTTTTAAAAAATACAATTCAGTTTTTATAGTTAGAAGCACTTAAATTAAATCCACAATAGCACTTTTATTTGAATATTTAATGCAAAGAAATACAATTTGAGTACTGTTTAGTCAATAATTTGAAAGTTAAAAAAATTGATCCCGTTTCTTTTGTAAGGCCGAGTGATGATGGTTCAAATATTGTTTCCTCACAGTCCACCAACGCTTGTTCGGCTTAAAACCACCCCCGCCGGTAGTCACCAGGATGTGTAGAACATCTCTCCCGAAGTAAACAGATGCATTCAGAAATGACTGAAATGAAATAAATTTTCTGAATGAGTTACCGGAGATGATAACATGTTATGTGCCGCCTCTTTAAATGGGTTTCAGTTTGGATGACGTGGAAAGAAATTCCATCGCAATGAGAGCAAATTCCTTCCGAATTTCTTATGTAATGCAAACTGTGCAGAAAATGATTTTAATGCATTATTTCGCAGCAGTTATCATTATAATGTTTGTAGCATTATAAATAAAATTGAAAAAGTTAGCGTATATAAAATGTCATCATGCCCAAAGGTGCAGCTTTCCTTGAAAATAGAATTGATATAAAAGGAATATCAAGGCCACCTGACGCTTAACATCGTATGTGTCAGAACAAAATGTGTTTTGACTTATTTTTATTCCAATTAAATTACTTTAAATAATTTGAAAACTAAAACGACTCAAAGTTTATTCGACTGATCTTGAGATCGACGATCGCAAAATAGAAACATCGTGAGGACTGCTCACTCTCATGATGAGAGCAACAACACACGAGAGAAGCGCTAATCCTGTCATATCTGCTTTCACTTCCTAGCTACTTCCGGATTGGGTCAGTTCTCTTTCCTCCATAAATCATTTGAGAAAATGTATAAAAACTATTTCTTGTTCAACCACAGAACGTTAAACTAAAACAGCGACGGCGGGTTCAGTGGATGATGACCTAACAGGTCAACCCCCATCCGCACCATTGCTTTCCGGGAGGATGGTTCCCCCACAGCGTGCACTTGCCGGATCCCGTGTCGAAGCACCCACTCCGAGAGATGTGCACACAGAAGGTAGAAACGCACATCCATCGACTGTTGTGCAGCAACTGCTCCGCTGTGAAGAGGGACGCTCCAGCGCCAGTGCATATCCCTGTTATTCTCTCACAAAAATTCACTCGCGTAAAGTTTATTTACTAATTTATTTTTAATGCTGCAAAAATGCATGGTTAGAATGATTAACGCTGTTGGCTATGATTCAATGTTTGTAGTTCATGGATGTGAATCCCATCTTGGGCTTCAATGTTTGTAGCAGCTCGGAATCCACTTTAGCCGAGCTGGCAGCCGAATGGTTAGCCCTCTTGCCTTCGGTTCAACAGTTCGTGGTTTCGAATCCCACCTTGGGCATGGATGTTTGTAGTAGTTCGGAATCCACTTTAAACCGTAAGTCCCGGTCTAATTAGCCCTCGTGTGCAAAAAATGACCGTTGAGCGACAAACAAACCAAACGGCGCTGTCATTTTTACATTGGAAGAAATAAAATTATCCTATTCTTCACCCGACAATTGGTTATTCGTCTTGTAGAAACCGTCTCGAACCTCTTTCTTCTAAATCTTAACAAAGTAGAAAACTCTGAAACTGCGAATACTGTGGACAGCCAAACAGCCAAGAGCCATAGCTCAGCACCCACCGGGCTTTCCCGGGGAACACTCCGTTGAGATTGGGCCGAGTCACAAGGGGAGACTCCCAAGTATCCACCCCGTCACAAGTACAAGCAGACAGAAAAAGCGCAACATTCATCTCCTGTTATTCCACAGGGGAACACGTGACTTTCCTTCGAACAGCCACTGAGAAGCGGTCATTCCAAAGCTCTAAGATGCCTAAAAACATACGCATGAGTATTTCAGGACCTGTTAGTGTGCATTGGTTCATTAATGAAGACTGTTTACTATAATAACTGCAATAAGCTGATGATAATGTTTCATACAAATGTTCTCTAGCATCTGGTGAAGCTTGAATTTCTCGTTGGTGCAGTACCGAAGTAAGAATTAACTCAGATGTCAACTTTGTCTGCCAGGCAAAATCCTTGGACATTTTCATGAATCCTTAAGTTTCTGCTTATCAAACATGTTTATGTTTGTTAAGCATAAAAGTAAGCTCTAATGACAAGGTTGCTTAACCTTGTCATTAGAGCTTACTTTTAATAACAACAAAATGAAAAAGTGTTTAAAATTCTTCCAGCACTCGTCAAAAGTAATATCAACAGTGACCATAGCGTATCAAATATTCACAGAAACTGAATTACATGCTTTCATTTAAAACTTCATATCAATAATGATATCATTATGAAAAAAAAATAACTCTAAATTCACAAATTACTTAAATCAACAAATCTTCCTCTGAAACAACAAGCAAAATCCTATTTTCTTCTTACGTTAAAAAATCATTGATTAAATTACAAAGAAAGCAGAAAAAACTGAAACTAACTTTTACTAAATCACAATAGTGTTAAGAATTTTTTTTTTCTTTATCAGAGAAGGAATTACAAATCGCAAAGTTCTAATCACATGTTGGAGGAAAAAAGTTTTCTTTCCCCCTTCAAATGAAAAGGGTATGCAAACAACATTTTCTTAATTAAATGAATTGCTTATCCAAAATACCCATCGAGATGAGTTTTTCAGATCTTTCCTTATATTAAGATCAAACACGGGATTTCATAAAATAGAACTTTCTTCTTCCGTGGCTGTTATCGCTGAAAGATAAATTCATTTGTCCCATTGGAAACCATTTTGAAATCTAAAGCCCCGAACGAGTTTGCTGGAAAGTCATAAAACCAGTCGTTTAAGGACTTCTTTTAGTTTCAACCATCGATTGAGGTTTAGGTTTCATTGCTTTGGAAGAAAATAAAGTTTTATGTCAAGACAGAAATTATAGAAAATTAAAAAATTAAAAGAAGCGTGTGAGGTGTAGGGTTTTTTCCTGCTGTGATGTCGATTTGTAAATTGTGTAGTTCTTCCACTGAGAAGAGAATTTGCTGTTAGCAAATGAAAATATTGCATCGGGTTGTGACAAATAAAGTAATGGATTTTAAGGTTAAAGAAAAAGAAAAACATCTGATGAATTATGTATATTTATCTTTAGGATACGTTGTTGCTAGTTTTAGTGGGCCTGACAGTAGGCCAGTAACTTCGGAATGAAATGCCTTCGGTTCGCAGATGAACATCAGCATTTATCCGGAATTTTGTTTTCTCTACATTTGATCTGCTCTCTATGGAAATTCCATTCATCAGGCAATGTCCAGTATTGTTGCTGTTCCGAGAGGGAAAACCCAGAGCTGTGATTGTGCATGAATTTTTGAGGAATATCTGCACAGTGTAATAAATGGAGCACATCCTAAATTGTTGATGAGTTATCAACTATATTCACCGTAAATGGTCGAGCATGATCCTGCAATGTTAAAAATCTACGTATTTATTGGCAGATTCTAAGTTAAGAGACAATTTATTATGCAACTACTTTAATTTGATCTCTCTGAAGAAGTTGACAACGTATTAAAAGTACGGAGTTTTGGGCGCGACGTGGGACCATTTCTAGACACATTTTACCGATAACCTAACGAGGAGCATGTATGATGAATAACACTGCACTTGTGAATAGCAGTATTACCATTATTAGTTTTCAAACAAAAATAACGAGTTTCCTACCACCACTTTTGCATTGAATCGGTGAAGTCTTCCAAGCACCCACCCCAGGATGCTTGAGATATCCCACCATTCAATCAAGAAATTCGCAACCTATAGCTCTGAAAAATGCTGTTCTACCATTACTTATGGACCGTAAATTGACTGAAGATCTGACTTGATGGCGGGATATTCCTGAAGACTGGTATAAATGGAGAGATGTCCAATCTCCTCACATTGCAAGCTAACTTTGTGGTTCTTTTATTCACATACATTTACTGAATCCTAATTTGTATTGTGTGCTGTGATATTTATGATCTGCAGTACAGTATTATCCAATGGTGAAAGATATTTTATTCTTTCCAACAAGTATTGCGCTGTAAACTGTGCCCAGATTCCCAAATATATATCACGCGAATATTGAGACGATAATTAAATAAATGACAAAAATTAAAATTTAAAAATTTCATTTTTCAGAGTCAACTTTACTATTTTATTTAATATTTTTTATAGTTATTTGAAAATAACTTTTCATAATGCTGCGTCATTATATTCATGTAATATGTTAATATATTAATGTTATATATTAATATGATTACAATAATATAATAAAAAATTCTTTATATTTCATAAAAATTGAATGATGCACATTTTATAGATATTCAAAATATTTTTTTTTTCCGTTAATGTTTTGTATAAGTTATTCTCAGTTACTCTTGTCTATAAGCGACCCTATTTTTCAGTGTTCAATACACTACAATTCTGATAATTTCTACTCTTCTTCGGTTCTCAATTTTGTTTTCATATTTGAATCATCCTCATTAGTATAAATCCTTATAATGTATTTTTCTGCAAAGTTTGGGCTCTTCTTAAGGATTTATATATATATATATATATATATATATATATATATATATATATATATATATATATATACAATATTTTTATAGTGTGTGTTAGTTATACTTTCGATTCTATTTTTATTTAAGTTATATGAGGGCTCCTAACTATCTGAAAATAGAATTCTAATGTTTAGCATGTATAAATGCATATTTTACAAAAATATTTGAAAATCTAACTTAGTTATAAACAGAAAACTCAAACATTAAGCCCTGGAAACAGCAACAGAGCTGTTATTGGGCGTTTTTACGTACAACATCGCGAATTTAGGGATAAAGTTTTAAGACTTAGCAAATAAAACTGCATGTTTTTGATTTAAAAATAATTTCGTGAACAGCTTCAGAATACAAACATTTTTTATTACAAATTGGAGCCTCAAGTATCAATGACAAAAACAATTTAAATAAGGTGTGTATTTCTAGAATTTTATTAAAATTTGAAAATTATTAAATCTTTTGAAGACGGGATTCTTTTTTATGTCCGTTCCAATGCATCACTGAGGAGGGAAACTCATTTTCTCTGACACAACCATTACTTTTTCAAAATATAATATATATATCAGCATTTTTTTAAAAAAATTATGTGGAAATATTTAAAGAAGAAAGGGATCCGTTTCCACAAGTATTTGTCATTCCCAGCAGATGACAATTCAAAAAAAGAGGAAATGATTCTCTAAGAAAGCTGGAAAAGTTCAGAATAGAAAAGTTACCTTGTTTTACTTAATTATATTGTAACATAAGACAACAAAGTTCTCAAATTAGTGTTAGTTGTTTTTTTTAAATTAATTAAAACTCTGTAATCAATGGTTCTTTAGTAAGCCGTTCTCATACACCTTCCTTTCGAGAGAAGCCACAGACAAAATTTCGTTCGACAAATGGAATGAATATTTTATTTACAAATCCTTAATTTATGATAAGATTAAATGTGAGAAGTCATATAATTACAAGGTGTGCATTCTTATTTAAAGAATATGTTTAAAATGTTATTGAAAAATGCGCCTATAAAATAAATGTGGATGAAAATGTATTGAAATGAAAGGGAATAGAAGCATTTATAATGTTTGTTATATGTATGCATGCTATTTTTATACTTGGAAAGTGACGATGTCGTTGTCTTATTGGAACAGGACATTGACTATGAGGGATTCCAGCAGTTCATGGACTCGTACTTGGAGATAGAGACTCCCAGAGACCTGGTCACCCGACTCTTCCTGTCCTTCGTCAAGAGACCGACCACCACGACGCAGACTGTCGACGGGAGGCTGCTCAAGGTCAGAGCTTTTCTCTCCATCTATAAAATTCACAAAATCAATTTGCATTTCCCTTCAGTAGTGCAAGTGGTCATGAAACACTCAATTGCGCTACACAAAGGTTTTCACTCTCATTCTGAATTGAATCTAAAAGTGGTCCTCGAATCTCTTTAAAGCAAACCATCTCTTCTGCATGTTTTCTTCTTTCATTTCTTTTTTGATTTAAATAATAATCAAAACAATTTTTTTTGTACTTTATTTCTTTTTAATCTTTTCTATCTCATTTTATTTAGCGTATCTATTTTATAAAATTTTCTTATCAGAAGAAAAAAGTTATTTCATCATTTTTTGATAAGATTTATATTTTAAGAATAATTATAACTCAATATTCCTGTTAACTTTCTCTTTATATTTAATTAATTTTTATACTAAATAACATTTGTTTCTTCCATCATATTTTTAGTAATTTTAAATGTGGTTATTAAACGTTAAGCGCGCGCGCAACATGATATCTCCACACAATTGCAGAGTTAAAACTCTTAAATTTGCTCTTTTCTATGAATTTCACCAAAGTAAATAATTGGAAGTGCATTTTGAAGAATGGTTAAATAGTTGAGATTCCCTTTTATTCCAAAAAATCATGCGGCTAAAAGCTCTTGATTCGAAATTATTTTTCTTAATTTTATGTAATTTTCAGCAGTTAACATTTATGCAAGACTTGTACGAATGAAGTAATCAGTTTTTGAAAGGAGACTTATAAAATGTAGTTTTGGTATTTCAATATTTAATTATTTTAGAATGCTTTTGTGAGGAGAGACAATCGTTCAATATAAAGGGCAAAACTTCATGGAAAATTCATAAATTATAGTGAGTCCAAGAAAAGTTACCAATTCAAAGAATCAAAAACGCGAAATCATTATATTCTCCTCAAATTTAAATCTTGAAAATTTCCATGATTTTTCAGTCACTGCAAATCTACTAATTCTCAATGTACAAATAATACTTAAATGAAGCGAACGAAATGATAAATAGAACCTTATGCAAGGAAACATGAAATTTGTATCCTCAAAATTCTATGCATAAAATATTTGGATTCTACATTCTAATAAATACCTCGGAAACTGCTATGTCATTAGCCTGATATTAAAGCGTTTTTATTGTTCTTTAAATAGTTTACATCATTTCTTGTGGTACCTTATTCTGAAAATGTATATTCAATCCTTCTTTCTATAATTATTGTAAGATTAGTCTTACGCTGCATTTCGGATATGAGAGGGCATATGCTAATACCTCATCCGGTAGAACTTACCGTCCTACCTTAGCTGGTCTGCCAGATAAAGGTCGACTAGAAACGCAACCTGTCTCCCTACAACAGTTAGGATGGCTTGATGAGAAGGATGCGGGCCTGCTGGGAAACGTTGGCGGTACAACATTGCTGCTGATCGTGCCCTGCCTCGACAATCACCGTACAATAAAACCATCTCAGAATGCTCAGCTTTGGATTACTCAGCCATGACCATGAGCATCAACATACTACAGCCCCAAGAAGATGTCTCTTTTATAGCTGTCTCAGGTGAACAGGCGTGACGTTTCTTACGTATTTGCATAGTGCATACAAATTGTTGCAAATATTTTTAATGCTTCCGTTCTTCCCATTTCGAAAAAAAGTGAAAAATGTAATCACGAAAACGATTTTTTGTTTTTTCAAATATGCACACGTATGATGTGCTACGTCACAGCAAGAAACAACAAAAGCGCGTTTTAATCGTTGTATTCTTCACATTAATGCCTACAAGGTATCTTTTCGTACTAAATCGAGGATGCTCTGCAACCTTGTAAATCACTTTTTCTCTCTATTTCGTTCCGTTTTCGAGATAGGAATGCTAACTCCGCAGTTTTCCACCACGTGACGCAGTAGCCTGTTTCATTCAGTAGCGCATGGCTACTTTACTATACCAAGACATCACATTTATAAATATAGTAGCAGCCATTCCGAAGTTAAGAGGGTGACAAGGGACTTTAGCGGATATACTGTATATATATATATATATATATACTAGGGTCACTCTGAAAATTTTGAGATACAACCAGGTTCTTAAAGTTATACTTACAAAATTTTAGGTGTGTTCAAAGTAGTCTCCTCCAGCATCTATGCACTTTTGTAGACGAATTTTCCACAGATTAAATGCCTCAAGCCATACATTTCTTCAAATAGATGAAAAAATGCATTTATAGCCACATCAATCTCTTCTTCTGAATGAAAACGACATCCACGTAAGTTCTTTTTTAGATTAAAGAATAGCCAAAAGTCGCACATAGCTAGATCAAGTGAATACGGTGGATGTTCGATCACTTTAATTTCTTTTTGTTTAAGAAACTTAACTGTTAATCCGGCTGTATGTGAAGATGCATTGTCATGGTGAAGCAGTAGTCCCCTAACATTCAGTTCTTGTAGAATTTCTGGAAGACATTTAGAGGTATACCAGTTTGCTGTTACTGTCTTCTGTCCTTCCAACTGGATGGCTTTGACCCATCCCGTACTTCTGAAGAAAACGTCATACTTCACTTTTTTCAGTGCGCGTTATTTTTTCACCATTGTCGGCGTGGGATCATCTTCAAAGACCCATACTTTGCTTTCTTGACGTGTTGGAACGTCAAAAAACGGTATGTACGTTTCATCACCTGTTACAATTTTAGAAATGATGCGGTGACCACCATCATTCAGCATATTAAGAGTTTCTTTACTGATTCTGACATGCTCCTCTTTTTGATGCTCAGTTAGATTATGGGGAACCCAACGGCAAACTACTTTTTTCATATGTAATTCTTTCTGAATGATTTTGTGTATGGCTGCGGATCCAATGTTAAGTTCCTTCTGTATCATTTGATAGGTACAGCGATTATCATCCATTAACATTTTTCGTATGGCAGACACATTATCCGGGATGACTGCCTACGGTGGCCTTCCTGTGTGTTCTTCATCCTGAAGAAAATTACACCGCTTCTAAATTCTCGAAACCATCTGAATACAGTAGCACGAGCTGGAGATTCATCACCCAATGCTAATTGCAACCTCTTGATTTAATCCTGCTATGAAATCGTAGAAAATCATAGTGCGAAAATGTTCTCGCGTCAACTCCATTTTCTCTTCTGTTTAAAATTTATTCCACGCTAAACAAGTTGAAGTAAGTCAGTAAAAAATCATCTTCTGTGTTAAAATACTTTTTACTCTTTAAAATTAAACCGTTATTTTTATTTTGTAATTTCTCGTCTACGCGTATCTCAAAAATTTCAGAGTAACCCTCGTATATATACAGGGTGATTATAAAAAAACTTTGCCAACATCAGCACTTCTAGCGTCCATTCTATTTAACCGATTAAGATGATATTTCAAATATAGTTTTTTTGAGATATGCGCTCGAGATTCTGTGAATGGCAACACAGTGGCCCTCGCGGTTACAGTTATAGTGACAGAAACTCGAAATTTTCGAATTTTCTTTTTACCATCGCAAAATGTTCAGCACATGCGAAAACCCTAAATAGCGTTGAAACGGTACCGATATGTCTAAAAACGGACGTGTTCTGCAAACACAAAAAAGAGTTCTGAAAACCGGCCAATAAAACACGATCTGGGCGCACGCAATAAATTTGCATGTGACAGAGTCAAGAAACCAATCACAGAACGCCGGTCGCCAGATATTCAGCGTAGGAAACCTATAAAATACCAAGCGGGTATGCAAAGTCGTCATTCGGGAACTCGCACATGCCGACGATATGAGTCTTCCTAGGAAAGTTCGCGGTGAATTGATCAAACTCTATTACCAAAATGGGATGAACGCTGCGGAAGCCTTGCGTGTGTATCACCGCAATCATCGACAACGACGCGGCCCATGTACTCTGCAAGCTCTGCGTGATTTAGTGCGGAAATTCGAAGATACAGGCTGCACCTGTGACAAACAGCGCTCCGGACGGCCAACTGTTTCTGAGGACGTTGTCATGGAAGTGCACCATACAGTGACTGCAGGACACACAGAAACCGCAAGAGGCATAGCGCGCGTGTTGGATATTCCGAACTCAACGGTCCGCAAGCTCTTGCGCTCGGTACTTCACATGTTTCCCTATCGGTTCCAGCGCGTCCAGATGTTGGAGCCGGGTGACCCACAACAACGTCTGGACTTCGCAAATGCAATTTTGTTACGATATGATGCGGATAACGACTGGCCACTTCGCATACTATGGACGGACGAGGCGCATTTCACCTTAAATGGCAGCATTAACACAAAGAATTGTGTGCACTGGGGAGAGACGAATCCTCATGCTGTGGCGCCAGTACCATTATTTGACGCCAAAGTGACTGCGTGGTGCGGCATTACAGATACATTTGTTCTGGGCCCGTTTTTCTTTGAGGAAACGACCCCGACTGGCCCTGCAACATGTTCTGTAACGGGCCCTCGGTATGCAGCCATGCTGAAAAATTATGTCTTACCGGAGTTGCGTCGGCTGAATGCTCTCAATGACATTGTTTGGATGAAAGATGGCACACCTCCACATATAGCGAGGTCAGTTAAAAGGCTCCTGGATCAGCATTTTGGTGATCGCATCATCTCACGCTATTATCCTTTTCCGTGGCCTGCGCGATCCCCAGATCTGACGCCTATGGATTTCTGGTTTTGGGGCTATCTCAAATCCAGAGTTTATCTGTGCAATCCTCAAACATTGTCGGACTTAAAGGATTCTATACGGCGTGAGATTGGAAACATACCTCGTGCCATGTTGCGTGCAGCGACATTGTCCACCGTCTCCCGCATGCAATGCGTAATTGCCTGTGATGGCACTCATGTGGAAAATGTTTGAAATTAATAAAGATTTTTTTCTCTATGTGTTCTCATCATTGAGCAGTGTCTTGTCTCTGTCGTATGCATTATTCCTCCGTGCGCCTTGAAGAACTGTTTGTATGTGTATAACACGTCGGTTTTCGGACATATCTGTACCGTTTCAACGCTATTTAGGGTTTTCGCATGTGCTGAACATTTTGCGATGGTAAAAAGTAGGCGTTGCCATTCGAAAATTTCGAGTTTCTGTCACTATAACTGTAACCGCGAGGTCCACTGTGTTGCCATTCACAGAATCTCGAGCGCATATCTCAAAAGAACTATATTTGAAGTATCATCTTGATCAGTTAAATAGAATGGACGCTAGAAGTGCAGATGTTGGCAAAGTTTTTTTATAATCACCCTGTATATGTAATATATTGCCTTTCTGTTTATAAAACTATAAATTCTTTTATAAACTCTAAATGTTTTTAAATAATTGTGTACAATTATATTATCATGGAAAATCAAAAATAGAATTCTCTATATTTTTTCAATTTATAAATATTTTAAACTTAAATTTGTGATTCAATTTTAGTACAATGCAATTCTTGTTTTAAAATCAAGGAAATGGTATTTGATGTAATTGTGATATTAAAAATCTAATATTAAATTTCATTTAACTACTTTAATGATTAATAAAAGAGTAAACAACTTTAAAATCTCATTTTTTATACTGTTTTTCTAAAAAAAGATGAACAGATAAGTATCAAGAAAATTCTTCTACTTTTAAAAAATGAAACAATTTTTATGTTAATTACTTTAACAGATCTAATCTTATCTTCTAAAGATAAAAATAACTTTTGGCTTGTTAAATTTAATGTAAAATTTTACTTAATTTATATATATATATATATATATATATATATATATATATATATATATATATATATATATAAACTAGACATTTGATGTTTTTACGCATGCAAATTTTGCTTATAACAGCGATGGAGAAGTCTTATTTTGATGATTCATAACTCACGCCCCGTTTTCTTAAGTGTGTTGCTTATACGAGAGTTAAGAGTGACGTCATATATTTGTGATCTTATACGAGAATGTTATGAATAAGTATGTGTAACGTCATAGGTAATCTTAAATCGTGCTGCCATCTATTGAGAAATTTTCAAGCTTAGCATTGATACTAATGCTGCCATCTATTGAGAAAGTTTCAAACTTTAGCATTGATACTAATGCTGCCATCTATGGGAACATATTTGAACAACATATTTTTATTTTAAAAATTGAACTTTGCCAGCTGTTGGGAAAGAACCTCGCACCTCAGCGGTGGTAGTCCGTTTCCTTATCTACTGAACAACCCGGAACTCGCTTGGCAAATGGTTTCTATGGTTTATTATCAGAGGAGTGATTAGGACTTAAATTTTTTTAGTTGCTTTTTAACTAAGTATCAATGCTAAAGTTACAGACATTTTTTTAATGATTTGAACTTAGACTAAATGACTGAATTCTATTCACTTACCTTCATGGTCACATTATGTGTTAAATTTTTTTATTCGTTAAAATAGTGTAGATTTCCACATCACGCAAGGCGTACAGCACACTTGCCACGTTATCAACTTTTTTTTATGCTAGGCGAGATTTTAATAATGGATATTATATAGAGTTGATGGCTTATACTATGAATACGTATCCGTTCCATCCTTTATTTTTCTCTTTGAAATAGACATTGCTTATAATTATAATGTTTGATTTGTTCCTTAACAACATTTCTATTCACTTCCTTTGATGATTTTTTCTCGGCTTATGAAGATAGTATTGTACACATCTTAGAGAGACCGTAATCCTGTGATTCCGAGATTGACTTCCCATTCAATTCGTCCTTGAAGCAGCCAATTTTCTTTTTGTTTTGAATGCTGAAGAGAGGGTGATCTGGAGGGTAATCAGAGGTGAAATAAATGTTGATGTCTTTATTTACATCATCATACACACATCTTCTGTTTTAATCTCGTAAGTAAGAGAGTTTGTATCGGTGAAAAGCATTCATCCATTGTTTCCATATTGTCTCTTGAAGATGTTATAGTGGAATTCATACACCAAAATTTTTTTTAATTCCAAAATAACGAACCTAATATAAATTGAACTTGTGAATCACTGTGCTTCTCATTCGTTCTATACCTACGAAATAAGTAATTTATAGTATGCACATTCTAATATTTAACTTTAGCAAAATATTTTAAAACCTAGTATAGTAGCTTAAATGCATAACTATATATTACAATATTAGAGTAGCTACTTGAAATTGTTAATCAGACGCATCAAATAAAAATATAGATAAAAATTCCTTATTTTACGTTTTGGTTCTCTGGGGTCTAATAAAGTGAAACACAAAAATTGAATACATTGTGAAAATTATAAATTATTTTTTACTGTTTTTTTTAATAATTTATTGTTTTTATAGCAAGATTTATTTTATTATTAATATTTTAATGAAAAATTCTCTAAAATCTTTGAAGGATAAAATTACATTTTTTAAAAACTCGAAATTTTAATATACATATCTAAGCATTTTAGAATTGAATAGTCATAATATTAAAACAACATTCGTTGAATGGAGATTTCCATGATTTATTACCAGCGTTTTATTGATAAGGGATTTTAGATTTTCTACAGTTTAGAACATATTATTTTTCAAATTATTTATTTTAATGATTTGGACATTGACTAAATGATCAAATTGGAAATTGTTCTAAATTCATATCCATAATTTTTGCAAAGTTCTTAATGAAATAAGCAACTTGCTTCGATAAGAACTTATTTGTAAAATTTCGTATAAATTATACACCATATGAATATTCGAGTCCCATTCTTAGTACAGCGCATTATGAATCCTATTACATTCATTGATTAAATTATTTATAGGAAATTGAATGTATATAATTTATTATATAGTCTTCGTATAAACATTAATAAATTGAATGAATTCAGAAATGTTATAACTAGTCCTATTTTCAGTTAAAAATATATTTTCAAAATTGTTGATCTAAGTTTTTAGTGAAAAAGTTTACTTTAATCATTAAATAATGATTTGCAATCTTTTAAGTAAAAGTTACACATATGATTTATTAATTAAATTAGTTAAATTTTACTAATTTAACTAAATCCTAAAATTAATAAATCTTCATTTAATAATTAAGTAATATTTATATTCGCAAAACACATGAAAAACACACATTTTTGTGATGTCACATTCTATATATAATATTCAATATTTATTTAATTTATTTACTAAATCAGTGATATAATCTTCTTAATGAATTTCATAAAATATTCTATTTACAAGGTGTTATTTTTTAAATCACATATAATGTAACTTCATTATAATATCTTGATCATACACAGTGTTGTTTGCTTGAATCATTCAGTAAAATATTTAAGATTTTTCATGTCCTTCAATCCCTAATTTTCCATTCAAATCCCTAATTTTTCATGTATTGAATGAATTAATTCTTAATATATGTACTTTACTTACTTATCAAGATGTTTTAGAAATAATCTGCAATTTTTAAGCAACATGAACAAATATAAATATGTTAGTAGTTCTTTAAATTTCAAAATAAAAATTTGGTGTAAATTTGAGTTTTTATTCTAATATTAAAATTTTCGTCATCTCGATCTTGGATATTAGTAATGGTTCGGTGTCCACTTTAAGTCCGACCCTAATTACACTTCATATGTCAAAATTGATCGATAAAAATTAAAGAAACCAGAATTGTTTTAATCACGATTTTCATATGTGTATTTTTAAACTATATTTGTTTTACTTAACTGAGATTATTAAATTTTACGTAAATAAATTTAACTAGTTTGTGTAAAAAATTTATTTTGTCGAGTATAAATTAAAAATACAATTTTTATTTTTAGAAAATAATTATTAAATATGTATACCCAGTTATTACAAAAGAAAGTTTCAAGTATTCTGATTTTAACGATATTTCAAAGCATATATTATTTTAGTGATTTTTTTACATAGATAAATATGACGTTTAATTTTAACATAAAAAAAATTAGTCGGTTAATAAAATTTCTTTACTTGCTAAAGAATTTTTTTCTTATTTATGATTAAATACAAATTTTTTTTATCTTTTTCTTTGAAAGCTACCGAAAACGTAATTAATTTTGTCAGCTAATTTATAGAAACTTATCTAATTTTTACAAATAAATTCTTGAAGAGGTTTACCATACTTAAATTTTTATTTCAATTTACAAGATATTTACATCAATGACATGGTTTTCTTACACTTTTCAACTTAAAATTTGAAGACAAATATTTAAACATTTAACATAATACAACTACATTGATTATTTTTATATGCAATGAAATGTAAAAACTTTCTATGTTATTTTCTTTAAAATCTAATAAGCCTAATATTAAGGAAATGACATTTATTTTTACTTAGAATAACAATATCATGATTTTAAATACCAATGCTTTCTTAAAAATAAAAAAATAACAAGTGCACTTTCATTATAAGAGTTGTTTTCTGGTCAATTACATTCACTTTAAAGCAAAGCTATGCGATTTTATACTGAAATCAAGATAATTATACCACGTGACTCTGGATTTGAAATAACTAATCAATGTGATTCGTCGTTTTCGCTGAACATGCATTATCATGTGATTGCTGCGCAACAATTCGTATCATAAAATGCGATAAAAATCTTATCATTTATGTATACCGATGAATGAGCTGTACAATCAAATAATTAGATTCTATTAGAATTTATACTTCTATTTTTAAAAAGAGATAACTTATACAAACTTATTACAGTGAATAATTATTTAAATTTGAAAAAGAATTAAATTTAAATTTGAATAAACTAAATGTTTGACTTAAATGTAAGCATAAACATAAATATATAACATTTATGACTCTAAACTAATTAACATTTATTTTAAATTATTCCATTATATTGAATTCATCATCAAATAATATAAGATCCTTTTAAATCGTACTTAAAACAAATTAAAAGATTCATCATTGTAATCATTCCAAGATTTAGGTACACTGTTTGCTCATTAATAGAAACTATTGTGCTACACTCAATCGTAAAAAGTTTACACTTTGAAGAAAAATTAGAGTTCAAATAAAAGATAAATTTTTAGATACAATTTATAATTTCAATTTTAGATAAAATTTATAATTTCAAAAGCTGCAAATATTTTTTTAATAGAGAGATTCACAACATTTAACGAATACCTACTTAAAATGTATTTTCATTCCTATCATTTTAGTATTTCTTAAATAGGAATGTGTCAAATAATTTTCATCTTAAAAAAATTATCGATTTGCCTGAATTTTTTTAACCTGCAAAGAATATTTTAATCATTTTTTTTTTCATTTGATGAAATACACTACTGGCCATTAAAATTGCTTCACAGGAAAGCGGCACACCACACTTGTGAAATTTGCATGACAGGTAGAACTTGCTGTGATATGCAAATGATTAGATTTTCAGCGCATTCATACAAAGCAGGCGACAGTAGCGACATCTACAATGTGTATAAAACCAGAGATTTGACAATAGTTTTCTCATACTCAATTTCCGTTTCAACGTTGTTTTCGGCAAAGAAAGTTGTTGTAATGCCTCGTGTAAGAAGCAGAAATGCCTATCAGCACGTGTCTGACATTGATCGAAGAAGAATTATAGCCTACGGGGATTGCGGTTTATCATACCGTAATATTGCTGCTCGCGTCGGTCGAGACCCCATGACTGTTAGCAGAATATGGAATCGATGGGTGCAGGACAATCATACCGAACGTCATGCAAGATCTCAGCAAACCACCATCACTAACAGCAGAGAAGACAGACATCCGCATGGTCACAAGGGATCGTACAGCCACGTCACGAACCCTGATTCGAGAAATGGAGTCAATTGTAAGGCAACAAGTTTCTGCTCGAACAGTTCGACGACGTTTGCAGCAGCATGGATTGTCTGCACGGCGACCATGGCTTTGGCTACCATTGACGCTGCGTCACAGACAGAAGCGCCTTCAATGGTGTGATCAGTGACGAACCTGGACGCGGGAATGGCATCACGTCATCTTTACGGATGAATCTAGGTTCTGTATACAGGACCATGATGGTCGCATCCATGTTTGGAGACATCGTGGAGAACGTGCATTGCCAGCTTGCATTGGACATCGCCATATTTGCACATCTGCTGGAGTGATGGTATGGGGTGCCATTGGATACACGTCTCGATCACCTCTTGTTCGCATTACCGGCACTTTGAACAGCAACCGTTACATTTCCAATGTGTTAAGGCCCGTGACTCTGCCCTATCTTCGAGGCCTCCCTAATGCTTTGTTTCAACAGGTTAATGCACGACCGCATGTTGCCCATACTATTCTGTACTTCCTTTTTACAGAACAGGTTCGAGTGTTACCCTGGCCAGCACGTTCTTCTGATCTGTCACCAATTGAGAATGTGTGGTCAATGGTTGCCAAGCCATTGGCACGCCATCACTCACCATCCACTACTGTCGATGAACTGTGGCATAGTGTTGAAGCTGCATGGACTGAGATACCCCTACATGCCGTACAATCTCTGTTTGACTCCATGCCTAGGCGGATAAATGCTGTTATTGCAGCCAGAGGTGGCTACTCTGGGTACTGATTTCTCAAGATCTATACATCCTAATTTTCTGTAAATCTAATCACTTGTTTTTTCCACTATAATATATGATGTGTCCAATAAATATCGTTCTGTTATTTGCGTTCCTTCTTGGTGTAGCAATTTTAATGGCCAGTAGTGTAGATTCACTAGAGTTTTGTTCGGGATAAATAGTAGTCCTTTCTTATTGGCAGAGACAATTAAACAATACTTAGAAAAGTATTTTGAAAAGTATCCTGAAACTGTTTCTTTCTTAAAAGATAATATCTACGTGGACGATATAATCGGATGCTATGAGACTGTAGAACAAGCTTTATCCATTTCATTCGAATCGAAAGAAATCTTTAGTCAAGCAAGTTTACATAAATGGCGAACCAGTACCAAATATTTACGAAAATTATGGAAAGAGATTAATATAATTCCAATTTATGATTCTGCAACCATAGGAAAAGAAAATCATCTTTATAAGGTTTTGTGTTTAGCATGGGATAATTGTAAAGACTTGTTTTATTTTGACATACGTGGATTAATTGAGTTTGTGTCTAAGAGAATAGACACTAAGAGATTTATACTACAAGTCATAGGAAGAATATTTGACCCATTAGGATTTCTGGGACCATCTACTTTGGGAATCAAGTGTCTGATGCAAAATGTTTGGTCTCAGGTATTAAATGGGATGACGACCTGACTATTGATTCAGTTACTGCTTGGAAGAGTTGTTGCAATGTAATTTTCAGTGACAAATTTCTAAATTTTATCGCTAATGGAAGAATAATTTAAAAAAATATAATAGAACGGGCTGCTTTGTGGGGAGACTTTTATGAACGATTAGTGAAGCCGTCGTTAATCTGCGTCCTTTGATTTATGTACATAATGAAAACAATAAACCACAGCCACTGACACCTTTGCACTTTTTGAATTTTAGTCATGGAAAAACTATTTATCCAGTAACATTTGCAGAACTTATTGAAAATGGATCAAATAGATAATCATTGCTAAAAAGGAAAAAAAGAATCAAACTTTGCTTATGAAGCAATTGTGGCGTAAATGGAAGCAGCAGTACCTCCTTGATCTGAAAACTGCTTATTCAATGAAAAATCCTCATCCTAAAAGTGAGCTAATAGTCGGGGATGTTGTGCTTATTGAAGATAATATCAAAAATAAGTTACTTTGGAAGTTGGGCAGAATAAATAAAATTCTTATTTTGGCAGAAATAACAGAGTTCGTTCCTACGACGTGAAAACTGCTAACGGACTGTTAAAAAGAACAGCACAACATCTCTACCCATTGGAATTATGAGCACTTTTAAATTTTCTTGAACTTTATTTGGAACTTTAAATTTGAATTATTTGAACTGTAAGTTTATATTTCATTTCTTTATTATTACAGCAAATTTCACTTCTAAAATAAGTATAAAACATTTGACCAATTACAAATATTTTTAGAGACTCTAATTCAAAACTTTAATTTTTTTTTATCAATGTTAAGAATAATTAATCAGTTCTTTGAAATTTAAGTGAATGATTAAGAATTTGTCTATTGATTTCATATATTTTTAGGTGTTTTTTTGAATTTATTGATGTCATTTTTGTGCTAATAATTTCAGTTTAAACTTTTATAATTGGTATTTTTAATGATTGTTAAGTGTTTGTTAGTATTAGTCTTAAAATTTTAATTAATGAACTCTAAAGAGTTCGGGTGGGAAGTGGGAAGAAAAATGTTTGAATAGATGGCGCTGTAGCCCACTATTATGTTGAAATGCTTCGCACTTAAGATTTTGTTTCGATTGAGGGAAAAATTCTCCCAACTTTTCGATGGAACACTAAGTTCCTTTAGATTTCTTGAATTGTGGTGAATCCCAGAGTTTGGCGCCATCGCGCCAAGTAAATTTCTGTAAACCTAGTAAGAGGGATCAGGAATGAAGAATGTTCTATGCCAGTAGTACACGATTGGAAATTTTAGAATGTCTGCAATAATAAAGGAAAAGGAAATTGAATAAAATTGTTTGAAGGAGATAATATCGTGTTGGTGATGTTTATTTTAACATAACATAATAATCTCCTTATGGTGACCCGGACGTGATCATTGGCAACTATGATATACGGATATCAACCGGCTTTAAAATTATCGGCTAATTTTCGCCTGTTGAAAAAGGTGAATCGAAATTACTGATGTTCTTTCTTTGCGTCGGTAACGTTTTTCAAGTGGGGGTGATTTATTACCGGGGTGCGTCTTCTTGTGTCGTGTTCCGAAAAGAGCGAGAGGGTGTTTTTTTATTTCTGTTTCTTTATTGTGTGCTTTTGCTTTGAAACTGAAATGGTTTAATTTAGATATTATTTAGATTATAGATTTTATAGATATAAAATTTTCCACAGCTGTTAATGAGGTGATGTATGGAAATATGGCACGCAATTTATTAGTGATGTGCATGTTCCCCGACTCCTGCCGAAGATCATGAGTCAGTTTTTAACACTTTTTCACATTCAACAAAGGAATTTATGGAAGAGATGAGCCGGATGCAGATTTAGCAGCTGCATCAGCCCTATGTTTGCCATCGAGACCTACATTACTTGGGATCCAGCAGAAAATAATGTCATATCCCTTGCTGACGCGTTATAAGAAAAATAGCAGATGATACGTATCCCCCCCCCCATGTCACCATAATGGAAACTGGAAACCTCATTGAGTAATATGCATGCGTAAATAAAAAAAGAAACATTATTCACTTCCAACACAATTTATTTATCAACATTAAATTATTAGTTTCATTTTTTAAATTTAAACAACCCAAGGCAAGTCTGATACTGGCAGTAAGCAGAAGAATGTATGCAAAGTTAACCGATATACTGGGATAAACATCCACCACCGTCTGTATGCATTGAATAGCAATCACAGAACACTGTTTCTTAAGCGGATTTCTATAAAATATTTAGTGGACTCTCCTATAATTATGAATTAATTTCATAGAGTAGCCCAGTGGCAAAACGACTTACCTAAGAGTGCAAGATCGTGAAATGGATCAACAGCCGCTGTTGAAGAATGAGAAATTTTTGTTCTTTCCTTCTGTGTGCACATCAGAAGAAAGAAGCCCAGTGGCAAAACGACTTACCTAAGAGTGTAAGATGATGCGTTTGATCCCGGCCACTATTGAAGAACTAGAGATTTGTTCCTTCTGTGTGCACGCAGGTCGGGTGGAGTTTGACTCTTGTCGACACAAGTGAAAAGTTCTTTTTAAAGAGATGTTCAAGCGTCTTCCGTTTTTTAGATGTCAAAAATTATAATTTCAAAGTCTTGTTAATTGCCTTCATAAATTACTTAAACCACTTCAACATTCTGGGGAATGCAAGCGTTCACGAAATCTTTTGATGAATACTAATTGATACATTATAGCTATTTTTTTATTTATTTCAAAATAATTGCATTTTGTTTTTTATATAACAGTTACCTTTTATTAGATTGAATCAATATCCAACCATTTAATTTACATTTATACGATATCTAAAAATATTTTTTGTTGGGGTGAAATGAACCTACGTATTCATGCATTTATTTTACTTCATGTGAAATTTGCATAATTGAATGGGACTTTAATGGTTTTTATTTAGCTTAATAAAAATAGTCTTCTTAATTCTTACATTGTTTCCGTGAAATTTTTGCATTCCATTAAATTTTGATTTCCATCCAGGCCAAAATTATCTGGAATTGTAAAAAATAGCTGTATAATGCCAACTTACAAAACGATTTAGAATCCCCCCTCCAAAATAAACATGTATTCCGTTTCTAATTATTTTATACATTTTTATTATCTTTGTGTTTTATTCCATACAACATAATAATTTTATACATAAGCGTTCAAAAATATATTTAAAGTGTGCTATATTTGAAATAAATTCTTTAAAAATTTATTATGTACATGAATCTAGCATAAAATTTGTTTACATATAATAAACTACAGGTGCAGCTTTGTAACATTCATCCTTTGAATTATTCTCAGATGCCCATCCATAGATATTGTGAAGTCCGTTGAATTATGCTCAGCTAAAATTGGCCTTAAATAAACAACTGTTGGTTATTACCCAGTCTAACCCAGTTATCATGGATTCGAATTTAATAACGGTTTTTTGTTTGGCCTCTGTTCACTCGTCAGGACAGTTAAGATCAAATTTTCACATAAATGACATTAAACTCCCATGATTTATTTTAAAGAACTGCGGATTCACACTAACACACATGTAATCATTGAATTTCTCTTTAGCGCCTACCCATTCGCACCGAGTACCATTATTGGCTTCATTGCCATCGGAATCGCTCAAGCTACCGTGGATGCAATCGATTCGATGTTTATCTCAGTCCCTGTGCCCTTTTTTCGTGCCAGCAGCAGCAGCAACTCTTGGCTCTGAAAGTCATCGCAAATAATACATTCCCATTCCTCATCGAAAGTCTCAGGGCAATTAAAATGGACGTCCTGCGCCTCTTATTTTTATGCCCGGTTTTATCCAGTACGGGTTAAACTAGCACTTGTTATCAGCTATCGTTAAATCGATATTCATTCTAAACAAACATTCTTCATTAAGGATTAAATCTTTAAAAAAATCCAGATAAGAATCAAGATATTTTTATGATGATATTTTCTCATATGATATTGAAAAAAAGTCATTTGGCAGATTATTGTATTATGTAAACGGTATGAAATGTAAAACAAAATGCATATATTTATTGAAGTTTGTTGCTTATGTGCATAGAAGTTTATGAAGGCAAACTTACTTTGTTAAATTGTGTACAAAGAAAAAGAGGTTGAAGCTATTTAGCTAAAATAAATATAATTCAATCAAAATATTTCCGGAAATATTTTATATCTCCGTTAATCCCAAATGCTCCTCTGTCCTTTTTATGTATATTTTTCTATGAAATAATGACAGGCCAAATGTATGTACAGTAATCAGTCTCGCATAATAACTAAATGAATATTTTACCAGAAAAGCAATACCTATATTTATTAACTGGTTGCTTCAACATCACAAAATAGATGAGATTATAAGTGAACCGCGTATTTCTTCTAATCTATTTGATAGCGTCTTTTTATAGAAAGTTTCTCAATGAGAATATATTGTTTTGACAATACTAAATGCATGCGGTAAACCACATTAAATGTTTGTCATAAATCATATTCCTTGAATATTGCAACAGATAGATAGTTTAAGGAGACTTTATTATATGTATATCTGGGATTACACAATAAATTTTTACACATATGAAATCTATCCATTCATGGTAATTTTGCGCAAAGCCATTGGTGACATAATCTGTTGTACCCTTCAAAATATCGCTTGTTTTACAACTAGTAAAAGCAGTTAACAATCTTAGTTTTTATATTTCTGGTGAAATATATAAGATTATATCAGCTTCTTGTATTTAAGTTGGTTATAAAAAGCTAAAATTTCCTAATCACATCCAAGCCAAACTTTATTTAACGACAGATTTTCCTCCATTAGGTTGAAAACTTTTACGAACTTTAATTTACTAGAATCTTTACTATATTTATAGCCCAATCCTTAAAGTGGAACGAGCCGATGTAAAAAGAGGATATTTTTTACTCACAGAGAAGCAAACAAAAACGCAACCCACTGGCAGTCTCTTTCTTCGGCCGCAAAGTCTTGGGTCTCAAAAAACAAAAACCCTAATAGTTCTTTCTTTATTCTTCTTCAGTCATCACGTGTCGCGCCGTGATCCCATTAAGATGGCCGAGGAAAATTACCAAGAGGACGTGAAAGGAGTTCTAGTAGCTTCCTTAGAATCATCTGAACAAAAAAGAATGGCTTCGATTACTATTGCGATCAGCAAATCACTTTTCTTTTCATTCACTTTTGCAACCTTTGAAATTCAGTTCAAACATCGATGTTGAATTTTGGGGGAAAAAAAAGCTTGAAGGAATTTTTACATAGTTCAAATGTATTATTTATACGAAATGTTGGATTACGAAGTTCTATATATGAAGTTGTGACATGAATAGCAAATGCATTTTCCAGTTTTGGTTTTCTCATTTCTCACTACTTAATAACGGGATTTGTAGTTCGCAAACACATGGAGAGGGAGGAACGCTACAAAATGTTTGCATCCCTTATTTTTCAACGCTCATGAGTCCGTTTGCTGCTCCGGGCTCTGCGAAATCTTAAAAAAACGCCTCTGCAAATCAATGAAGTACTCTCAGAAGCAATTAAATATCCAATAAATTTTCCACTATTTAATTTCGTATTCATATTTTTTCTTAAAACTTTCGAATTTTAATATTAAAAAATAAAATTGATGATAATAGATAGACAAAAAATAAATTTGGCGCTTTTTTCCCTTGATTACGATTCCAATTTTCTTTTAAGGGTGTTAACCAACAAACTCACATAAGCGTTTTTTTAAAGCCTTAAGGGGCTTCATGATATTAATTGGCTTCCTTATCAAGTGATGATATTCGTATTATATGTAATTGTGTAGCTTTCGTGGGAAATATTGCATAACATCATTTTTCGCTTGTTTTTTTTTCATGTACCTTACCAGAAAACAACCAAAGGCACCAACCAAAAATACTTTCAACAGCAACGAGATTTTTATTCAAATGTTTGATTTTACCAGTCACAATAGTAATCTGCCCTTATCAAAATGGTTACAAGCTCAGTACAATTAGGAGAGTCAGCAAGTGTATAATTTCTTAATTCTATACTTTCATTTACTACTTTTGCTTCAGGGGGTAGTATATCTGATCTCGATATTTCTTCTGTAACTAAAGCTTTGTTTCTATTTTTGAGTTAGGAAAAAATCTGTGTTCTAATGTCATACGAACTACTTCATAAATTTTGTTTATAACCTTTTTACTTCCGAAAGTAAAAACTAATTTTTCTTCTCTTATTTTTAGGAGTTTTAATTTGTCAATTAGTTTCTGACAAATAAATGAGTGCATTGAGCCATTATGTAACAATAAACGTGTAACTGATTCTCTATCTTACGATCTTACCGTTACACAACACACGTTTGTAATAATATTTTATTCCTTTTCATTATGCGAAACTGCAGAAATTATTGATGGCTCAACTTCTGATTCCCGAGCCACAGCATTTTTATCCTTAGACGACTTAAAACAAATAGTCTGGTGGTGTTTCCTTTCACACGTGTTGCAAATCAGTCCGGATTTACAGTCTTTAATTCTATGATTTAAACCAAGGCATGAAAAACATCTGCTTTTAGTTTGTGTCTTTTTTCTTCTATGCTCAAGTTGCAGTTTTAACTGGTTGTCTTTTCTACAAAATACGCAAGATTTATTATTTTGAGAAACAACCGAAAAGCCATAAGTGGATGATTCAGTCAATTTCTTCTTCAACAGGTGGAGTCGATCTGACCTTCTGTTTTTCAAGTGGTTTTGGCGAATGTGAGAGTCTTTCTCTGCTTTTTATTTCGAGTTCGATAAAATTTAACAATTTTTTAATATTGGGATCGCAAGAGTCTTTTATATTTTGTCTGTTATATTCAAACATTAAACCACTATTTTTGATATAACAACATTAAGCATTGAAGTATAGGATTTAGTTTCAAATCCTGAAGACTGTAAACTTCTCATATTAATTTCAATTTCATCATGCATTCTTTTTAATCTCAAAATATCATGCGATTTGTAGACGAGGGAGAGATTTTACAATTGTTCATATGATGATTTATTATTAAGTCTTTAAGACCAAATCGCTCTTTTAAAAACATCACAGCTGAATCAATTATCCTCCGATATTTTGAAGCCTTCAACGACTTTCAACGCTGGTCCACCTAAATATGACTTTAAATTTTTGAACTTATCAATTTTTGTTTACCCGTTATTGTCATCAATGGAAAATTTGAAAGTATTCCAGAAACTAGTAAAATGTACAATATTACCGAAGAAAAATTTTGAATGTTCAATTTAGGGAGCTTTACATCTTTATTTTTTAAATAAGAGTTTTGATCTGAATTAAAGTTCTGTGTTTATGAGGAATTAACATTTACGAAGTTATTTTGCTTTAATCGTTTTTGAGCTCGGAAAATAGCTAGTGATATTTTATCGGCATAGTAATGAACAGCAGGCACAAATCAGCTTCGAATTCTTCTACTTTGAATAAATTTTCAATTTGCTTATCTATTTGTTTTAATGTTTCACTTTTATGAGTAAGTTGATGAACACATTCTTTTGACACATCAAATTCTTCCGTTTTTACTAAGTTTTCGATCTGATTTACTAATTTAGTAACATCACAACGATCTTCATTTCTTCCTTTCGGAATGGAGGGAAGACCCAGCGCCCCCTCCAAGCATAGCTTACCAATTGGAGTTCATGTAAATAACATCGTACAAATATATACATACTCATTAACTGTTCATCGTTTTAGATTTTGTGCTCAATATCTGTATCTATAGTGTTGTTTTCCCATTACAGATGGCGGCGGTGACGTCGACAACTGCGTGCGCCCCCATCACGTCCCACACGACTGTGGGAGGAGGTGGGGGCTCCCTCCCGGAGCTCGCCAAGGACCACCCCGTGAAAGAGGAAAAGCACCAGAGCAGTCTGGCTGAGAAATTCCATGGCTTCACGGAGAAACTGCACTCGTTGGGACACCACAGGTGCGACAGCGAGTCCAACCAGCGGGGCAGAGCAGGTCGGTGCACCCTTCTTACAATTAGATGCAAAAAATGTGATTGATATGTATATATATGAATTACAGTAAAAGACTGAAATCTGCTAAATTCTATTGTCAAATCGAGATCGAGAGATTATGTAAAATAAAATTTTCCATTTCTGCATATGCTATACATTGTGTTCCGAAATTGTTACGTTATAATTGTTTAATTGATAATTTAAATGGTGTAAAAATAATTGAAATAAAGTATGATTTAAGAATTCATCATTGAAATTGTTTTAAAATTATTTTTTAGCTACAGGAAATAAGAAAAATGCAATATTTATACTATTTTACAAAGACAGAGGTTTTTAACACATTTTTAGAACGATTTCGGGGCCGTTTAATTAATATTTAAAATGTAAAGACTATTTTTTTAAATGTTCGATTTGATAGCCTTTTTTCTGGACTATAAAGCTGCTTCTTGATTTCTATGATAGAAGAGCTTTTTTCGTAAAATTTCCAGGGGTATTTTGCTTTCCATTCCTCTTCCACTACTTTCCAGAGTCCATCCATCGTGGTGGGTTTGCGTTTAGAAAGAGCTCTTTTTAACAGACCAAAGGCACAATAGTCCATAGTTGAAGCGTCAGGGGACTTCACAGGAATATGTTGAAAAGGTATATATGCAATACCTGCATTAGTCTTCATTTTTTCAAGGAATGCAGTGGTAGTTTTCGAACAATGACTTGTAGCTTTGTCTTGATGAAGTTTCACTTTTTGAAAGTCATTGGGATAAATAAGTGGAATTTCTTCTGTAAATATTGGACGTAAAATCATTTCCTGGTAGTATGATGAGTTGATTTTAACATTTTTTTCTAACCTTTTTATTTTTAATTTCCCATTGTAGGAGAAACCTCTGCGACTATCATAAACCCCTTACTGAAACTTTCTTTACATTAACAGAACCAGGTTTGTACATTTTTTCTTCGTGTTTTTTATAGTAAATAGACCTTTTTATGTTGCACTCATTTAGGTAACCCCATGCTTCATCAAAGGTCACAATGTATTTCCATTTATATCCTGCTAAATGGTTTTCATACAGGATTCTACAAAATGTTTTGCGTTGAACCACATGCCTCGGCAAAAGCTAGTGAACATTATGTTTTTTAGCTTTTTTAAGTTGTAAATCCTGATTTATTATTTTATTTATTGTTGATACAGATGTATCTAAAGACTTTGCAATTGATTTCTGTGTTGATGGATTTTCTCTTGTTACCAGCAATTTCACTTTAGGAACATTTGAAACAGTACGTACTTTTTACGGATACTCGTTTGTAGTCTTCTTTCCATGTAGAAATAATGATTAATGGTTTTTACCTGTCAGATTAATAATGTTGCTTATTTTGCATATAGAAATTTTAATATTATGCATTTCACAACGTTTTTGAATCCTGGAATGAGAGTATTTCTCTTCGGAAAGCGCAAAAACAAATCCCTCAATCCACAGCTTGTTTACATGTGACATTTTGAAAGAAGAATAAATTTAAAAGTAGCAGACGATATATCTCATTTCAAATAATAAGCTGTTGAAAAACATTTTTGTTCTAATTTACTTTTTTTAAAAATTCTTAATCGAAATCGTTCTAAAAATGTGTTAATACCCTCTGTAATATTCCACGAGCTTATTTAAGTTACCAAAAGTATTAGTTATTAAGATCCCCAAGGAAACTGAGCAAAATGCACAATTTTCTAGATAACAGTTGAGTACACTTCCTGGAACTTTCGGACTTCTGCTTAAGAAAGATTTTGTTCTATTTCACGTTTATTTATTTCTTCTGCTGTTCGCTGACACCCACTCTCAAATGCTCAACCTTATGTATTTGATCGCCCTCACGAAAAGGGTTCCCGAAGAGTTGCGAATGCCCAAAAATTTAGAAGTTTTGCGGATGGTTTCCTCTGCCGATGGTTGATAGGTGTTAGGCGTGAAAATATGTGAGGATAGACTTATATTGTCCTATTAGTTTTCTCATTTTTCTTATTTCTTTCACAGCGTTAGATTCCTCTTTATTACTTAAAGAAACATTCGAATAAATAACTAATCTTCTAGAGTAAATACCAACAGCTGACTAAAGTAAATTCCCTTATTTTATGTACAAACCCATTTGTTCTCTTTAGTCCTCCTTACAAAACTTTGTCAGCTCACCTGACCGATTTCGCTTTCTTGTTTATTATAACTTTCTGCAGTCAACAAGGAGCGCTTCAACAGCAACAACTGGCGGAAATCTAAGCTAAGGAACATTTCAAGGAAAATGTTTTTACTTTACATTAATATTCAGTTATTATTTCAAATCATTAAATTTTTTCATCCATTTACTTTTTAATTTTCATAAGCAAATAAAAAGAAACAGTTTAAAATATTCAGAAACACTATCGTTTCACAATTATTTCCATCGTATTGAAAAATAATTGTTTATAAATGGAATTAATATAATTTAAAAGTATTCATTAGGACTTGATAATTTGATGTCTGATGCTGTGTGCGTATAAAAGCAGAATTAAATATACTAAAAAAAACTCAATAAATAGAAATAATAAAAAAGCAACTGCTTGTTTGTTATTTTAATTTTCTATAAAAAGACACTGTTTATATCACTTTAATAGATTATTCCTATTCAGTGGAATAAATTTTGAACTACTTAATAAAAAAATTTAGCACAATAATGGAACGCAATTTTAAATCAAATTTTATTTAAAAAGTTATAAAAACAATTTTTATATTACTCACAGTAAAAACCTAATGCTTTCTTAGTTTAATATTTTTGGATCAAGAAGTAAAAAAATAAATTTTAAACTATAAAACAACTTAAATTTAATTTTTCTAGAGGGAAGTATTGCTGAAATTTCCTTAAAAGTTATTTTCATGAATTTTAATATTTCACCTTTTCCTAAAAAACGAAGAAAAAAAAACATTTTGGCAGAATATCTAACGCATCTATTATTTTTGAGATCTTTAAATTGTATTTTGAGTAAATACTGTCTGAAGCACTTAAAATAAACCAAGTTTAAAAGTTTTCTTTCATATTATTTGGCCTGAGTTACAGCAATTCGCGCCAGTCTAATTTGATTCCCCAGAATAAAAATTCTAAATATTTTTTTCCTACCGTTTTATTCAAGATATATAAAAATCGTTTCTGAAGGAAGAGAGATGTTGCTTTACTGTTCGTTCCACTTTACAGTACTTTACAGTATCAAGGAATATCTTAACAATTGTAACAAACAGATGTGTTACAATTGTTAAAATATTCCCTTTAAAATTTCGTTTCAAAAATATTCATAGCGTGATGCAGTAAGAATATTTTTTCTTGATTTTCTTATGAATTGAAACTTATTTATCACATATTTAAATAAATAAATTTTACATTTAAATAAAAATATTTTGAAGGTAAACGTTTCTAACATAAAACGATAAAAAAACTATCATTTCGTGAAAATGGATCAACTAAAATACGAAATACATTTAAGGATAAAAAATGCATTTTTAAAAAGCCGCAAATCTTACTGTGGCAGGAGGCAAATCATTGGATGGCGTCGTTGTATGCGAAGATTGCGCCATGCTTATGTGGAGGGAACGAAGAAAGTACTTTCAATTGGAATAAAAAAATGGAAGGGCTAAAAAATCAATATTATTCTTTTTTTATTTACATTAAATTATTTACATGTATTAAAAGCATGTAAATAATTTAAGTGAATAATAAAATTATTTTAGGTGGAATAAATATTTAACTGAAATCGATTTGTTTTTTTAACAAAAAATTTTGTTAGATTTACTCAAGTTTATTACATGCATGCATTAATATTTACTAAAAAATACATTTTTAAAACAATCTATGATGTATTATAATTTAAGAATTTTATAGTATGAATATATGACATTCAGTAATTTATTTATTAGATATTATATGCACGCGTACATGTACAGACATATCATATACATACAATGTATGTACATGCGTCAATAATCATTAATAAAAGATTTTTATTAAATATTAATATTATAAATATAAAATTGAGTAATTATAAAATTTTTTTAACTCTTTTGAGAAGTATTTGAAAATAATTTTTATATAAATAATAAATAATATAAATAATGAAAAAATATTTTTCTGTATAATTTAATATGAATTTAAAATATATAATTTAATATAATATAAAGAAATTAAATTTAAAAGTAAAAAAAAGAAAAGAAAAGCCTATTTTATGGAGCATATGTTTTACGACTTAACCACAGTGCAGCAATACCTCATTTAAATGAGTTATTGAATTTAAATTGCTTAAAATTCAAAGAATTATTTTTTAAAATAAATCATTCATTAGAAGTTAAAGTTACATAAATAAAGTAACTATCCTCAGTAAGAATTAAGAAATAATGATTTCGCAAAGTATTTTTTTTCAAGTTTTCATTGCTTCATCAGATGCATGTTTTATCCAAAAATATTTTACATTGAAGCTGTGTGTACGCGCTTCACTTGTCGGAGAACTTTTTAATCCTCTCGTTGAAGTTTTATAATGATTCGAAAAAGATTCGTTAACCTTTAAGAATTTCTTTATTAGTTCCACCTGTGAATCAGATTTAATAAATAGAAGTGTTTTTAATTATCGACAAACAAGTACTTAAATTAACTTACATTGAATAAATATTAAAAATGTATTATATTTTTAGAATTACAGTATTTAATTTTTCCTTTTCCTCATCTGTTATTCAATTTATATCAGGTCTTTTGCAAACCTGAGTTACTAAGACTCAACTGGATGAAATGAGAGATGCGGCATATAATTGAAATTCAAGAAAGCCAACACAGATTGCACAATTTTCTGACACTCTTATGTCAAAATTTAATTTTATGTCTTAAAAATGAATATATATCGAAATAATGGACTCCCATTTTTATACAGAAAGGAGTAAATAATCTCAAACAAGTTATTAGAAACAATTTAATTTTTCGTGAAAAAAATGACGCTGAAAATTTCCACATCATTTAAAAAAAGAATTCTTTGAATTGAAAAAATAAATGCAATGCGTAGTAAAGTAAAGTAAGCAATAGGAAGCATCTACTCAATCTATCATTATTTAAACAAATTGTAAAACTTTTAATTTAATGATTAGCATTGTGAAAATGAATGACTAGAATTGTGAAATTTATTGTAATTAAGCTCAATAAATTCATAACTGGAGATACAAATGAAAAATGTATTAATTTTTTTCAAAACATATCTATGTGATCAGTTTCTAATAGAAAAATTTAGGAAGTCTATACAAAATAATTTATTCATTAATGGGCATTTTCTGAAAAAAATTAATGTCGCTGAATTCAATAATTACTTGCCTGTAAACAACACAAACATATTCTTCCAAGAAGTATTACAATATGCTATTTTATTACAATATGCATTACGCATATTGTAATAAAATAGATAAATGAATTCTTTTTACAATGAAGTTTAATAACTGAGAAAATTTGTCAAGAGATAGTTAAAATAAAAAAGAATGTTCTTCCTGAAGCATACCTTCACTTTCAAAAAGAGCAGTAAACCGTACACGTTGTCGTTAAATACTTAGATTTATATGTATTCTTTATCACACGTGACCAAATAATTAGCCTTTTAAACACACAGGGAAGAATTTTTCAGTGAATGGGATTTCTATCACAACATCTACAGATAATCGCAACGTCGTCCTGATAATCTTAGAGGAATCCTTGAACACACAGCGCTGTTTTCTGCCGAAAAGCATTTCTTCCTCAGGTTCACTTTCGGCGACCTCGCGTTCGGTTTCCATATTTATATCTAATGCGAACGTGGAAGTTGGTTCCAATCCACGCACATTGGGATATGAAAAGAACTATGAAGTTCGCCAGAGTGTCTTGGTCTGCAACTCTTAGCCTCAGAGTGAATCATTCTTTTGAGTCAAGGATTCACAAAAAAGATTCTTCGCGAATCTTTACCCGAATGCTCAGTCCAGAAGCCTTGACGGCATCCAGAAGCATCTTTCACTCTAAATATAAAAAAATGAGATTTTTCCGAACTGCAATTCATTTGTATTCTATTTTCTGTTCTTAATTTATTCGTCATAAAGTTTCCATTAACTTCCTCATTTTCAATGGGTGCATCTTTCATAATATTTCAATGATTGTGTGTTTGTAATGTTTTATTTCAAATGTAAATGCAATGATTACAGAAAATACTGTAAATAACTAGAAAAGTTATGAAAATGCTTTAAAAGTTTTCAGTTTACTATATTCATGACTCTCACTTAACTATTTAATATAAATATTGGTATACATTATTAAATTGAAAGTAAATTTTACATGTTAATAAAAATATACTTTTGATTTTTATAAAATCCCATACCATATCATTTTTTAAAATATTTATTAATTTCTTTATATTTAAACAAATGCATTCAATAAACTTAACTGTGTTTTATAAGGATAATCAATGTGAATGAAACGTTAGAATATTCATTTATAATTAATATTGTGGGATGCTTTTTTAATATCATCTGAGCTCACAAAATTATTCGTCATTCAGACAAAAAACTTCTGGTTTGTTATTTACTTGCCAGTGAGGAAATTGCAAGCTCATCGTACAAAAAGTTGTTGCAAAACTTTTATCGAGTGATATTAATAATCCAAATGTTTGGGTATTAAAAAGAAAACTAAATAACTAAGAGAAACCGATATATAAGCAACATTTTCTATTTTTATCATTAATGAGAACATATTTCATTTATATCTAACACTTAGAAAGATATTGCGGAGTATAAATTCAGGAAACAGCTATCTGACGACTTTTGAGTAACATTCGGACACCCATCCCCTCCTCGAACACCCTCTCAAATTCTCATTTTTTAAAAGTAAAGAAAAGGCCTGGCGCAATTTATGGATCATTCTGCGTTCTTTTGTGGAGCGCTCCTTCACTGGCTCCAAGTCCTTTGTTGAAAAATCTGTGGCCATCCGATTGTTGAATTCGTGAGGCAGACATTTAATACACAGCTTAAAATATTTTAATGCAGAAGTAAAAACTATCCATTAGGTCAGAGTATATTGGAACGTAAATTTAACGAATGAAGTAACTTTAATAAAATGGAATCTATGATTACTAAAATGTAAAAACCTTTTTTGACCCATGCGTGGTTTCATTGAAAGACGTTTGAGTTTCAACTCTTCGTCTTTCACTGTTCATGATATACTTTACATGCTGTTGTATGTAAAACAGCAAATTATTTTTCTTAAAGCCTACTACAAAATTAAAATACTAAAAAGACTAAATCATAATTCTATAATAAAGTGAATTTTTTTCCAATACATTAAATTCACACTCATAATTTAAATAGTCAATTTTTATGCACTTAGTGCCTATTTACATGAGCTCTTTTCAATATGAATTTTACTCTTCAAAATGTATTATATGCAAACAAACTACTTAGAAAATTTAATTTTCTTGAAATGAATGGTAATTTTTTTCTACAAATAGAAAGTGGGATAGAATGACGTAAATAATATATACTTTAAAATAAAACCGAGTGAAACTTTTAAGGGTACCATATTAATGGAGCTAAAAATATGCAAAAAAAAATTTTCAGGACAAAATTATAAAAAATATCTGCACTTTTCAAAAAAATAGATCAATAACCAAATTAAAAAATTATGTAATTAAAAATATCGATCCTGTATTTAAGGCTTGTTTATAAAGCAATAATATTCTGAAAAAGTTGTTTATTACACAAAATAAAGAAAGACAACCCAGCTGAGCCCACTTGCAATACAAATGAGAATTACATTTCTTTATGTAGCGTTAAAAAAAAGAAACTAAACGTGAGCACGAACTTAACAAAAAAATCTTCAGGATTTATTTTGAAAAATAAGTAATTTTCAGAACACTTTTCAAAAAATTAGAAATTTTAGAAATATCAAGACAATTGGAAATCTTGCATTTATATATTTAGTTAATAAATTAATAATTTTAACTATAATAAGATTTTTCTGCGTCAATTATTTGGTAAATAAATTTGTAAATATGTGTAGAGGTTAAATTATATTATTAAACAGCAGCTCTATGTTGCAGTTGCGCTTTCAACTGGCAGTGCGCTGCTCTACTTTTCCAACTGAAACCGTAACTTGGAGTGGAGTACACACACATGCCATAGGGTAGGCAACTATTCACAACCCATTCATACAAGGAAAGGACAAAGGCAGGAGAAAGAACATTCCTGTCCGAACAAGGATTCGAACCCAGGACCTCCTAATCTGCAGTCAGGCAAGTTGACTACTAGACAGGGTCGGCGGTGAAAACAACAATATTATGACTATATTTGAATGAATGTATAGAAGTATTTATTTTGAGATATTCCCAAACTATGTAATCAATATATAATTATTTGGGAAATAAATTTTTCTTTTGGAAGCGAAAACTTATGAATTAAAAAAGATATCAATTCTGGGAAAGCATTATCTTCGAATTCCTTTTATAATTATGAGAATAGATTAAGTGATTTAGAGAAATAGGGTGAGGTTCTTGATACAAAGAGGTATCACACAAATCGCTTTCAATTCAGCAGGTATTTTTACACAAATGTCACTTCCCTGATATTTGATGAAATTCTTGCTTAAAATTTTTGATTCCTTAAATCGTATTGTATGCAATAATTTGCCTGCTGAAATTCGAATGATTTAATGTTCGAGCACGGGTGCGATCATCGACATGACGTTTAACTTTTCACGGAGCCATCATTCCTGTGTAGATAAATATTTCTGGTATTGTAAAGGTTACTGATCTAACAACTTTGATGGAGAGCGGCTCGAAATGAATACCCGCGAAAGAACCTCAGGTACTTTGCTCGTGCCGAGTGGACCGTGGTCACTCATCCACATGGCACGAGGATGTGTGAGAAAAAAGGTCGGGATGAGGTCGACTGCGCAGAATCCTGAGCATAGAAGCATTTCGTTATTGACTTGTTGTGTATTCCTTCTGATCTTATTTTGTGAAGCCTCTGGAATTGTGCATTTTTGATGATGTGGTGCGGACCAACGCTGCTTAGTCTGCTGATCTCTGATCCTTTTTTCAGTTGGTATCTTCCATAGCGGTGTACCTGCAGTTAACAGATTTTCGAATACTCGCCAAGCACCTCGTAACTTTGAATGATGGTCATGTGACGTAGTCGACGCCTGAGCTGGTACTCATTTCCCCACATCCATAAAGACACCAGCTTTTCACATCCACTAGCGGAAAATTATTTGGCCATAACAGTTTAACGCATGAATTTGATCCGAAAACAAACCCTTATTTTGACTGGAACGAAAACTTAAACTGTAGTGAAAAAAATATCAGTTAATTTCAGTCCGGTATACCCTCAGTCATTTTGTTACAACTTATCAGTATTTTCTAATTTAATGTCAACTATATAGCTATCCTCATTCCCTGTATAGAGCTTCTTAATCTTCTGTTTTGATGTTCACTAATACTTTTCTATTTTAGTTTCGCAAGAAAATACTTGTGAAGGTACAATTGACACCAGCGAACTCCCCTGTACGTAACTCCAAGTATATTTACAAAGACTGAGCCTTAATTCGGCCATAAACTTTGTAAGCGAAGGTTTGCTCTTAGCTAAGCTGTAGAAGAGTTTTCAATCCAATAAACCAAGTTTTCATGGTTTATTAGGAATTCAACTGTGTTTTAATTATATTCACTCTCGATGTACGATTTCTCAAAATTCTCTCCCATATAATCTTCCTATTTTCGCTGTGATTTTTCTAAATGCCAGGATATTGTTAAGGAGCAGGTAATCAAGAAATGGAGTGGATTGCTTTCCGTTTCACAAGTGCGATCTTTGGAATCAGATATGTGGAACCTGTGGAAGTAAGAAGCCCATTTCTATCTTTCCAAAGAAAAGTACCTCATTCCTAATCCAGTTGAGGGCTTTCCTGCTAACTTTTGGTATCATCTCGTGAACATTTCTTCCAATTATTCCCCTAGTAGGTCGAATCTGAGAATAATTACATTCTTCCTGCCAGCGATCCATTATTCAGCTATCAAGTAGGTATTTGGTATGACAACGTGGTAATGGAGTAGAACCTTAAAAGAATTACTTGATAGTGCAGCTACTTTTGCAAGTCTGTCCGCCGCTTCATTTCCTTCTGTACCTTGAGGGGCCTTCACCCAACCAACCCTGATGTTATCTACTGTTGTTAGTAAATCTTGAATTTCTTTTACCAATGGACATTTGTAAAGAGCATTTGATAAGGATTTAAGTCATGCTTGACTATCTGACCAGATGTTTGCTGGAAGCGGTTGTTGTGCAGCTATGGCTTTTCACAGAGCATAGACTCCAGCTTGGAATACTGTGTTCTCAGGTTTTGCCAGGCAACCTTTAGTGTAACATGGTACATGGTTTTGCTCTTGTATCCTTACTTTTTTCTCAATATTGAAGACACCAGGCTGAATTATTTCTCACTCAGATTTGATGCATGAAGAATCAGAAGGACATCACAAGGAATTTGTGTCTTTGCATGCCTTATAAACTTTGCCTCGGCCTCTATTTTTAGATAGAGATGCCAGTTAAAAATTAAAAAAGTTGTTGTAGGAGTCGTGTTCTAAACGCACCAGTGATGACCAACTATTGTTAAGGGATATGTCTGCAATTAAATTCCATAGAATGGGGCCACTACAAGAGCCTTGTGGACAACCAATAGTTTGTTCTTTGCTGGCTAAGCCGTAATTAGTTGGCGTAATGATTCTTCTATTACCAAGATTGCTGTTAAGTAATTTTCTAACGTTATAAAGGCATTTTGTGGTTTCTAAAATTTGTTTTAATTTGTAATGAACTGTATCAAAGGCTCTTTTGATATCAATCGTGATTACGGCAGTGTGTAATACTTGTATAGCCGCGCTGCAAAAGTTAATCTTTTTTATGTGTGTCATAAGAGCATCATCCCCTGATTTCCCTTGACGAAAGCCAAATTGGTTGCAATTAAGATAGCCAATAGATTGTTAGTAATAGTTAAGTCGTTTTGTTATCATTTTCTCTAAGGCTTTACCAATAGAAGATAGGGGAGATACTGGTCTATAGGATTGTACATCCTATTTGTTTTTACCTTCTTTATGAAATAATATAATTATGCCTCTTATGAGGTCTAAAAAGTTGTTATGTCTGCTCTTAAGGATTGAGTTATCTATTCCATCATATCCTGGTGTTTCACCTCTTGGTAAGTACTTAATTGTTCGTGCAAGTTCCTCCTTGCTAAAGGGTAGGTCATTCGAAGTAAATTCAATATCAAAAGGTGATTGCATACATAAAATGATTGGAGGTTCTGGGGAGAGATCTTCAAGGATCTGATTTGCTATGTCCAGTTGAGAACCTTTAAATTTGTTTGAGGATGGGTTCAAAAAGTTGGAGGGGGGAATACTCCTGTTGAACAATGATTTGTATACTTTCCTAAATGGGTCTTTTTCTGCAGAGCAGAAATTTATCCATGCATATTTCTTGGCAATTCTAATTAATTTGTTGTAAAAAGCCACTTTGCTTTTATAGATGTTGCAGAACTGTTCTCCTTCATTTTGTGGTCCTTGTTTAATTCTTCACCTTATGGCTTTGAATTTTACTTTTTGATTTCTAGTGATAAGGACCACCAAGAAGGTTTGATAATTAGACTTTATTCTTTTATTTTGAACGATTTTGAGTTGCATTCGGAAATTGTACTTTGTAATCTTGAAGTTATATTTTCTAGTTTAGTTTTGCGTTTACTGTATCAATAGACTTTTGAAAGTCTTGAATATGAGGAGAAAGCAGATTTAAAAATTTAGCTTGGTTTCCATATTATGTCTTGTATCTTTTTTTATCTTCAAGCATTTGGTAACTTTGTCAAAGGTGATTGATATGTATCGATGATCGCTAAATGTCTCTTCTTCTAGATAATTTCAGTCTATGGTATTCACTAAGATTTCATTAGATACTAAAGTTAAATCTGGTCAACCTTATTGCAATCAATTAAGATATGTAAGTGGTGAGTTAGGGTTATTCAAAAGAAAAATGTTATTAGCTATAATAAAATCTTGTACGAGTTCACCGCTTGTATCATTATGTTGATAACCCCAGTTAATACTGTGGGCATTAAGATCTGCTCCGATGAGGAAATTTTCTGGTTGTATTTTTCTGACAATTGTATCTATTTCATTAAGAGTGAGTGAAAGGTCGCTTGGAACAGAGCTGGTGGACAGGGAGCTTGGTGGTGGATTGTATGCCGAAATAACATTAAATGGTTTGGAATCTACTCTAATTTTAATTGTATTGTCATCTCAGTGGTATGAACTAAGATTGACTTTAAGTCCCTCATCGTAACTATGATGCCTGCTTTGCAATTTTTCGAAGTCCAGTACGTGCATGCCGAAGGAATACCGAAAATTCTTTCATTCAGGATGCAGGGTTCTTGAACGAGGAAAACTTTCACATCATGTTTTTCAGCTGTGACCTGTAAGAGATCTGTAGGAGGTTTTGATTTTCTTAAATTTATTTGAAAGATTTTCAAGTTGATAAGATTATTAGTTTCTATGAAATTACTAGAGCTTGTAGTTGCCAAATCATTTCTGCATTCCATTCTGAAAACGATCTTGTGGCTATAATTAATTTGATTGTTTTCTTAGGTTTTGATAGTTAATTAGACTTCGATAATAGATACAACAACTGGAATAGGCTGGACGATTTATTGGATAGTTGTTTCCTGTATCATTGGCTTCTTTACAGTTGATACAGCAATTTAACGTAGATTTGCAATTTTCTGTGCTACAGTTTTACTGCATTTCCCACAAAACGGTTTTGAAATACAATACCGATGTCTGAAGAACAAATGCTTTTTGTTGACGAGTTTGTGTGTCATTATCTTGTCAGCTTCAATAACTACGCAGTGAAGTGCTTGTTTGCATCTGTGCGCTCTAATTTCTGCTATATTTATGTACAATCTTGCTATCTGTGCTTTGTTCTCCAATATTTTGATGATGTCTTCTTCTCCGATTGAAATTGGGACATCAAGAACAATGATCTTTTAATCGGGCTTATTGGTTCTTCTAAGGTGTGAGCTTCTGCAGTAAGTTATTGAGTCAATTTTGATTTTTCTGTTTCCTTTCTACAAGGAATTTTGGTTTCAAATTTACCCTCAAACAATCTTTCTTGGTTTAATTGAACAAGAGAAGTTAACTAGTTTTTCATTATAAACTTCTGGAGAGATACCTTTTTGAACAGAACTATGACTGTGATAGCTTTTTCTTTTTTCATTCTCTTCTTTATTACGAAACTATATAGTGGTTTTTGGGTATTTTTCTTTGGTTTACTCACTTCTTCAGTAATAGATCATTTTGATTGTATTTTGCAAATCTCATTTTGTTTAGTATTGATGGTTGAAAATTGCTCTTGAAGGTAATTTTCACAGAAGATAGTTTCTTATTTTATTTTATTTTATAGAGTTGTTTAATGTGTGTGGTTTTTTAAATTTTAATTTCACTAAATTTTCTAGATAGTTGAGAATTTTGTCTGATTCTAGACAATGATGTTCCGATAAAACGTATTTAGAAAATTTTTGTAGCTAAATTATCATCCTTAGTTTTTCCAACATTTTACTTTCAGGTTCATGATCGTTATGTTGTTTTCATTATCTTTATTGGCGCTCTTCATATCGGAAGAGCAAGACACACTTCCTCTTTACAATATAAATTAACTCGCTCTACTGGCTTGATTTTCCTTCTTGTTTCCTGAGTTGAAATTCTTTTCGTTCTACATCCTGGGCGCGAGGTCTGAGAGAATAAATGTCTCTTTCTTCGATTGGAGTAGTAGAAGGATAATCTATCTGCTCTGAATGATACAGATTTATTTCTTTAGTTATATATTCTGGCTGATGAATAAAGCTGATAAATAAGTCGAAACTTCCCAAATTATTTTAATTTATAAAGAAATTAGCTTTATTTTATATATTGCTTAAATGGATATAGTTAGGAAAGAATTGATAATTTAATCTAGTTTAAAAGTTATATACTAACAACACTGTACTGAAGAGATATTATTTAGTAAATAAGTTAAAATATAGAAGTAGAATGATAGCTGAATATTTGGATCTAAAATCAAATGGATATAAAGGAACTGTTGAACTGCTTGCCAAAATTTATACAAATAACATTTAAATATTCCAAATAGATTAAAATACAAAATAATAAGGATCTAATAAAAGGAGAAAAAAATCTTGTGTCTGTATGACTTTTAGGAGTTGAGATACATGCTAAATTAAAATTCGCTGATATGCTAATCAACCAGAAAAAATTAGTGGCCAAAGAGTAAAAATACGAACCGCAGAACTTTTGTATATAATCAGTTATCTAACAGAAAATAGTTGTTAATCGAAAGTAATAGCTTAGTAGGAACGTTATCAAATTTTGCTTTTACTTCGCAAAAATAAGTATTGGCTGGGCAGCATTCACAGAACTGTTGGAACACGTTATAATTTTTGAAGAAATGCATTTCATTCTTATACGAGGAAACAAACTGTTCTACTGAAAGCGATGAAAATGAAGACGATTTAAAGACTACAGAATTGGGAATAAAAACACATATTATTTCTACTGAGATTGACAATAAGTTCATTTCAAATCATTTCCAATAACCAACGGTTTGATACCGCGAGTATAACAAAGTATTTTAGATTCCTGGGAAAATGAAATTAGCGATCCGCACTTGTAAACGGCTGCAGTTACACAAGTAAGAGTTGAAAGCGCGTTTTCATGTGTGAAATTTATTCGCCGAGACAACAGAAGTAATCTCATCTCTCTCAGCAATAAATGCAGCCAATTTTCCTCTCTTAAGAAAACAAATAGACGTATGTTTTACATAATTATTGCGAGGCCAAGTGCACGATGTAAGCCTCAATCATAAAGCAACGAGGGTCCACATAATCAGGAACCCAGTTGTCAGATACAGTTTGGATAATGGATACCTGTTCCTTGCTCCCCGCTTCTATCAAACACGCTGATTAATTATATTCATTCACATAATGAGTCAGATAAAAAAAAAGGAACAAAATTTAAATTTTGAAAATGTTACATTTTTTGTTTGTGATAGAATTATATTTTTAGCACAAATAGAAAATTCATAAAATAAAATTATTCATTCTTAACTAAGCGGAAAACCATTATATTTGGCGAAACGAAAAACCAGAATAGAAGCTATAAATTTTTGGTTGAACCAGAACAAAAAAATTGCGGTTTGTGAAGCCTTGGCTTAACGTAACGCCTCAATCCTATGCCGCAGCTGCCCACTCAGGATGTGGTCACCTGCCCAGTGGCTGCGACGCTTCCCTTTGCGGACTTCATAAGCAACCACCTGCTGGAGCCCCTGAGTGCTTGCGACAATAGAAACGGGCGGAATTGCTCTCATCTCTGGATTCCAAAATCACTCATTGAAAGAAATTTGTTCAAGACTCCTTCGTTCACCCCTCAAAGAAATATTTAAGCACATTCCTTAACAACCAAATTAATTTACAAAAATAAGTTACAAATTGCTCAATACAAATAAAAAAACCTGAGGTAAATAAATTTTGCTTATGGATTCTAAAAAATCAAATATAATGTTAATATGATTTGATGCACACATAACTATGACATAACTGAAATTATTATAAAAATTGTTGACGAGTTATTTTGCTGATTGTTGATGCTGGCGGGAACGGAAGAGCGAGTCAAAAAGAGTGAAGTTTCCGTCGCTGCTGCATCGCACGGAATCTCTTGAAGCAGTTGGCGTCCAACCCTTCGCTCAAAGTCAGCCTAACGCAGAAGGGGTGATTCATTCCACATTCACTGCTATCTGTTTTATGCTTTTATTTTGCGAATTACCTACCTTCCACCTCATCACAGTGGTCTCAAAATTAAATGGTGGTGCACATAGAGAATCAGCTCTTTGCTCTATATGCATGTATAAATATCCATTAGTTATATATGTACAGTAAGACCCCGCTTAACGCGGTTTCGTTTAGCGCTGTTTCGGTTTAGCGCTCTTTTATTTCAACCCGGGGATTCCACGAAATCGCTCGCAGCATACGGGGATTCCCCGAAATATTATGCAGCGATAGGTTTCAAATACATATCCGAAAGAGTGTTCTTGTGTTTCTTGTTTGGTGCGGTATTGTATAGACATATTTTTATTATTGGAAACATTTGTTAACATCATTGTAAGTAGGTATTAATTTACATATTTAATACTATATTACAGTGTCAAATATTTTGATCTTTAGTTTTTACCATGGGTGATAATGAAAAAGAAAATAAAGCAACCAGAAAAAGCATTTCACTCAAAACTAAAATGGAAGTGATTAGAAGATTAGATTCTTGAACGTCAAACTCTAATTAGTGCTTCATTGAATTTGCCAACTTCAACAATAAGGACCATCATGAAGAATAAAGAAAAATACTGTCATCGGCAACTACAACTACGTCAAGCTCTGCAACTAGAATTACCCGTTCTAGAAATAATATCACAGAGGAAATGGAAAAACGACTGTCTATATGGATTGAAGACGAAATTGACCTCAATATTCCATTAAGCCAATCTATCATAATGGAAAAAGCTAGAAGAATTTTTAATTACATTCAGGCTGAGACAATTGACACAAGTGAAACTTTCGTTGCTAGTCCAGGATGGTTTAATAGATTTAAACATCGAAATAACCTTCACAACATAAAGATTACAGGAAAAGCAGCAAGTGGTGATACAAAAGCGGCGGCTGAATTTCCAGCGATATTAAAAAAAATAATTGAAGAAGGAAACTATCCTCCAGAATTGGTTTTTAATGTTGATGAAACAGGCTTGTTTTGAAAAAGAATGCCGAAACTAACATTTCTATCCCGTGAAGAGAAACGGGCACCAGGATTTAAAGCTGCAAAAGATCGCTTAACCCTTCTACTAGGTGTTAACGCAAGCGGAGATTTTAAATTAAAATCCTTACTAATTTACCATTCCAAAAACCCAAGAGCGATGAAAGGCATATCTAAATCAACTTTACCTGTAATTTGGGAGTCTAATAAAAAATCATGGATAACTGCGAAAATTTTCCAGGATTGGTTCACTGAACACTTCTGCCCGTCTGTTAAACGTTATTGCGAAATAAAAAAAATCTGAACAAAAAGCACTTCTGTTAATTGATAATGCTCCAAGCCACCCAATAAATTTATTAGACTTCACAATATGCATTCCAGTCGAAGTGGTTTTCTTGCCGCCTAACACAACTGCCTTAATTCAACCAATGGACCAAGGCGTTATATCAAATTTCAAGGCTTATTACTTGCGGCGAACCTTTAAGCAAATGTTTGAAAAAACAGACGGAGAAGAGAACCAGTCCATTAGAAAATTTTGGAAAAACTACAACATCGTGGATGCTGTAGAAAACATAGGCCTTTCTTGGAATGAGGTACGTCCTAACCCCAATATTTACATGTAAAGATAGCCTCGTTTAGCGCTGTTTCGCATTACGCTCTACTTTGATGGAACGTATCCCCCGCGTTAAGCGGGGTCTTACTGTATATATATATATATATATATATATATATATATATATATATATATATATATATATATATATATATATATATATATATATATATATATATATATGTGTGTGTGTGTGTGGGTTTGGAGGATTCTTTATCAGTAATAATGACCGATTAATGTTTAATTATTTTAATCATATTTTCACAGAACAAGATAAAGCTATTTACATACTTACAATATCAAAACAAACTGTCCATTCTAACATTGTAGTGAATAATTCAAAGTTGATTGTCCTATCCGTTTGAGCGTCTTTACGTCTTCATTTAGGCTCTCTTCGTCCTTCTCTCCTCCTCTCTTCTGCGTGTCCGGCGGCTAACATGTGAATGGCCCTCTGGTGGTGCTTTCAATCCTACATTATATTTATATATTAAAAAAAATTAAATAGTAATTTTATTCAGTTTAACCAAAAACGATGTTTTTTGCTATATTATAACAAACACGTCTAAAGTTATGATGTACGTATACAATTATGTAAGTTTTTCTTTATAATCAAAAATGGAATAATATACAAGTAATTTAGCTATCGATTTAATTTAGAAAAATGAATTACACTCACATGAGTGATATATGAATTACAACTAAAACATATTTAAAGCTTTTATACCTGTTTTACAAAAGCAGAGCTAAAAAATGTCCGTACTGTTTCATTCATTTTTATCAGAATTTCTCTGTAAATTCTTGAAATATGCAGAATACACTTCTGGATAAATGAATCTTGTTTTTAATGATCAGATCAAAGACTTATTGTATTGCGAAAACTAATAAGAATATATTTTACATAATTTTGAAATTACTTTTTTTCCCATCTCTATCCGTGGTTTGTCATCCTTCCGAAAATAATGATCTCAGCTTCAAATTTAATCAAGTTTAGCACAAATGATTTATTCATACAACTATACTCTTCCCTTTCACCCCTTCCAATTTATACCAAGTAATGTTTTACTTCAGAATGGAGATTGATATGACATTTCGAAATCAATTAGAAAAATAAAATTAATTTGATCCAAACAATTTTATTTAGGAAAAATGAACAAATAAAACTTGTCATATTTACAAATTGAAAGAGAATTACGTGCAGAGACTCCAATTGGAAGGTAAAATAACTACTTAAAATCTTGGTAACTCGAATTTTCTCTGAGAAAATTATAATCAGATCTTTTGAAACTAATTTATCAACTTGTATGAAAAACCATCCTCTTGTACTAATTTATCTCAAGACGTTAGTTGACATTGTCTGAGTTGATTTATGGTCATGTGAAGAAAACATTTATTTGTGTTTTCCCAAAAGAAATTCAAATATGCCAGTAATTAGTGTAGAAATTGTTTTTTTTTTTTAATTTTAGTTAACCTATTTAATTTTTGCATGCTTCTAAATTATTATTTTGTGCTTTAGAAAAAAAAATTTACTTTTAAAATTAAGTAAGAAAAAATTATTTTATAAAAAAATATCTAAATTAAGGCAAATTAAAAGGAAAAATAAGATATGAAATTAAATGAGTTTTTTTTGGAAGTTTTATATATATATATATATATATATATATATATATATATATATATATATATATATATATATATATATATATATATATATATATATATACCGCCATTTATTTCGACATATATACAAACCTTATTCTTCTTTCTATTTTAATTTATTTTGTAATGTATAGTAATCCTCTTTTTAAAATTTTCTATTAATGTTTTTATTTAGGATAAATAAGATTAAACGCGTAATTATAACTTTTAAATTTTGAACTTTTATTATTCATAGAAGAAAATGAAAATTTGTACATCGATTTTCAAAAATCTAATCATTTAAATATTTTTGTAAAGAAAATCTTTCGAGGAATAAAAATTATACCCAGTAGAGAACACAGATTTGTGGTATCTATAGTTTGTTTCTTAAAATATTTTAATTAGTGAGTATCAATTATTTTTTTTTTATTATTTTTCATAAACATTGAAACTGCTGATAACAATAAATATGAATAATAGTATAAAATATAATCGTAAGTAAATATAAATTTATCAAGTGATTTGTAATTGTTTTTCATTCTGTTAAATAAAAATTTCTTAAATTTTACAAATCTTATAAAACACAAACTATGTAAAAAGAGTCGCCATTTATTATTAGAAAACATAATATTTAATATTCACGTATACCATAATGAACAATAAATCATTTTAATGGATTTGGAAATATTTTCTGCAAATATTTTCTATATTGAAATATTGTACACGTCTTTAATAATGATAATTACATTAAATTGCTCTCATTCTCTTGGATTTGGTATAGGTTTTCTTGAACTAAGAAGATGCATTAAAACAACTTTGAAAACAAGATCCAAAAGAACTAAAAATTTTAAGATAAATGCTGTGTACGTATCTCAGGCCCATGCGTTCTTAAAAGGAATTCTGCCTGCTGTAATGGCAAACCATTATAAAATTTCAGTGTTGAAAAAGTTGTTCTTGATTATAAAGAATAGTTACGTTTATAAGAATTGTTTACGCCATATTATCCACTTTTTGTATTGTGTGTGCAGTGCTTTTTGTTATTTTCAGGGAGTGCGTCCGTGCATCCTATGGTGACGGTGACAACCAACTACGCTGATCAGAAGTCCTCCGAATCTTCGCCCAACCACAGCCAGGTCTCTAGGAATTCCTCCAGAAAGTCCAACAGCTCCATCCTCGTCCACAATGGTGAGCCACTCACGCCAGTGTTCCTCATAGGCTCTCGCTCAATATGCGAGTCCTGTATTTGCTCGCAGCGAGATCCAAAACCTGTTGCATAAAATCCCTTACAGTGTTTGGTATCCTATGCAGTTAAGATTTAGAACTGGTTCTTTCCGATTATCTGGTATTCTATCAAACTTCATAATTTAATGTCGATATTATCCAAAAATTCCTTAGGAACACATAGAGTAACATTAAACCTAAATAAAGTTCTTCATAAGAAGAAACTATTCTGACTGAAATGATTTAATGCCTTTACTAAAAACAATGCTGATTTTGATTCTATTAGTAGTTTGTCCAGGATGTCATTTGCAGATAAAAGAACTTCCTTTTTCAAGGGGATTACTTGCATTGGTAGTCAAAGCACTTTTGATGTTCGTTACCTGCAATTTATGTCGCTATAGAGGTCCTACATCTGCTCTTATGGCATGGGCAGTTATTGAGTAAATGATGCGCATATATATATATATATATATATATATATATATATATATATATATATATATATATATATATATATATATATATATATATATATATATATATTTAGGAATGAAGGTAATTTAAGGGGCAATCAATACATTCCGGACGTCTTAGGGTAATGGCTGTGTCTATCTTCCAGGCTTGCGAAATGCCATCTTTAAACAAGATAATAGAAATGCATATGTTGAACTCCCCGAAGTCTATAATAGGATACTGTTCTAAGAAACGAAACATCTTGGTTTCGAACCCGGCCACTGTTGATAACAGGATATGGATGTTTTGTTTCTGTGTTTTTCATGCGCTTCTCTCGGTTTGAAAAGAGGGTTCAATCATTGTGGCACTTCAACATGGCTCATGGCCCATGAAAACACCTACCGAAATCACAAGGCAGTCTTCAACGTGAAATCCAAATTCACAGGTTGTCCGGACCTTCCTCGGTGCAAATGTCCTGGCCTGGCGGTTTCAAGACCACTCGCCAACTGAAATGATCTGGTCATGAGATGCGGAGATATTTCTACTTCAGCAAATGAAGCGAAGACTGGACGCCCTCCAAACACTGTACCACCGTTCATCCAATCCCAGTTCATGTCAGCTACCCAAAATCTGCTTTCAGATTTAATCATTTCTTGTTTCATGGGGTGGGAACTATCAGTGTATGACAATTTGAAAATTTTTATAATTAATATATATATATATATATATATATATATATATATATATATATATATATATATATATATATATATATATATATATATATATATATATATATATATATATATATATATATATTATGTATATATATATATATATATATATATATATATATATATATATATATATATATATGTGTGTGTGTGTGTGTATGTGTTGCATTTGAAACCATATTTAAAGTTGTCTATTTTACTCCATCATATTAATATTTTTATGATACTTCTATTTGCAGTGTCTTTTTAGAAAATAAAATGATACTCCGAGTCTGTTCAAGTAAATAATAAAATAACAGTCTAAACTGAACTTAACCAAAAATGTGATACTCTTCCTAAGCAAATTTTTCTCTACTTATTTTATTGTATGGATTTTTTAATTTTCTAACTTCAGAAAAGTTTTGCTCTGATTACACAATAATCTCAATTTTTAAGAAACTAAAAGTTATATGTACGTATGATTGTTAAAAAATAATATTTTATGCATATCATTTGGAATTTTTTTATAGAAAAATTATGTTTATCCAAGAAACACACAAAGAGAACTGTTTACTTAAGAGAACACGTTTCTGTTGCTAACTTGGAAATGTTTCTAATTCTTGTGATAAGATTTCTTTTAGAAAGATGTTCCATAGAAAGAACAGGAATGACAATATTTAAAATTTATTTTAAAAAAAACCTTAAAATCTCTTACATCCATAAATTTATTGATATTCTTAAGAGGATAAACATTTCTTTTTAACACTATCGTATTATTAATTTCTATTTGTCTTAAAGTCCTGGTGTACAACAAAAATAGTTGAAATTTATTATAAATTGCTTAACGAAAGTTTTTATAAATATGTTTGATATATGTTTAGCTTATGCATGCAATTTTTAATGGAAGAAAAAAAAATGTTGCATTGTTTCATCAAAATTTTTGAGAGTATGTTTCAAGCCTAATTTAATCCCCTCGCCTTCAGAAGAGGTTTTCTTCGCCTAAAACATTTAATTGGGTACACGATGAAGCTCACAGAATTAATTAAGTGTAAAATTGTATCACTAATTATAAACTTTCCCGAGCATGGTGCACGAGTTGATTCAAAACCATTCATTTTTAATCTAACCAATTCATCTATTATTTAAGAAAACACATTGAAAATTAGGAAGGTGTTGTAATTAGCAATTTAGGAAAATGAATAATCGTTCACTGGTTTTAATTTAAAAAACATTTTAATTGAGTATTTTTTAAGAAATGAGTGTTACGTAGCTCAAAATTGTTCATTTGTTGGAAAATATAAATTTTTAAGTTACAAATGATAATTAAAGAAGAAGGGATTTATATACAGTATAATACGGAAAAATTGAAATATATTTCATAATTATAATATTTCTTATCTTTGTTGAGAATTTAAATGAATGATTTAAATCAAATATTGTAAGTTTTTTAGAAATTTTATGAGATTTAAATATAAGAAATTCAACAATTTAGTATTAATAAAAGTACCTATGATTTCTCTAGCATTCATTTGAAAAAAGCTGTAGTCAATAATGATTAAAATAATTATTTTTATGTACTTATCATAAAATAATATAATACTTTATTAGTTTATATTGTGTATATATATATATATATATATATATATATATATACTTAACATACATCATTATAAATTAAATTTGTATGTCAATACGTAACATATATACTCCTATATGAATTAAATTTTATTCAAATATTAATATAACCCAGAGATTTTGTCTTAAGTTTTATGAGTTTTACTTTCGTGTCAACTATGTTGTATTTGATGACTAAATTATGATTTTTTATATTATGCTCTTAACCTTAATACTTATTAAATCTTATTTATTCTAAATTCAATTATAAAAAGAGTTTATTTTGTAACTATTTAATTAAATTAATAAATAACTCATAAAAACAAATGATATCACTCTTTAAATTATTATCTATGCATATAAAACTGCAATTTTAACGTTCTCTTTTATAAAAAAAATAAACAAATATACAGGGTTATTGTAATTAAATTTCTGCTACTCAAAGGCCCCTGAAGACCGTTCTACTCGTCTTAACAGAAAAATATTTGAACAACCGATACCTTAGAGTATACGTTCAAAATTTCTAAACTTAAAATAGCTCAAAATACCGCCACCAGATGGCTTTGTTGATCAGCATTTTTTGTAACATATGCAAATTACAAACGTGATAAAAGGAAGATGTTGGTGTGAATATCAAATGAGCACTTCAGAGTTTCAAAGTTGGTGGAGAGAGCAATGCTATTTAAACTGTGCTATTACAACAATGAGAATGCAGCAACTGCTATGAAAGTTTCGCCATATGTAGAAACTCTGACGTGGACCTATGTCAGATCGTGTTCTTGGAGTTATGATGTTGAAATTTGAGTTAACAGAATATTAAGGCTTTCTGCCGGGAGGAGGAAAAAAAGGGTCCACAGCGTCGTTTAGAGGATATTACTACTCTAGTCGTTGTAGTCAGCAGTGCCTTACTTCACGGAAGTGTCAGTATACCGATAACTTAGCGTACCCTTGTCTAATCCACCGTATCATACGCAGAATTCTAAACTTCTACCCGCATAAGATTCAAGTAGTTCGTCAATCAGAACGTTCGCAAATCGTTCACGCTATCATTTCCAGCGAGGATGACTGTTAATTCTTTGTCACGGAACATTCTGCAGGGCGGAAGAAGCCCAGTTTCTCATTAACATAAATACCCATAATTATCGCCTCTGTCCCCCCCCCCGTGGTGCATACCAAACCCTTGCATGATACGAAATTGACCGGATGGTGTAGATTCACTGCTTCATTCATTCTTGGACCATGCTTTTTGAACAAGTGTTCCGTCAAGGACTTAATTTCTGTTCCATAAATTGGCTATGGTATCGTGACATGTTAGAGACATGAGTAATTCCGACTCTTCAGCAACGAAGTTACATTCAAGAAATGATAATCATGCAAAATGGATACCCATTTCACATCAAAATACAGGACCAACAATTGTTGAAGCACACATATTTACGGATGAACAAGTGATTTTGTCTATGCTTCTCAAAAACTTGGTTTCTGCTATCGCCCAATCTTATGTCGTGGGACTTCCTGTTATGAGGATTTTTGAGAGACAATGTTTACCGGGCTACTTATGTCCATTTTGAAAAAAAAAAAAAAAACTATTCGCAGCTATTTTCAGAAAATCTGTGTTGATACTCTTCAGTCATCTGTAGAAATCCTGATTTTTAGGGTGAAATGCATTGTTGAGCAAGATGGTTTGCCTATGTAATTTCTTTTAAGTCACTAATTTGATGCTTAGTAAAGTCATTTGAAGAGCTTTTGTTTTATAAATTGCAAGTGTAATATTGTAATTGTGTATTGCTCTTATTGCCTTCTTTAATATAAAAGTATTTGTCCTCAATTAATTCGGGATCTGAGTTTATCTTTTATTCGCATGATAACTCGTTGCGCCATCTAGTGGTTGTGATTTGAACAATTTTTGATTTATTTCCTGGAAGTATTTGTTTTTTAAATATTTTTCAGTTAGGATTAGTTGAGTTGTCTCTTGGACTTTTTGAGTCAAAAAATTTTAATTTCTTTAATCTGTACATTTAATATTGTTAAAAAAAATGTATGCTCATTTTTCAAGAGTATAATTCTTTAAATTTAACTAATAGGCGAAGCAATATACTGTAGTATCATATGCAGAATTGTGAATGATAAAATGTTCCATTTAAAACCATGTTTAAGTGTGAAATTGTATCAATATTATTTTGTTAAACGCAAGTATAGGTTTTTTAGTTTAAAAAGTACTTAATTTTCCTAATATTTCAATTCAAATTTATGTGGCACTGTTTGCTTTGCTTCTTGTATATTCTCAACTTTTATTACAGAAGCGGTACATTACAAACATTATTAAAAATTCAAATCAAATTTGAAGTTACTTGAAACGGTAATTACTAAATTTAGCAAAAGTAAAATGCTCCCATGGACCGGACGTCGTGGAAGTGGTCTCAGAGGTTTCCTAGACATTCGATACTTTTTGATCCAATGCTCCAGATGAGATTGTTGGTCGGGGTTCATGTTTAATAGTCCATGGTCACCTATTCACCGGATCCGTGCATTTCTTTTTATCACTTAAAATATCTAGTTCATTATGAACAGTACCCGATTTTAGTATGTGTAACGAAACTCTAGTGAACTCTACATTATACGAAGTGCTTAATGTTTTGCAGTGGACCTGAAGCCCCTGCGCAAGGCAAGCAGCCACGTCGACGTCTACTCGCTGCGTGTTCCACTGAAGGACATAGTCTGCTACCTCTCTCTGCTAGAAGGAGGGCGGCCCGAGGACAAACTTGAATGTAAGTAACCTCATTTTCTGTCCTTAGTCACTATAGATGAGAAGATGTCAGTTAGAACACAAGTATATTATAAAAGAAAATGCTTCATTCAGAAAGATGGGAATTTTTTCACTTTTCTGTGTCTTAATTAGTATTTATCTGAGGGTTTATTCTTACGAAGTATAAAATATTTACAACATTTGTTGCTCCCTGAATGATCCGTAAGAATAGAAAATTCTTTATCTTGTTTTGAGAACATATTTTGTGAATGCCAACTTACTTTATTTCTTCAGAAAAAAAATAATTAAAATCATTTGTCTTGTGAATTTATTAATAAAATAAAAAAAAATTGAAGGGCATATGAAAATGGTGTCAAATACAGATTTAATTGTGAGTCTAATTCTGCATGAGCTATACCAATTTCTGATTTCTTTATTATATTATAAAGAACTATTATATTAACTACATAATATATTTTAACTATATACTATATTTATATTAATGTATTGTTTTGTATTATAATATCTTGCTATGTTAAAAATATTTTTATTAAAATAAGAAAAAATAAGTTAATTATTATATTTATTTAAAATTGAATAATTGTGAAAAAAGGGTATTTACCGCAGAAAATGCAAGGAAATTAACTCGAAATTGTTATAAAAGTAATCATATAAGAATATTTTATTTAATGACCTAAATATGTTGTTCTTTGTCTAACGTGTATGATATTCTTTACAAAGTTATGGACATAACTTTGTAAAGATGTACTTTCATTCGGTATGACACAGTTTTGAAAATCCTCCACAGCAATATCTTTTGGACCGCAAGAACGTATGTAACTTCTTTCAGGGCGAGACAATAATGAATGTCTATATCTTCAAAGTCTTTGAAATGTTATTACACCAGTCCTGAATCTAGCCCTGATTTGGACCTTAACTCTTTGAAGTGTTAAACACATACTTCAGTCTTAACTACTGTTGAACCGCAAAGACCAATGCAGCACTTAAACTTTCTGCATGCATGTCTTTTAGATTTGAGAAGCATTCTTTCAAATGAAATTTTATTCCATTTCCAATTATTATATAAAAATGGGTATTTTATTTACTAAAAATGAAATATATTATAGAATCATTCTTTCAAATGATGATTAATGCAAATGAAGCTCTGTGATTGCTACCGAAACCTCATTTGAACATCCCCAAACGGTATTTTAACATTGGTCACATCGCTGAGAGAAAATGTTCAAACTCCTATTCCAAGTCACAAAAATCAAAAACACTCTTGAACTATTGCTTAATAAAATCCGGGAATAGATCTGAATAGTTACATCCTTTAAAGTGTGGTTTCTATGACAACCAATTGATCATAGTGTGATCATCATCTTCTTCTTTTTCTTAGAATTGAGTTTGTATGTCATTGGGCACCTCTGCTTCTCATTTAGTGTGATCATAGTCAAAGAACAATTTATTAATTCCGTGTAAAACCTTGTCTACTGCTTGCTAAAGGAGGATTCTTTATCAATTCTATTACCGTCACGGAAAGTAATAATTACTGCTGGAAATTTGTTTTAATTTGTCCAGTATTTTAAATTTAAATGTGAATTTTTAAAAAATGAAAAATTATTCAACTGAGAAAAAGAGGAGGAACAAGTTTTAAGAAGTTACTAAATGACGCTATTATTAATTGTTACAAATTTGAATATTTAAAAGTACACTATGACCATAATAATTATTTAGTTTACGCCATCACTATTAACTCAATTTAGAGCTTGTTATACACTCGTGTCCATAAATTAAAGATAATGCAAGTTCAGGCAAAGAAAGAGACAGAAGCAAAACAAATGTGACTTATTTGTAAAGTCTATTTATTAAACAAAAGGTAAAGAGCAAAAAAGATACTATATCTTTGACATCATTTACAAAATTTGTGATTTTTTACTCTCTGTCCAAATTTAAAAAAAGAGCCTATTAACAAAAACCAATGTAGCATGGTTGGTATCATGATTAATGCATAATATGTCCTCCAAATGATGCAATACAGGCCTAGGCATGTACAACGCCTAGGCATGTTGAGTATCAAATTATCGATCTGATCTTGGGGAATCTCATCAAGAAATACTCTCCGAAGTTCCAGAAGACATGGGTTGACGGGCTGCAATTCTTTGGCCAAGCATGTTCCACACATGCTGCACAATGCCACACAATCCAATAGGATTCAAGTCCAGTGAGTATGCTAGCCCGTCTCTACGGGTGATATCCTCCGATTGAAGGCATTCGTCTACAATGTTTGCAGGGTTAGGACGGGCGTTGTCATCCATAAACAGGAATTCTTCATACATGGCGCCCCAAAACAAACGTACATGTTGTTCCAGAGTGACATCCCGATAGATGTGACCTGTCATGGTTACATTCTGAACATGCAGGTTAGTTCTGGAACCCAGAATAATTCCTCCCAAAATGAGCAATCCTGCATATATGTAACGGTATCGTTTAATGGTGTTCTCCTAATTGTAATGGGTATCTGTCCCTCTCCGTATAAAAGTCCGGTAAGACTCATACTGAAAGCTAAACCTGGACTCGTTGGAAAATATCACACAAGACCACTGTTGCGGTGTCTATAATGCGTAGTCTCTACTCCAGGCTAACCTCAGTCGACAGTGAATTGCGGTAAGTGGAACACATCTGACAGGCCTACGAGCATACAGACCAATGGGTCCTAAGCGTCTGTACACGGTCTGCCTTGAAACTGTCGTACCGGAAGCTGACGAGACATGTCTGATACTGTGCTCCGTCTGTTTCTTTTGGCAGTAACTGCGAAATACTGGTCCTCATTCGGCATTGTAACTCGGTGGCGACCTGTGCTGTAACATCTACTCACATTACCATCCTCTTGAAACCGTTGCCAAAGCCTACAGATGACACTCTGGGCGATTCCAAATTCTTTGGATATTTCCAGGTGGGTACGTCCACATTCCAGACGGGAGATAATTATACCGCGTAAAACATCATCCAAATGCTTCCTTTGTGCTATAACTAAGCGGTTGCTGCACTGAAAGACTATTAAAGCCCTTGTGAACAATTTTACTTCTTTATAACCATTCCTTATATACGCCTCTCTTACATTCTCGTCATTGTAACATACTATCACCGCGACATTTGGTGGTTTCTTGTGATTGTAGAAAGCACTCCGGCTGCGTTCTTGAGCTCGAGGGCTTTCGACCATACATTACAGCAATTTCAAGGCTGAACAGTAACCATGTTAAAAGATTAACTTTTATCTCCGGCTGCAGAGCTTTTCCAACCTGCTGCAAGTGTCTTCCAAAAGTAGCTTCTCTGGAGCATGTTCTAGAGGTGTAAGTTTAGAGGACCTAATATTATCTAGACTTCTAGTGATGGACTTTGCTAGAATACATGGATAGATGGATGAGATCTAGTTGTTGCTAGATCATGTAGGATTAGTAATAATTACTGCACAGTGAAATCAAATCAGTATAATTACAAATTATATACATAGAGGGGCTCTAATCATAGTTTTAATAAAACCTAGCTTATGTTGTAAAAATTGACTAGAAAGCAACATTCTTACTTAAGTCAACTTTTAAAGTTCGCTTTTCTTCGAAAATTTAGAATAAAAATTCCAGCGTTCATGCTGTTTAGATTCACAATGCATGATGAAACTGTAGATATCCAGTTGAAATATTTTTTTAACACTGGATAATACATAGGGTATGGTATCAAGTATAACAAAATAGAAACAATGTTCACAACTATTTTGCTTTTTTCCTTAACACTTAGTTTAAGTCTTTGCAAGTTGAATGAAACTGAGCCTCCATATTACAGCACTTCATTAAAAATGTCCTTCTATTCTATTAAATATGTATCGTAATGTACAGGAAAAAAATTTCCGATTGCTGAGAATGCAACATTCAGTATGTATTTATTCTTAATTGATCAATAATTGTTATCTTTCTGTTTTAAATGCAGCACTTTTACGAGAAGCGTTGTCAAAGAACTCTTCCTCATTTTTCTTTATTCTCAAAGAAAGAAAATTTTATCTATTCTGATTTTATGCATCAGAATTTATATTTACTTCTTGCGTACTTACTCCGTTCAATAATATTCCGTAATTAATATTTCCGTTCATCCGCATTTTTCAGTATATTCATTTGATTATCAAAATTATTTTAAATTCTCGTCTACAAATTTTTGTAAAATGGTAGAAAAAAATCTTTATGGTAAAAAAAAAAAATAAACATTTTTTCACGATCGCTGCTGAAATGCGTTTTTTATGTTCTTAATAATTTGCATTTCAATAAATCGCAAACAAAAACTGGCGAGATAATCATCCCTTCCAGCCGATTGTGTATTGGTAACCTTTTAACACCTCTCGTTAAACGCATCGATTTTAGGCGCTTCCTCCCCTCCCTCTGGAACAGCATCTTTGAGTGGAAGAGGAATGTATTCAACCAAGACGAATGAAGGGTTCTCAGGGCTTCATTTCTCAATTATCCGCATCTGAGAGGCTCGTTACCCTTTTTTTTAATTGAAGGATGAATGGAAATAAGTGCTTTACTTCACACATGCTTTTGTCCATTTATCAAGCCATGGAAGCTCCTCTTACGGCTCTGATTTGGCATCCATGTGTCTAATTTCTTGGCATTTTTTTTTCACTCTATGGCTGAAAATAAATATTAAATTCAGTATTTGGAATTGTTTCTTTTTGCTGAGCTATGCATACTCTATTTTTTAAAAATATACTTTAATATCTTCTGAAATATTTATCCTATGATATTCCATAGAAAATGTTGTCTTTATAAGCGTTTCTCTTTCCCGGTATCGATACTGATTCATGACAGACGTTCTATCACTCACAATCTTTTGATAGCTATTTTAAACTATGATTTTGTGTAAGGAATTAATTATCTTTTGTTAACTATTAGAGGGAATTTGGTATTTTGACGATGATATATTAGAATAATTTCTTGCATATTTATTTTATTTTCCTTGATTCCCTTTTTGATAAAATCTGCCGAGCTGGCAGCCGAATGGTTAGCGCTCTTGCCTTCGGTTCAACAGTTTGTGGGTTCGAATCCAACCTTGGGCATGGATGTTTGTAGTGGTTCGGAATCCACTTTAAACCGTAGCTCCCGGTCTAATTAGCCCTCGTGTGCAAAAAATGACCGATTTAGCGACAACAAACCAAACCAACCAACTTTGATAAAATCTGTATTTGTTGATAAGTGGTATTTTGCTAACGAAATGAGTTTTATATAACATTTTAATGTTGGTGGGAGGTGTTTTCCATGTTTGCTCCCGTTGAAACACGTAAATACGAGCCACTATCTATAATAAAGTCCTCGAGGAAAGCAATAGGCGCTGGACAATCAAATGCCGCGCAACAGTTGCAAGGAATTGAGTTTCCCACAACAGCGTATTTCTTTTGAAAAAGTCTCAGCTTCAACTGCCTTAAACAGCCCCAGAATTAGGTAACTAAAACAAAAATTTTGATATACAAATGCTTGATTCGGCCTATTCTTACTTATTCATCTGAAACGTGGACATTGACTGAGAAGGACAAAGAAACCATCTCCATTTTCAAAAGAAAAACTTTAAGAAGCATATTTGGTGGAATAAAATGTGAGAATACATGGTGAAGAAGAAATAATTCCGAGCTATAAACTATATAAAGAACCAGATATTGTTAAATTTATCTCAATACAGAGATTAAAATGGGCAGGACATTTGAGCCGGATGAACGACAATCGGGTGACAAAAATATTTTTCTTGGCTCGCTCCATGGGCACCAGAAGAAGAGGGCGACCGAAACTCCGATGGCTTGACTGCCTTGAAAACGACCTAAAAACACTAAGTATTACAAACTGTGTTACAAACTTTGTAAGCAAAATGTTACAACCTTGTCCAAAAATAGGGAGTCCTGGTATGCACTTCTGAGGAAGGCAAAGGCCCACCCTGGGCTGTCAGGCCAATGAAGAAGAATTAGGTAACTATTTTTGTAGCGCCCACTTGCACAGATCACAAATTTATTACCAAACACTTACTCCAAAATTCGTATTTCATGCTCAAAAAAATTCAATTTTTTAGCAAAAAAGAATATATTTTTCAAAAATAAAATAAATTAAAAGATAACCGAAAGTCTGACAATCGGAATTCACATAGATTAAAAAGCAATCTTCAAATCGTGGTCTCTATATTTTTTAATTGAAAGAAACTTTCTCTGACTTCCCTTTCACTAATATTTCAATTATCTATTAATACACGTTCACTCTGATTTCAAAACCAAATTTTGAACTCTCATACTAAAGGCTGTGTGACGCGTTTAAAATTTTATTGCAGATACAAGGATATTTCTGGGAACACCGATTACAGAAGTAGAAACTGGGAAAGGAATTCGTGTTCGTGAATGTTTCAAAATATACTATATTAATAAAAAAGTTCTAGTTTTGAATAACAGGCTAAATTTCTTTTCCTTAGTTTAACAGATTCAGAGTCATTAAACATTTATTCTTCAAATATGTCTTTTCTTATTTTTGATGGAATTCTTTATTTCTGTGTGTAATTCAAATTTGCTAATATAAATTTAGCTTTTTTAAAATCTAAATCGCACACAGATAATTAACTCATGAGTAAATCGTGTATGTTTTCCTGGAAAAAAAAGCTTAATATTTTGTTTCATCGATATTTACTATTACTTAATGTTAGTCTAAAGTACATTTGTGTGATTATTATTTATTTTATATAATAATATTTTTAAAAAAATTTATGTTACACCATTAGTTATAACATTTAAAATAAAAAGTAATAAAATAATTAAGGGAAACTCTGAAAATGTTTTCAAAAAGAAATCTTAATGGTATTTTAAAAACACTCTATTGGTTCTGAATTAATAATTATTTTCTATAAAATCATTATTTTAAGTAATGAACAAAAATTCAAACGAATTCTGCTTGTTTACTTATCTGCAGTCCAGGAAAGTTTCCTCCGTAAATGAAGATTTTTTTCATTTCCATTTTATTATTTTAAAAAAATACATTTTTCATTAATAATCAGTAATTAGTTTGCCTCATTGTTATTTTAAAATCTTTTGTTAGCTATTTTCATTTATCAGCTTCAAAGAAAATAGCATTTCGCTATTAGTTATCCATAATATATCTTATTATGTAATATTATGCGTGGAATTCTTTTTAACAAAAATGAGAAAATTATGAAAATATTAATAACAAAAATGCCTTGCCTTTTACGAAATGATGACCCTGAGGAAATCCTTCATTACAGGGGAATGCCCATTACTGGTGAATACATCCTCATTCATTAATGCGAATGCATTTTGTCTGATTAATTAAATAAAGGCAGCAAAATGCAATAAAATTGGTTTGGTAATTACAATACAGTATTAAAATTCCCTTGAATATTTTCTTTTAAATAGATGTAATGATGATTTCAAATCATTTTACCGGTTATTTGCACACCTCCCCTTCCCAACCGCGCCGTCCATGGAGGGGGCGGTTCAAAGTTTTCCGGCGTTGTGCTGACCATGTTATGTTTATTAAATGTATCTTGAGTGGTAATTGCTGTGTGGGCGATCTGATGTGAAGTAATATATTTTACTTCATATTATTGTAATTTAATGTTCTATTATAAATTAAGTAATGGATGATCTAATATTTGGCTTATGTGTGGGTGAAATTTTAATACCAACAATAACATAAGTTTAAGCGTAAAATTGTTCACAATATTAGTTATCTATTAGCAATTCCAGAATTTTTAAAAGAAGTTATTTTCAAAAATGTTTTGAAAAGTAATATAATTCTGATATTCATTACCTTGTATTCAAATTTAGTATACATCTATGTAAAAATCAGCGAATTGTTAGTTTTATATTTACATATCCACAAATGAATGTTTTACAAAAAAATAATAAATTTTATTACAAACTTACATTTTGTTTCAGGCTTCCTATTTCGCTTACTTAAGCATAATACTTAACAATATTTACTTAATCTAATAATATTGCTTTTCATATAAGCTCAGACATTTTCTGCTGTTGTAAATCTTAACGAGTCTGTTGCCACCGTTAATTGAGTATTGTCTCTTTTCAGTTACATTTCGTCTCTATGATACAGACGGGAATGGTTATTTGGACAACAATGTAAGTTATTTTTAATTATCAAATAACTTTTAAAAATAACTTTTGGCATGCATTTCTTCAGTTAGTTATTGGAAGTTTCATTTTTACTTAATTTCTGAAACCATTATATTTTTTGTGAAAATTAATATTTATGAAATTGATAAAATTAAATTAAAAAGATTAATAAAAATTACTTTGTGTTGTGTCATCGATAATCATAGCTCACGATTCATAGTCCGTACTTTACGTTAGCAAACAGAAAACGAAGAAAACACTTCTAATATTAACATCTGTTAATGAAGGCCTCGTAAATCGCTCAACAAATAAAAAGTGTGAATTTAAGAATTCTGTATTCTAGTATGACATTTAGGAATTTTTCATGTTATACAAATATATAACGGAATACAAACATAAGTAAAAGCTGGATCTGGGATGCATACAACATCCCATTGGCATTTCCTAACTTAAGCAAACTTGCAATCATTGTTGGAGGAGATCATCTACTTGATTGATGAAAATGATGTTCCGCCATTGCCGGCCGATAGCTGAGTGTGTAGCCTTCCTGACTCCTAAGCTGTCGATTCTGTTCCAGGTGCGGGCGTGGATGCTTCTTGTCTTTCTTCTGATATGCAGTTGACGAATGAGTGTGGCCCACCCTTTGAATGAATTTGTGGTGGAGGGTACTCGCCTCCGAGACTTGGTTCACAGGTTAACGATCAATGAGTAGCAGTTTCTGGCCATTTTTTGGCAAAGGAGGAGTCACTCAGTGCCCACCGTTAGATAAAAAACGAGTCATTGTTTAAGGAAATTATGCTACATTATTTGATAGAATTATGATGTCATGATTCAGTCACTGTTGATGGAGTTTGTGCTATACTATTTAACAAAATTATGTTATAATTCAGTCATTGTTATAAGAGATTATGCAACAATATTTGATAAAATTAGGATGCCACGAGTCAGGTATTGTTTGTGAAAAGTATGTGGTAATATTTTATAAAAGTGTGACGTCATAATTCGGTCAAGATCAAACACTTTTTCTGCCTTTGTGCTGTATGCATAGTAAAAAATGTGAAATGAATTTTTGAAAAGGATTTGAATAACTAAACTTAAGTTTATCAATTATAATATTTAAAAGATATTTATGACTTTTATCAGAGTTTTTGTGTTAAAAATCGCATTCATGCCTATTTGCTTAATATGACATAAAAACAAAATGACTGGGTTATTTTTTACTAGAAAACAAAATCTGTGTCTTTGTTGATTTTTATTAAATGAAAAGCTATTTCTTGTATCTATTAAGGGAAAAGTATTTGGTTTCTGAAGAAGAAATATAAATTATAATGTAGATAATTAAATTTACTTAATTTTTTTATTAAAGGAGAAAGACAATGAAAAATTCGGTTATCAACATTATGGATTTTAGGCTGAGCTAAATTTATGTTTTGTTTGAATTGATTGAATGAAGTGATTTATAAGGTAAATAAAATAAGTTTTTCCTTCATGAAAAAATGTTAATGATGGGATTAGGGATATATCTGAGTAAAACTGCTGTTATTGGCAACCGCCTTCAGTATTTTAATGCATTTCAATGTATTTATAAAATTTATTTCTTTTTATATTTCCAGTTCGTTATGTACGCTCGGAATTTTTTAGCATCTATTGCATTTCATTAAAACTGGAAAGGAATTTCAAAACTAGTGCTTTATGATTAAACCATTGAATTTGATTATCTAAAAAACGTAAGCCTTGTCAAATTTTATTTTTAAATATCTAGTATTGTGGAATATTGGGATTTATTTTCATTTTTTAACATTAAATATTTTTCATTTGTATTCATTAAAAATTTGTAGCTTTAAAAAGTTAAGTTAAAAATTAAGTTTTAATTTTTATGTATTATCACGTTTCTTATTTATTAGCTGTATTTAGAATAATAAAATCAAAATATTTCAGCCTTAAGTTTCTAAAAACGATTTTATCTTTAAAAAATGAATCTCAATATTTTTTTTTTAAAAAAAAATATGAAAATTATTTAAATATATTAAAAGAATTCCAAATATAATATCTTATTTACAGTTTTTCTCCTCCCTCCAGTTAAATAATCAATCTTTGTTTTCAAAGAAATACTCTTTTTAAGTTGGCAATCGCCCACTCTTTCGAATGTACTCTCATCCGCGTGTCAATCATTTCCAGCTCATCCCCTCCACTGGGGCAACACCTCCTAGAGTAGAAGTGTTGACTGGGGGGCGCTCGCGACTTCGCATCCATCCGACATTTTCCCTCGCGATCCCATTGACAATCTCATGCGTTGTTGATCCCTCTGAGAAAGTCCTCAGTCGACCCTTGGCCATAATAATCATTGTTAAATCAATTGCAAAATGTATTGTGATTTTAGGCGATCGGACGCATCTCAATTTCCTCACATCTTTACTGAAACCCTTTTTGAATGTCGTTTAATTTCTCATTTTAAATTTTGATGCAATTTTTGAGGCTATAAGCAGTGGGTTTCCATTGATCCGGAAGACCGAAAAATTATTATTTCCCACTGATATATAAACGCGAGAGTGATATACTAAAAATGTAATAATATTTATATCAAAATTAAACTAGTGACTGCTATCTGGTTTTAAGTATACGCGTGTAATTAAAAAGAGCATTATAGAAATTAATCAAATTCTTAAAATAAAACGAATCAATATTTAAAAAATTCAACCAGAGATTTTCTTTTAGTCCTGTGAAAGGCTGTAATTATATGCCCGTGAATTTTTTTTACTGTTCCCATTGGACAATTCCAAATCATCCTTCGCTTGCTGAAGACAATATTCTTATAATTAAGATACTTATAATGCTTGATAAAATTGATAAATTGTTAAAAAAGAAATGTGTATAACTTTACACCCGCTGTTATTACTTTAAAATAAGCATTTCCCATAAGACTGAAACATCCTATTGCTTGAAAAATATTCAAATCTTACTTAGAATATCCTTTTTTTTTTTAATTATTTCTAAAGTATTTATGATTTTCTTCTCTTCGAGTTTAATTGAATTTTTAGTAGCTAAATCGATTAAACTTTTCAGGGCTGTTTATATGAAAAATAAATAGAAATAATTTTCTCTATGGGTTAATTATTAAATTTCGTGCAGCTATAAAATAATCTCTCAGTTCCAGAAATGACTTTTGGAAGGTTTCTTTCTCCATTGCAGTTAGATGATAATATTACCCTATAGTTAATTATTCACAAAGTGAAGTGTTTGCTTCTTAATAAATTTACTTAATTGTTTTTATACTCGAGAATGCATTGTTTTCAATTTATGTATTCAGCCACTTTTAAATTTTCCTATAATTCCAATGTGCCCTGAAAAAATTCTGAATATTCTTTTGTGAGAATACTGAATTTAGAATTTATCTGATAGAAGCATTTATCCAACTTTAACTTTTTATGCCAAAAGTACTTGATTTTGTATCTTTCAGAATATAATGTCTTTCTTCATTTTTTTTTTTTTTTCAAATTTTGGGACAAATGATCTCTATTAAAAAAAGTTTCTGTTTCGAGTTCTTCGTTTGCTCAAAAATTGGCCACACAGCTGTTTTATTAGATTTCCTATTAACTACTTAACGTTCTTCTGCTTTGTGCTTACACTAAAATATATAGCTGCATTAAATATTCTTAGAAATCTTGTGATATTAATTGGTACACAATGTATAGTATGTTGAAGAATCCTCTTTAATTTCAAATTATGTAAATAGGAATCGAAACAAAATGCGATAAGATGTGCCATAATATAATTTCAGTAATAACTCACTTAGCAATCCAAAATAATTTCCCAATCAGGATATAAAATCTTTTCCGCCAATTTAATGTAGAGTTTTATTACTTCTAACAAAGTGCTATCAAATGGCCGGATCACTGTTTTTCTTGCCTCTGGGAAAAGAAAAATTAATAATCCTGGATTTACAAGGGCTTCTTTCTTGACTCTTTGTTCCCTCGGATCCTGAAAGTTTATCCCACTTCTCAGCCCGAAGCGACAAGAGCTCAAAGTTTAGATTCATCAAAATGGATGAAAAAATAACTAATTTGCAGTCTCAGTATTATTACTAATTTCTTTTTGGAAATAGTAAAATTACATACACACATTTCAGTGACATTTATATTTCATTATCTAATAATAAATACTCTGTGATTATTAACGATTTCAGCAAAGGAAAAAATGAATATACTAAATGAAATTTAAAACGATCAAATGCTGTTTCCGCAGTTCGCCACCGAAGTGTCCAGTGGAATAAAATGTCAATCAAAGAAGCACAGGTCACGGTAAAGGAAAAGTTATCACAAAATATCCCACAGATCCCCAAGTATATCGGTTCGAAGTCAGTTGTCAGAATTTCGCATGATTCTCATTTTTTGAAGCACAGAGAAGATGGTTCCCTCTTCAGTTTCGTAATTTGGACGCAATTTGTGACTGTTTGGCTTGTTTTGTGTCAGTCCGCAGTGTTGTAACTGCTGCAGGACATTTTATAATCCACCGCTTCAACTGCCTTCGAGAAGGATTTATTATTGATCCACAAGGGAGAAAGTCCAGAAAACTCGCATTTCTTACTGTTCAGCAGTGTCCTAGCTTAAAGTTTTACGGTTCTAAGAACAGCGCGCAACCACTAGGTCATGGTGAGCTGCGTTTGGTTTCTGGCAACCTGCCATACCGGCCGAAAGCCACTGTGAGACATTTTAGCATTGCACCTTCTGCATAAGTTGACTTCTGGGAGAATTGTTTATCGACAGTGGGCCACATTCGAGTGTCGCAAACGTGGGAAACTACCCACCACCCACTCATTGCATGCGTCATTCAACAGCGGCGGGGATCGAACACGCGGAGTTTGCTTCATTTCTCTCTCCAGGGTTTCTTTGTAAATAGTTTTAATAGCAGAATCATTTTAAGCATTTTGAGTCTGAAATGTATTTGTGCCATTTAGACAGACCACCGCTCGTTCTCTTATTTGTCGAACTGTTGCACTTTTGCAAGAATCTAACCTTTAGGGGAAAAAATATTCTTTATCATAGTTTAATGTGCGTATACGCTTCTCTGATGCACCCTGCACATTATAGTGATCTTATGAAACTATGTTCCCGAAATGCCTTCATCATTTCTAAAGAATAAATATTTCTCGTTATGAATCCAACACACACAATTCCCCTTCATAAATAAATACACACCACTGTACTACATTTTCCACTGTACCAAAATTATCTTGGTAAGAAGTTTTCTTGTAAAATTCAATTTTAACTTCAAGGGAAGGATTCTGCCAATGCAAAAAATATATACGAGCATGAAAACATATTTCCTTTCAAAGTGATTGTGACCAAAAATGTTTACTTGCAAAGTATATAACTTGTGCTAACTATCTATTAAAAGATGATATAGTCCCTACTATAAGTAACCAAAGTTTTTTGTGGCTATTTGTTTCATTTACTTTAATTTGTGAAGCCACGATTTTATTAGATGTTATGTCTATAAAGAATAAAGTATCAATGTTTCTACTGATCATTACTATAATAGTACTAACTCTTCAGTGTTATTCCAAAATGGATTTAAAACTGTGCTATATACAGTCTGCTGCATAAGGAAAAATGTATGAAAAAATCAGATTTTATATTAGCTTATAAATTGTTTTCTAAAAATGAGCCTTTGTGTTATCAACAAAATATTGCAAACGTCTGCTCGTAATATATTAAAATATAAACTTTGATTCAACATTCTTTTACTTTAAATTACATATTCTGAAGTTCAGCTATAAATTAAAAGCTACATATACTTACAAATTATAAATATTCATATAAATTTGAAAAATACATCCCGCTAATTTAATATTTCCGTGACTCTGATAAACATACAAATGAATTTTTAATTAACTGCAAAAAAAAATCATAATGCTTAAAATTGTTTTCTCGTGTATGTTGTACTTTTTCAAAAATTCATATGAAATAAATAAATTTGATTCTAAAAATAACGGTAAAATTGCTGCTTAAAAAAATATATTTATAGAAAATAATAACTACACAGAGGAGTGTGAATATATTTTCTCGTGACTTTTTTTTCAGGTGATAAAATTGGATTGATTCTACAAAATACATCAATATATAAACTTTGCGATACTTTCGTACATGATGTTTATTGGCTGTGATCTTTGATTCATTAGTTACTAGACTCGAATCCTACACTGGATGTGAATGTCTTAAATGGATGAAAGTCATTTTAAATTATAGAGTGCGTGAATAAATATCACAAATTAAATTATTGTTTTCATTGAATTTATAGTTTTTGTCAAAAATCGCTCACGAGAAAGGAAATTACGGTCAACAACTTTTCAATAACTATTTATAAATAGCAAAGTAATAGCGAATTGTTGTAAGAAATTATTTATTAATAGTTATTACTTTGTTATTTATGAAAAGTGTCATAAAATTTTACTTTCAATAAAAAAACAAAAGAAAATTAAATCTGAAAATATTAATACGTAAGAAAATTTTAATCATAGAAAACAAATATTCCTGCTTAAAAAAATTACTGTATTTTTTAACCTTAGAAAAATTAATTATTCTATCAATTTCTTCAAAACGCACTTTATTAGAATTTTTCGATACGTTTCTTATCAGTAAATTTTAGCATATATAACATGCTGAAACAGAATGAAAAATTAATGTTTTCTTGAAAAATTTTTTATTTCAATTTGAAATTTCTTGCTGCATTTTCATAAAATACACTGCTGGACACCCAAATTGCAACACCAAGAAAGACAAGAGGTATCGCAACAAAATTTATTTTGTTGGTAACATGTTGACCAAGTATCAAAGGAATTTATTGACTTCTGTGAAGTGTGATTCCTATGAAATCAGTAGCCAGAGCAGCCGCCATTGTTGGAAATCATGGCTGTCACACGCCTCAGCATTGATTCAAAGAGACTTTGGATGTGTTCTTGGGGTACATCAGACCAAGCAGCTTCCACGCGTTGCCAAAGTTGATCTGGTGTGGCAGCTGGGGATGTAATCTTGATCAATCGTTGAGCAGTCATGTACCATACGTTTTCTATCCGCCAAAGATCTGGAGAGCGAGTCACACATGGAATCAATTCAATCATTGTGGTGATTAACGAAAAATACTTGAACACGTGTGGTCGCGCATTATCCTGTTGAAATATTGGCTGTGGGCAAGCCCTGAAGGTAAGGAAGGATCACATCTCAAAGATGTAGCGCTGGCTGTTTAAAGTACCAGCAACGTGTACTAGAGGAGTACAAAAATGATATCCAATACAACTCCGTACCATAATACCCGGTGCTGGACCAGATTAATACACGATTGGCTTAAATGTTCACCAATGAAAAAGGAAACCGTGGTTTATAGCAACTGAGAATTGGTGCTTTATAAGCAGAATCCCGAATCAGAACAGTGGAAAGGTGCTAATAGCTTCTCTGTGTTCCAAAAATAGTCTCGTACCGAAGTTTAGAACAAAATCATTCCGGATTGTGCTTTTTGACACTAATAATTGGACCCATCAAGAATTTGTCCTGCAAAGGCAAATAGTCAATACCGAAATTCACGGAATTCTTGTTCGGCCATATATGTACAAGAATAGAAACTGGAGTCTGCTTCATGAACTGTGAGTCATTTACGCAGCTTCTTGGAACAATGTCGTGTTATGACACAATTGTCAAATTCATCTGATTTTGTACCTGCAAACTTTTTCCTCTATCAAGGGATTCATCAAGCTTTGCAGACCTCCAACGACATATGAATTCTGTGCTTTTGTCGATCCACTTCGCTGTCTCAGTCCAACAATTGTTATCAAGAATACCATTAAGGCATTGTCCTATCTTACTTCCTCAGTGGCACGACAACCCTTGATGGACCCTGCCCTTCTCAAGAATTTTTATCCTGGCCTCTTTATTTTTGGCCTTGATCTCCCGATGGATCATTCTTAAAATGACGAGATAACTTCCTACGCAGTCAACATCTGCGTTGGCCCCTTGTTCTTGTTCCAGAGGACCAGACCAAAAATATTTTCTATGTTAAACGTTCTTTGTACAATCTAATAACATGACCAGCCTTTTAATTCTTTGGATTTTTATGTATTTAATGACATAATAGTTAAAAATTCTTTGAAAATCAAAGTGGTGCGCGCAATATATTTTATTAATTCTGCAGTGTTTTCCATCATTACTGTAACAAATGGCTTCTGTACGTAGGAAAAAACATTTCAAGAGGAAAAACATAATATGATTGCTTTTAATTTAAGAAATATGTACTTAAGGTATGAATGGACATTTTATTATTGGGAAAAATTAATAAAAATAATTAATTTTAAATTACTTTTAGTGTAATAAAATTCTAAGTCTTATGCGGTTCATCTAAACAATAAAGGTGTTACTTCAATTATTATAAAAATTATAACAAGTCGAAAGCTTTCGTCATATTATAAATATATATTTGAATTATTAATTGGAAATAAATAATATTAAGCCTTAATATAATTAACTGATATTTTTTGTTCACAAAATATTCGGACTCCGCCTATTTGATAACCTAACGATCTAAACCTAGTTGTTAAGACTTTCCATAAATAGGGGGCATTATACACAAGTGGGAAAACTAACAAGCCCCAAAATTGGCATGCAGAAGGCTTATATCTTGTTGTTCAAGGGTGCCTGCGATCGAATCTGGAACCTCTCATTCTAAATGGTGTTACCAGGACATGTTGAGCTCTTAAAAAATATTTCCCACTATTTTATTGCGCAATAATTAATATAAATAACGCTTAAATTACTAAAAATTTTAAAACAATTATCATGTAAAACTTTATTCAAATAGATGATATATTTCTAAATAAGCTGTTCTTATAATGCAAAAAACATATTGAAATTTAATTGAGCTTTCAATAAGGCTGCTTTTCATTACATACCTCCACAGTAGAAAATCAATCAAAATTAAACGGCGTCTACAGGGATAAATGCCGGTCGCAGTTAATGAAGGGGACAGAAAAACAGATATCGGAGGAATATAGGTGCTGAGATTCGACAAGGGCTTAGTGACGGAAAACAGGGTGCTCAGTCATGCGTGTCCCTCGAGATCAATGGCGGGGGAGGGTTGAGTTCTCTCCCCTTGATTGGACAGCCTCCGCCAAGATTGCATCGCATTGATCTTCATCAAGTTCTTGTTTCTTCCTCGGAGAAGGAGCGCTTCGCTCCGAGCATCTGGCGCGGCGGAATTTAAAAAGGTGTATTTTATTCCGGTGGGATAAATCCTTGCTGTTAATCTCGTGAGAGGGATTCCAGAAATAGAGGCTCTGCTTTGTCTCATGCGCAATTTTTCCTTCCTTTTTTAAAAATATCACATTTCTGGCTTTAGGTAATATTTTGAAACGTGCATCACGTCTGACTTTGGATTTCGGTTACCCTATCGGTAAGGCAATTGGTTTCTTGAACAGGGGGTCGCCATTTTAAAAAATGAATCTTACATTTTTCCTAACCGTTATTCTACTGGTGTAATAATATCAGAGGCTATCCAAGAGTAAATTGAGAGATGAATTCTTTGATTGTGATTGGGTTGCAAAATTTCGAGATGTTTGTCAATGTTTACCATCTGGCCGTTAATCAATTACTATTTACCTCACTATTTAATCGAATACTAAAAAATTCTTACACACTCTCCACAAAAAATTCATTACCTTTTGTTGCTGGAAATTTTATTAACCCATCATTAAGAGCTACTGTCCTAAAAACACTTACATTTTACTTTTCAATTAATATTGAATTTGATGTTTCTCTCTTGTGGATTTTGATTTTATGTCCTAGTAAGTCTGAATTCACAACAATAAAAAACTTGGAATGTTAATGGATGTTGTACTCTTAATATTCATGTCTAAAAATATATTAGGTGTAATTTTCTTCAGATTTCTTCTATAAAAATCAACGAGTGTGTTATATTTTTAATAAAATAGGGCAACAGAGATTACCATGAGGATCGTTTATATAACGTATCTTAAAATAAAGAATAAACTGTAAGAATGATTGGAACGCGTATATACAGTAGAGACTGTCTATATGAAACATGTTATAAAAGACAATAATGACTTATATATAAATACAGCTATTTAAATTCTGCTGGAGTGAATGAAGATCCGCATATATATACAAATTGACCGGCCAATGTATAAAGACACCCAAGTTCAATATCTTATTTGACCACCTTTTATACGAATAAAAACTCTTATTTGTTTGAACATCAAGTCTGCATGTTTTTGGAGTGCCCTTATGTATACACTATACCATACATTGGCTAGGCAGTTTTTCATGTATCTTATAACTTAGATAGTAAAGGAAATTTTTGTATTCATTCTTTATCATACCCCACACATTTTCTGTGCGTCACTCTCTGGGCAACAAGCAAGGGAAAGTCTTGGAAGTAAGACTGATGTTCAGGGAATCAATTTGGAGCCCTTTTGGTACAGTGTAGGATTTCATTAGCTTCTCTGTGAAGTATCCGCTGCTCTAAGAGTAAAAATTCAACATCGCGTATGACTTGCCAGTATATCTTCGTACTGTTTATACTTGGAAAATCCCAAGGCACCACTTTCATGCTCATTGTTCACACCTTGATAATCCCATTCGACCTTTGCACAAAGCAATGGAGGCGAGATGGATTCCAGCCGATTCCATGTCCTCCAGGAGTGAAAAGTAAGGTTAGTTGTGATTCATCATACTATATTACATATTTCTGATTCTTGGATCATCTTCGTTCCCGATACTGCTGCAAACGAATTTTTGCATTGCAGGCAGAAATAAGTCTTTCCTGACATGCATTTCTATCTTCTGCTCGTGGCCAAAGCCGTTATTTGTTGGGAAAAACCTTGGTTGTGACGACTTTTCCTTTGAAGCACAGTAATCTGTCGTGTCTGTCACTTCTCCTTGATAAGAAGAGTGGCTTCTGATTGAAAACCTTCAATATGACTTCTGAATACGCAGTGAGACCTGCTGCCTTCGAAATAAAGGCTCTTGCTGAATGGGCATTCACAATAAGTTCTTTTTTTAAATCATGACAGTCATTTTATTCGTTCAGCGTGTGATGCAATTATATGTCTGCATATAGCATTATAATAATATTTCACTTATGCTATCCTCCTAACTACGCGAACCCACGTCGTACGAAATTTTCCATACTTCATCCCAAGCAAGCCTTAGAGTAAAAAACTTTCTAATTCACTTACTAGTGTCAGTGTGTAGATGTAAGTATTTGCAATGTATGTACCTTTAATGTATATGTAAATATTTACATCATAAATATTTAAATATTATTATCATTTTCTCATGTTTAAAATTAATATTTACATATTTATAAAATACTCATATCATGTTTTAAATAATATACATAGCAGACTGCGATTTATTGTCATTCAACCGTAAATTAATTCAGCTGCAAAGTTGCAATGTTTCTAAAATGCATTTAAAGAAAATGAGTTATTAAAATACTTGAAAGTCCTTAATATTTGATGAGAGTTGAAGTAGCTGTTTGAGAACATAGAAAAAAACTATTTTAAATTCAAAATTTCAAAGGGTTAACTATTAAATATCAATCACCATACTACCCAAATGATAAAATTTATTATGTAATTATTTTGTTTAACAAATAATGGATTTTTAAGTTGTGTGATCATTTACCCAATATTAAGTCAATAATAGTTAATGATTGGAATGATATCATGGATAATGTAATAATAATCAAATTTATAATAATGTCAAGGCTTTGTTTATCAAATTTCGGATGAAATCATTTCTCGTAGTTATTGCATTGCTTACGGTATTTCTGTTTGTTACTTTTAACCAATCTTACTATGAAATGTTAATTTTTTACGGTCATAGTTTATTTTTCTAATGAAATGTGACAAACGTAAAGTACAAAAAGAAAGCAAAAACATTTGTGGGATAAACTGTCTAATTTCATTCATTCGTATATTTGTACATAGAAAAGAAATTTGCTTTTAATCAAATGAAAGCAGTTAAATGTATTATCTACTATTTCATTTATTTAATATTGTTTTGCATCATTTTATATCCTGATATGTTTCATAGACACTAAATATTTCCAAAACTCATTGTGTGTTTTCATTTTTATTAATAATTTTTCATGTTTTACTTTTTGCTAAATGCTAAATATTATTTTCTTATAACCCACATTTAATATTCGCAATGAATATTTCAAAATTGTTTTTTTGGAATTAAATGTTAAAAACCTGCTATTTTTTTAATCTGAGTTGGTGCGCGATTTCTGTTCGGAAACCCCTCAACCTTGAAGCATCGACACTTAACTTGTAAGACTTTCAGTGTTGAAGCAGGTGGTCATAATTTCGCGTGCCGTATAGCATCCACTACTTATGCTGATTTAAGATCGATATTATACTCCAAAGAAGAGTTCTAAAATCGCGTCGAATATTTCAAAATTCCGGATTATCATCTTAAGTTTTCCTTCTGCACCCACATTTTTCTTTCCCTCCAATGGGGAAAGAAAAATGTGGGTGCAGAAGGAAAACTACTCCAACAACTAATAAAAAAAGAGAGAAATCAAAAAAAGGGATTATGATGTTGAAGTGAGTACTTCAAGTGCACAAAAAAAGCTTTTAGAAGTTTTTTTTCTAATTATTTATGACAACAAAACAGGGAAAAAAACAGGGAAAACAATTTCTAACTCAGAAAATAATGGAACACTTATCATGGTTTTAAATATATTCATTCTGGACTATTAACGACAGGAAGAAAGTGTTCTACAGTGATCTGTTTGAGAAGAAATACAAAACAAATGTAGTGAGACGAAATGGAAGTAATCTCTGGTACCATGTCACATGCAACGGACTGTAAAACACCCTTCAAAGAATATGTTTTTTTGCAACAAAGCTCACTGAGAGCTTAGTTTCCCTTAGAGACATAATGAATTCTATCAAATATATACAAATATTTCGCAGTTCGGTCATTCCATTGATGGGCACATTTTGCATGAATTAGTCACACGTGAATTTAGTCCAGAATTTCATGCAGAGAAGTGTAAAATAAAAGTGCTTGATTGTCCAGACCAATATTCATTTGAAAATTTACGGCATATCCTCAATAATTGTATAGATATGATGAACTGCACACGATTGCAAAACAAGTGATGAAAAGAGTTGTGTGAAAGTCGGGAATCCTCACGGCGCCTTACTTTTTGGCAGAAAGCTATTTCTGCCAAAGAACTGCAAATCAATATAGAAATTTATTATATGCACTGATTAAAAGATTTTTCACTAATTTCATTTAAATTTATAAAAATAGGTTTGAAAAATGTCCATGTTTAACTGAAATTGTTTAATTTCTTCTAGAAATTATTTTGAGGAAATAATTGCTTTTATTCTTTTTCCGCAGGAAATGGATTGCATAGTGAATCAAATGATGACTGTGGCAGAGTACCTGGGATGGGATGTGACTGAACTCAAACCAGTGAGTCATTTAGTTTTGTCACTGTTTTTCCCGATAAATCTCCTATCAGTGTCTGAAATCGGGAGTATGCTTGATCAATCATCCGTCAAAAAATTTTTCCTTTATTAAAACTGTCCAGCCAAATAGTTACTGTTAATTGTGTCAATTAAGGTTATCAATTAATTAAAAATATAAATGACTTGATTAAGTTTTGAAACGGAATTCTATTTATCTTTAATTGTTAACGAATATTTATTTATACATAACTCTTAAAAAGAATTTCATGACACTGCTGCTGACTGAATAGTAGGAGTAGAGCGCAGAACTCCACTAATACTGAAAAAATAAAATGTTATGTATATATATATATAATAATAATGAGAAAACAAAATTTTAAAAATCATTTAAGGCTTTTAATCTGAAATATGAGTATTTTATCAGTAATTAAATTTTTTTTAATAATAATTAAAAATACTATAAAGAGTTTCATTAAAAATATTTTATCAAAACAAGAAATCGTACATTTCAAAATATTTTAGTAAATTTAAATTTTAAGCAAATCTTTTATTTACTGCGACAAATAATAGAATGCTAATTTAAGAAAATCACTTGATATCTATGCTGAAAGATTTTATGTGCTTTATCATTTTAAATTACTTCAAAAACTTTTAAGGACGTTTTAACTTGAATTTCTCATTTTTATTATTACATTTATCTTATTATATTATTATTTTTTATTATTACATTATATTTATTTATTACTACGTTAAATTTCATTCTATTTATTTTACAATTAAAATTGAACAAAATTTAACACAGACTTCAGGTTTGATACACTTCCAGAACTCAATTGAGTTTTGATTTTAGATTATATATATATATACAGAGGGTTTTAACACATTTTTAGAACGATTTTGGGGCCGCTTAATTAATGTTTAAAATGTAAAGACTGCTTTTTTAAATGTTCGATCTGATAGCTTTCTTTCTGGACTATAAGTCTGCATCGTGATTTCCATGACATAAGAGCTTTTCGTAAAATTTCCAGGGGTATTGCTTTCCATTCCTCTTCCACTACTTTCCAGAGTCCATCCATCGTGGTGGGTTTGCGTTTATTAAGAGCTCTTTTTAACAGACCAAAGGCACATATGTCCATAGGTGAAACGTCAAGGGACTTCACAAGAATATGTTGAAAAGGTATATATGCAATACTTGTATTAGTCTTCATTTTTTCAAGGAATGCAGAGGTAGTTTTCGAAGTATGACTTGTGGCTTTATCTTGATGAAGTTTCCTTTTTGAAAGTCTTTGGGATTAAGAAGTGGAATTTCTTCTGTAATTATTGGACGTAAAACCTTCTCCTGATAGTATGATGAGTTGATTTTAACATTTTTTTCTACTCTTTTTATTTTTAACTTCCCATTGTAGGAGAAACCTGCGACTATCATAAACCTCTTACTAAAACTTTCTTTACATTGATGGAACCAGGTTTGAAAATTTTTTTCTCCTCATTTCCTATAGTAAATAGATCATTTTTGTTGCAATCATTTAGGTAAACCCATGGTTCATCAAGGGTCAAAATGTATTTCCATTTATCTCTTGCTAAATGGTTTTCATACAGGATTCTACAAAATGTTTTGCGTTGAGCCACATGTCTCGGCAAAAGCTGGTGAACATTATGGTTTTTAGCTTTTTTAAGTTGTAAATCTTGATTTATTATTTTATTTATTGTTGATACAGATGTATCTAAAGACTTTGCAATTGATTTCTGTGTTGATGGATTTTCTCTTGTTACCAGCAATTTCACTGTAGGAACATTTGAAACAGTACGTACTTTTTACGGATACTCGTTTGTAGTCTTCTTTCCATGTAGAAATAATGATTAATGGTTTTTACCTGTCAGATTAATATTGTTGCTTATTTTGCATATAGAAATTTTAATATCATGCATTTCACAACGTTTTTGAATCCTGGAATAAGAATATTTCTCTTCGGAAAGCGCAAAAACCCCAATTCACAGCTTGTTTACATGTGACATTTTGAAAGAACAATAAATTTAAAAGTAGCAGAAGATATTTCTCATTTCAAAAAATAAGCTGTTGCCAAAAATTTTTATTTCAAAGCATTTACTTTTTTAAAATTCTTAATGGAAATCGTTCTAAAAATGTGTTAACACCCTCTGTATATAGTGAATATCTTTTTCAATTTATGCTTATAGAAATTTTCTAACAATCGTTGAATATTTCCATGGTAAGTATGAATATTTTCTTTGTTGTTTGATTCAATAAAATCTCTTATACCTTAAAATATCCCTTAAATGAAAAAAAAAAAACGAAGGACGCAGTGTAAAGTCGAAGATAGAAGTTGTAGTCGGCATAAACATCTAAAAATACTTAAACATATTTGAATGATGAGTAACTCACTTTTTCTTTTATAAAGTAATCATTTTTGTACTTAAGTGATTTCTGTACTTATGACACCAACTAATAATAATGTTAACTTCTGTTAGTGCTGTTTTAAATTGTCCGAGGCGTTTGTGGTAGGTCAAGGCGGCTTTCTTATTATTAAGACGTATTGAGTCCGAATCCGACCCAGCTGAAGATCCTTCATGTTCGCTATTACTGACTGGGGCACTTAAAATAACTTACGGTTACGATATCCTACAAGTACAATGATATCTCTGGGGATGGTAGGTTAAATATGAAGGTCTTCTGCGTTGTCATTGCTTCTAAATTACGAAGGCCGACGCATTTGCTCAACTAAATACTTTGCAGGCTTCAATGGAAGTCAGACTTCAACTTTTGATACCTCACGGTTTTTCTCTTCCTGAAGCTGAATCTTACGCACTTCCCTCTGATTCGTAAGTTTGAATTTCGAGTTCATGGCCTTAAACGAAATGATTCTGTCAATCATGTCCATAGGTTTGAAGCTGTTCTGATACAACAACAACACTAATGTAAAGCTCTGAAACTGCACTGCTTGCCAGCACTTTCGCTGGATTGTTAATGCTGTTGGAGTATTCTTTGAAATAAGTGAGTCACTGACAGTATTGTGGCACCATTTATGTTTCCTTACTTTATAATTCAGTTAAAAAGAGCATAAATTATGCCAAAAGTTTTTCAATGGCTCGGTTATTTTATTTGTGTCTTCCTTTGAATTTATGTGTGAACTATTGTTTATTTCAGCAAATCTTTAACATCTCAGAATTGCTTACAATGAACTTTTATGATGTCCTTAGATTCTGCAAGACATGATGGTTGAGATCGATTATGACGCTGACGGAACCGTCTCCCTGGAAGAGTGGAAGCGTGGGGGGTTGACTACTATTCCTTTGCTCGTGCTACTAGGTCTAGATTCTGTAAGTGCTTTTTTTCATTTTAATGCTACGTCAGAAATTTTTTATCCTCATTGAAATATTTAATTATTCTCATGAAAATTTACAGTTTTAACGTGTTCTTTTAATGCTCATTTATGTTCGTTATTTATTTTATTTTACAAATGGACCAAAGACTAATTGTGTTTTCGGTATTTCAAAAAGTTTTATAATCTCAATAATTAAATTCAAAGTTGATTACTTTTTAATGCATAAACACTGGAATGATGCATTGTCCTACGCGTATTTTATAATATATATAAATTTTATATCTCATAATGCAATTTAATCCTTAACTTTTCCATTAATAACAGTGATTTTTATTGTTGTTGCTTATTCTTTGAAATATCTGACATATGTCAGTTCCACAAGGTTGTCGATTACCAATATATCTATAATTTTAAGGGCATTGAGTATTAAATATCCTGAGAAAATCTGATGCAACCCAAAATATGATGCGATAACGCTGGATAATCTTAGCAATTTTGACAGGAGGTGTTGATATTTCCGCCGCTATTAATGGCAGTACATTTAAGATGGCCACTCGTTTCTCAAGCCAAAGCAATAAAACGGAAACGGACTCATTTGATTTCCAGAAAAGTGCCAGGAATTGTTCCTGTGTTCCGATGGTGCTAAGCGGGATATCCTTATTAAATTGTTTTTAGATTTTTCTTTTGAGTATTGTTCGATATAAGTAAACTAAGAACCAGTAGCGGTTTTATTCTCACAAACTTTTTTGGCCAATCTTTCAGCGACCTCATTACTAATGTTAACATGTGATGACATCCAGTGGATATGGATGCCCTTGATCTAAGATGTTGTAATGCGTCTCCACATTTGTCGAAAATCTCAATTATAAGACATGATAGCATCAAATCTTCATGGGCGAATTAATCACAATTAATTCGTCCCTGAAGAAAGAGAAGGAGTATGTGTATAGTTTATTTATAGTGCTCTAAAGAGAATGAAAGGTCCTAATAAAAATACTACCGTCAGTATAATCTGCACTGGTCGTTAACAATGCAACTGATAATTTACAGAGCCAGCTATCTAACGTGGTTTTCATGGTGAGTTTGCCTGCATGAAATAAATTTTGGATCAAAGTGGAAGAAAATTCTCAGCAAACACTGTGAAAGATCAATAGAGTAGCTTCCAGATAGAGGTGCAACCTCCCGAGTGCTCAGGTTTTGAGTTTTTGCAAGCTATAAAGGCTGTATTCTTTAAGACTGATTCCGATACCAAGTATGCGTCTACAAAGAAATGATGTTGGAGCCGTAGCTGTACATTTTATTGTACTTAAATGACTCTTCTGCTTATATGCAGTGGCCACAAGTTGGCCTTAAAGAGGGCTATACCAGAAAGAATGCAACTACTTTGGATTCCGTTAATAATTGTAATGACACTCAGTTGTTCACATTCTAATTTATGAAACTTGGCCCGCGGGAATAAATTGGGAGTATATGCGGGTTTAAGAATGCCGACAGAACCATCTCCGGGAAGCATCGAACAAGGAGAGAAAGCCGTTCCATTATGCTCAACTAAGGCCTGCAGCCAAATCAGCAAAGACCCTTGGACTTGGCTCAGTATTCTGCGGTCTTTTTTCACCAACAGAAGATGCTCACTTCTTTATTATGCCTTAGTTGCTGTTCGCTGTAATAAGCGTTAAAAATATCAACTGTATATCAGTTACATTTATAACAACTACATATTACAAACATCTGTATTCCTGTGAATGCTAAAAAATAAAATCTCTCTATTTAAATACTCGTTAGTAATTAAAGGGCAACAATGCTGCATATTTCCATTTTACGTGAAATATTTGTTTTTGATTATAGAACGAAGATTTTGTTCTATTTTTCTTACTGTTAGTGTTTACTGTATTTTACACAAACATTTGTTTCTATATATCTGATTACTCTTAAATCAGAATTCGTGTTGATTCAGTTGTACATACAAAATATCTATAAATATTTGAGGTAAATATTGAAATATATTGATGAAAGATGTTTCAATATTTATCTGTAACGTATATAAATTCTAAAGGTTAAAAAGCAAATTCGTGGTTATTATTTTGGACCACTTAGTGAACAGTTTAACAAAGCAGACTGATTCTCTCAAAAATCTTTGAGCATCGTTCTCTTCTGAAATAATCTCCAGCTGCAAGGATTGAAATGGACCACTCGAGCATCTTCTTCTCTCCTCCGATTGAATAGTGCGTGTGTTCTTTAACTATATGATTGGATTGAATCTCTGACCTTGAAAGATTTATATACTATTAAAACTCTGAAAGAGATACGTCTAGCTTTTAAAAGCATCAAGAATAATTGTGATTAAATTTGAATTTATTCATGTGATTAAATTAGTTAACTTATTAAATTTTGTTCTTCCTCAGAATCTTAGTCTAAAATAAATTATACTGTAAATGGTTTTCGGTAAAATAACATATTTCTTATAAACTGTTCAAATAAGTTAAATACTGTTATAAATTATTCTTTTCATTGCTGCATTTCGGCTTAAGAGAATCTGGTTACGGCAAATAATCCAAATGAGTCCGGCAAATAGGCTTTCGTTAATTAAATTGGAGCAAGAAAACTTATTTCCATTAATATTGACAAATATCCTAAATTTATGTCTTTTTCATGTATTTCATATTAAGAAATTTAATTTACACTTCTTATTCAACTGAGCAGAACTCTTTTTAATTGAATCAGTTCCTGTTTTTAAGTTTTATTTTTTAGTTAGGTTACAGGAAATATTTTTTATTTAATTATACAGGGGAAATTCCCCCTTTAAGCCATTCAAATCACTTTTCACTATTTTGATCTATTAAGCATCGTTTTTAATGGATGATAAAAGTTTCATTACACGTAAATTAAATCTGAAAAATATCCCATCGAAAGCTTGATCCAATTTAATTAAAGCTGTTGAGTGTGTATATAAAAATTTTCGTTCTGAAATTTTGGTGTTAAAAATAATATCTAACTTTCTCGTGAACATCGATTCTAATATTGAAGCTTTCACTGTATTTCGTTCATAACGCAGCATTAACTTTGCGTGTGATGTGCGTGTGCTGCTCTCGCGTGATCCATTCTTCCGAAATGAGAGCGTTTTTGCTTTGCGAGACGCATTATGGAACATCCCTTCGATTGTTGCAGCACTCTGCAGAAAAATAAGAGTTAATTGTTAAAAGGAAAATTCTTTTTTTTATTGTTAGTGACTGAAGGAGAATACTCATATGTATTTTAATTTAGACTGAATTCCACTATAGCTATTATAAAGAATATGAAACCAAAAATCAAGTGCTATCAGTACTAAATTTAACTGCAAATTTCTATAAGCATTTTTAAAGCAAAACGAGTTTCATCGATTTAAGAAAGAATTATATAAGAAAAAAATGTTTCGAGGATCCGTTTCCTGGAGGAGAGAAATACTCCTCCTTCCTGAGGATTACCTTTCAAAATCGGAAGTGTTAGTAAAAACAGAATCATTACAATACTGTAGAGAAATTTTAAAATAAAAGAAATTAAACATCACTCCAGTCAAAATATTTTAAAAAGCTATCATTTCAGAGTATTTTTTATCGCAAATATTTTTACCTGAAACTTTAAAGTTCAAATCATCTTAAATTATATTTTCATTTTTAATTCACATTGCTGAGTCACTTTCAAAAAAATTAACGATTGACAATGAACGACATGATACCATATCTAAATTTATAACAAAACAACTGTTTTCTCAAATACTTCAATGCTATATTGGATTTAGTTTGCAAATGGCTTGATATATGTTTCCAGCTGTCTTTATCCGCGGACTTAAAATCTGCTGGGCACAGCCAGTCACTTCGTAATTTTGAACCAGAGTCGAGTGACGAGGTCGATATCTGAGCTAACACCTATCTCTCCAGCCATGAAGTCTAATTCCGTTTTTGATGTAAGAGAAGAAAGTATTGTTTGGATAAAAGGAAATGAAATGGACTTTAAAATCACACCTAAATTGATCCAAATTCACTGTGATGTCATACTGGCTTTTTTCATTCATTTCATTTCTCACGACATTTCGTACAAGCTGAGTCTAAAATCTGATTGATGTAACGGTTTTAACATTTATGTTCAAAATTTTTGTCTTGCTGCTGGTCACCAATAAAATATGGACTATAAAAACAATTTTTGTGGAACTTGCATTGGGCTGTTTTTCCTAGTGGACTCACTTTTCGTGTCTGCTTCCACTTTGACTAGGCGACGCGTAATTTTCCATTCAACCGAGCGAAAATTTAACTCAAGTGGAATTTCTCATAGCCATCATTCTGACAGCAGGTAGTAATTTTGTTCATAAAGTTGAAGTTAAGATGTTCTGTCAGAAATCTCAGTATTTTAATTCTTTTGTTGCGCGTATTTACCTCTCTAACATTAAATTATTTATCTAAGTTCTTATTTTTGATAAACAAAGTCTGAGACTTTTGTTAAAATTTTCAAAGTTAATGAATGCAGTGTGCAATGATCGTTTACAATAATAATGGTAATAAATAAAAAAGTTTCATTTAATATTGTAATTGTAAATTTGTGATTTATACATCTTTTTGTCATGTTAAAAAGTTACATGTTATACATGAAGTAAATATTTTTAATTAAAATGTCACTGTACTCATTTATAATTATACAGTAGACACTCCTTTTTTTATGACACTCCCGAACATAGTCCACTTAGTAGTTCTGATGATGATTTTAATTCCCATTTATGAATTAAATTTTTGTAAAATCTTTTTTTTTACCTACTCGCTTTCCTGCATTTGCCTTTATTTTTCATATCATCTGATGTTTTAATTCTTTTTGTAATTTTATGATTTATGGAAACTTGGATCGAAATTATCATTCGAAAATATTTAAATTGTGAATAATTAGCTGCAACATTTAGTATTAATTAATCAGTGTAATTAATAAACACAAGTTTTGATTCTAGAGTGTTAATTAAAGAAAAACGTTTTTCATAAATCCCTGTTGCGATTTATGTCAGCCGACAAGCTCAGAAGCTGTTTATAGGCCTCGAGTTCGAAGCGATGCCCCTGGAACTTCTGCCGCCCTCCCACACCTGATCGGGAGCTCCCAGCGAGCTACTTTCGGAAGGTCTCGGACGCTCTGCTCTGCATCTTTGAAATGGTGTTAAAGAAAAAGCGATAACATTTGGACCTGTGTGGGCGTGCGTTATGAAAAACAAACCACTGTCACTGGAGAAGACAAAAAAATTTATGGGAAGACTTGAGTGAAGATAAGTTATATCAGCTTCGACAGAGAAACCCAACGCTGCCCGAATTTTCACTTTTGAAACAGGTGTAATTTGTTCGAAAGAGGATTCTTGAATGATGAACGGACTAAGAGCGTGGTGAATCAGAATGAAAAAGAAATCTCAAATGTCTAACCGAGGAAGAAAAAAAAAACAAGCAGATGAATGGCTCACAAGATTTTGAGAAAAGCAACAAAGAATGACAAAATTCTAAGTCGAACAAAAATAAATGTTTTTAAAATTATAGCTTGGAAACAGAAAAAGTAAATTATTACTATAATGATTTTTTTCTCAATAAAATGAAATAAGAATCGCCTTTAATGATGATCTTTATTTTGCATATGTTTTTGTTACAATGTATGCTATAAACAGTTTTTTTTTCTAATAGAACTTTATTTATATAGCAGGGGGCTTAATAAAGAGTGAATGATACTTTAGGATCTGTTTTTCCATAGTAGTAATTATTTTTCTATTTTACGAACTCTGAAGTTTAAGAATTATTTTACTACTTCCACTCGTTTGTATAAGCCATGGGTTCACAAACTTTTTTTTCTCATGAACCACTTTCAAAGTTTTACCATTTTCGGTAGACCCCCTGCTGCTACATTTCTACTGTATACCCAAAATTCCTAAAAAAATATCACCCTAAATTGGAGTTGTTAAGAAGAAAAAAAAGTAGCATATTTTCTTGTGTCCTATTTATTAAAATAATACTTGTTGTTATACAAAATTATGAACATTTATTATTACAAACAAGCAACAATTGAGAAAAAAATTAACAATGAACTCTGAAATGTAGATCAACAATATAAAAATAGTCATACTTTAAATGAGAAAGATGTACTTTATGAATTGACAGCAAATTATCAATATTTGGCTTCAGTTTTGTAAAAAGTAATCTCATATCTCCCGTTCTGTGATGTTTAATCTGGTCTTTATTTATTTTTTATTTTTTGTTAACTGGTTGGTAACGGCACTAAACTTCTTTCGACAAGATATGACGAGGGAAACACACGCTATCAAAATTTTTCTCGCTATTTCCCACAGACCAGGAGTATTTTTCAGGGATTTCTGCCTGCAGCCAAAATGTTTGATAGCCTTTTTTAAATTTCAGTTTCAGTTAATCGTTGATGCTGAGCTCAAGTAGCTCCTCTTGTAATAACACATTCGTCTTTTACGTTTCATCAAATGGGGTTATGATCCATGGGGTTATTTCCATGTTCAGAAGATCTTCAAATCTATTTTTGAAGTGATCATGCAGGGTATTTATATGTTGAGCATAAGTCTGAATACCCTCATCAAGACATTCTATCTGTGACAAGTGCGGAAACTGGGAAAATTCGCGCGTAATGGGCAAGCACTGTGCAAGTCGCATTTCATCCCTTTGCAGGTCTAAACAAGCATTCTGAACGAGCGAGCTCACGCGCGGCACTTTACAAGTCTCGACATCTGGTGTACTATTATCTATTGTTCTATTTAATTTCTGTGTTTGAATTGAGTCTCAAATAGTCTTGAGTACCTACCTCGTGAATGATGCTACCTGTCTAAGTTGATAGATAAATCCAAGCCAAAATTTTTGTTCTTTATTATGAAAACCAGAAAATTCTTCGTGGACCCCCACTTACAGCTTGTGAACCCCTGTTTTCTTTTCACGTCCACGTAGACCCCCGTGTGGTCTCCTATGGATCCCTGGGAGTCCACCTGGACCACTTTGGGAACCTATGGTATAAGCGAACGTCTCTGTCCTATGTATAAATCTTCTTTATTGTATGTCGAAAATATAGGGATTCTTGTGACTGTCTTTATGATTATTTCCCCTATGAAACCAATTGTGAGATGATGCGAAATCTAACGTCTGATCCCACTGGTTTTAAAAGAAATTGCTCTGACCCATTCGAATGACAGAGGATAAATAACTTTGTACGATAGCTCTTTTCAGAGCTATCGTACAAAGTTATTCATCTAGTACAATGCTAGTTATTTAGTACGATGCCAAAAATCAAATGAACTCGTCATCTGGAGATGACTAAAAATTTCCATTTTAACTGTCTGCTTTTATTGGAATTTTGTTTGAAAGGAATTACTTATCCCATCCTATATTTCAGCTTAAAATTTTCTTTGATTGTATGTTTTTTGTCGAAAGCATATTTTTTGTCAAAAGAAATCAGGTTCGTTATCAAAATATTTTTCTGTGTGCACAAAAAAGATGGCGGAAAATGAAATAGCCTCGTCTCACGTAAAATTGCTGCAATGAGTGCAAGGCATGAAAGGTTTTTTTCCTGGATTCAATCAAGGTCTCCGGCGTTTTTCTTTCAGTTTTAATTAAGTTACGTTTCCATCTAACAATAATCATGAGATTGTTTTTAATTCAAATATTCTATTTTAATAAAACAAATTTTTTTAAAAAACTTTAAATTGTTATTTACTTTAAATACTCTTAAGAAATTTCGCATAGAACTTTTCATTGAGGGTTTAAAATATAAATGATTTTCAAAATTTAATATCTCATGAAATAATGTCAGTTAATAATTTGCTCATAAATACTTTAATATGAATATTACTAAGTGAAACATTTTATCAGGCAAAAAATATAATTTTTATTTTTATTTTGTTAGGAATATTTTATTGGTTCATGAAATCAAAAAGATTGTATGAAATCTTTCCAGAAGTATGAAATCTAAAATTTTCTTTTTCTGTAGGAAAGGTATTATCAGCTAGCGTCTGGCATCCCCTCGAAATCATGACGCTGCCGCCCATCTGTGCACCCAACAAAAAGTCAGTTTTGAAAAAAGAATCAAAAAATAAAAAGTTGGCCTCTGGATCTTTCTGTGGTGATCATACTAAAAACCCAGATGTGTGAATCATTTAGTTTTAGCGCTGCTTCAGTAATATTTTGATTTAGCATGAATGCCCATGAGTTGTATGTTCACACTTTGTGAACAACAGTGTAAAATATTTTTATAGATTAAAATACAGCGTGTAAAAACATATGACTGAACTTTAACTCAAAGCTGTTAGGGTTTTTTTTTTGTTCCTATTAACTGTGGATTGCGTGTCAGTAGGAACTTCTCCCAGTGGCGAAAACTGCCTTTGTCCCGGACAGCTCTCCGGGAGCACTGGTCAGTTTCCGCAGGAGCCCTGCTCAGCAGAGTGCTCTCTCCAGTCGCACTGGAACCACGTCTGCTGAGGTGGGCTCTGCAATCTCTTGGGACACTTCAACAATTCCAGGAAGACTTGGAAAAAGTCTTAAAACTGCTTTCGGTTTTGAAGCAAGACTTTCATTCCGAGGATTCTTAGGACTCCCGGTGCACAAAATCCCCACACTTCTCTAGAAACCTAACCGCAAATGAAGACCATTCAGCAATAACCGCAGTTTGCATAGTGTGTTAAACTCAACAAATAATAGCAGCGGGTCATGGGATCGGTGCTCTGATGACTCATGTGAATTACTTTTCAGCTCTGTTGCCTGTTTTGCAGCTTTCTACATTAAATCATGTGTTGCTTCATTTGATTTGAAAGAAGGCGATTATTTTTTGCGCACTTATCATTGTTGCCTGTGTCAACAGAGAAAGCTTTATGAAAATGCTACTTTTTTCATTGCCCTCAGTACAACCTAATTGATTTTTTTTCCTTTGCCAGAACGTGAAGGACGACGGGAACCACGTGTGGCGGCTGAAGCACTTCAACCGACCGGCCTACTGCAACCTCTGCCTCAACATGCTGGTCGGCCTCGGCAAGAAGGGACTCTGCTGCATATGTGAGTTTCACTTCTCTGGGTGCGAGGGAAGGAAAGGAAAATTTCCGTTTTATGTTCAACTCACTTGTCGAAGTAAAATATTCATAAACACCGAGAAATGTACTCCTTAGTCATTAAAAGTTTACATCGATTTTTCTTCGGAAAGCATTTTTGTCAACATTATAAGATTTAATTTTATCGGACAGTATAAGATTTAAGGTTTTGAACTATAAAAAATATTGCATATATTTTTTTCCATTACTTTTAATTTCTCCATTTTAAATATTTTAACAGTCTTGTATGACGTTAAATTCAATATCCATATCTCCTTAGTTTTTCTTTTTGTGTTAAGCCCAAATCTACGCACTTAAAATTACTATGTACCATATAAATAGCACTTATAAAAATAAGGATTTTGTTACCGTCCACAATTATATATCATACTAATGTAATAATAGTAAATGGTATTCTTTACAATATAAATAGCACCAGTATTTACTTTCATTTAACTTTTAAAAGCTGATTTTCCTTTTTTAAAAATTATTTTAATTAAAAAAATTAAAAGAAGCTTTATAAAAATGAGAATTTTTTCTCAATATCCAAGAAATAATCCTTCTTAAAGTTAGATTCATGTTAAGAGCATTAGTTATCTTATTTCGCAGGTTTTGCTAAGTAACATTGTACAAAGAGATGCATGTAATTATGTAGTTTTGATTTATCTTTTAACTATATAATAGCTTTTATATGTACTACAGTAAAATTATATAATTTGGAAATTCCATCTGCGTCTTTCTTACGTATTATTTGAAAAAGTGCTTTTTTATTTATACTCTCCTTTAAACTGTGTGAAATGTTTTATTGTAAATGCTTTCAAAATATTCCATAATTTTTAAAAGTAGAATAAATTAAAAATCTTATCGAAATGCTATTTAATTACAAAATTTTTTTACTACATTAAATTCACTTAATTTAGAAGATTATTCTTTAGAAAAATTAATTTTCATTAAATATGAAGGGTAAAAAGCATGGATAAATACTAATAATTCTGTAAAAATTTATACTAACAATTCTGTAAGCTTTGAAATTTATAAATTATTTGTTGTAAACCACTTTTAAATACACATTTATAAAATAGATTTTGACATAAAAGTGTTATCCTTGAATTTATTCACAAGTATCAGGCAAGCATTTCATATAAAAATTTAACAATTTTTTCCATCTATAGAATGAAACGAGTTTTACCTAGCATTGATTACATGAAATTCAAACAGTGCTCATATGCTTCATAATTATACTGTTATTAGTTAATGAAGATATCATGCTCTTAATCAAAATTTAATGCTTTCCTTACCTTTTTCTTATTATAAGTTTATAAAATTTTACGAATTTCTCCTATATAAAATTCCTTTCTATAACTTCTAAATATATTTGCCAAATATTGCGTTGTATTAAATATGAATAGCAAATGCAGCTTCTTATTATTTAGAATAAATGAAACAGCACCAAAGTTATCTTCAACTTTGAAAAATAAGAAACCAATTTCCTAGACTACTGACAATTTGTTCATTTACTGAACACTCGTGGTAGTTGTCGACAATATTTTATGGTTTTATAATAATTAAAAAGTTAACTCACCACTTTTTTAAATTAACTCAATTTTAGACAGGACGTGGTAATTATAAAAGCAAGTTATTTCATTTCAATTTTTTTCTAACCGTTATCTTTCCAGATGCGGGTTTGATTCTGAAATTCCCACGCATTTATTTCTTTCCCGTTTTGTCATGAAAGGGAAATTTTTTCAGACTTGCTAAAATCAAGAGTTCTCTCGAAAAATATTTCTTTTAAGAAAGGTTATTATCAATCTTGAAATAAAATGTTATCTTTAGAACCTTCCAACAACTTTGTACACTTTAAGTGTGGTACTTTGATGACATAACAGTTTCTGTTATGCTTTCAAATAAAAAATTATATTTGATTCCACTCTAGACATTTTGTTTCAAGAAATGAAGAGTTTTGACTTCTCACTTGTTATGCATAAATTGTTTTATTTTGAAAACATAACCACAATTATTCCATTTCTGTGTTTAATTCTAGTTTGCAAGTACACAGTGCACGAAAGATGCGTACAAAGGGCTCCAGCATCCTGCATCAGTACATATGTTAAGTCCAAGAAAACTTCACATGTAAGTTTTAAATATTCTTTCGGTGTACAATACCATTTTTATGTGTTTACAGTTTTATATATTAAATAAATTATGACTAGAATGTTAAAACACTGAAAAAATATATATTTCAACTTCTTATGCTTTTTTGGTAAAAATAGGTGATTATAAAAACAAGTAAAACGCCTCAGATTTATAAGGAATCCTTTATTAATATGGTGTATGGCCATTCTTTGATTTACTTAGAAACCCATCCATACGAGTGTTGAATAATATTTAGAGGAATGTGAAGTAAAATGGATAGATTGTGGGAAAGAGCGAGATGTCGGTGGAGAGCATCGATTTTGAATTGAACCTCGATGTAATCCGATTCAATTAAATGGAGGTCGAGTGACTGTCCAAGCAAAGGTAGATGTTTAACTTCAACCTCGTATTCATCCCCCTCGGTGCGATACACTTGCGGTCATTCCTATATCTGTTTTTTTTTTGTGTATAGAACTAACCACTAGCTACTAATATCTACTAACAAGAAATAATTAAATTGAGGGAAAAAATAAATAATAAAGAGTAGGACATTAACCTTGTACATATATATTTTTCATTTGTTAACTTTTAAATTTTACTACGACTAACAAACTAACACTCATATTATTATTTTTTCTTTTTTTAATGTCACTGCATAAACTTGTATATGTTCATGCATGTACTATAATCACGATATTTTCAAACTATCTCACTCTAAATTTTGTGTATCAATAATTTAAATGATTTAAAAACTAAAGATAATACTAGTGATAAATAATTACCTAAAAATAATTGTAATTTTTCTCGTATAACAAATAAGCCCCTCCCCCTAAATGCACTGAAATACTTTAAGCCAATCAGAATCAGCTCTAGTTCCAGCATACTCCTGATAGTAAAGAGGATGGACGATCCAGGGACCTCTTCAACAAGCCAGCCGGCAACCACTCCATATCTTGTTTTCTTTTCCAACTCTCACAATCGCGAAAGAGGCCTTTTATTTTCTTAGAAACATTTGTTAAGCTTATATATATATGTGTACACAAGTGATTCTAAAAGAAACAAGGAAAGTAGAAGCGCTTCACGTATGTACCGTATGCAAATTTCCATAGAGAAGAAATTGGTTACCGGAGAAAGAGTAGAAGTTGTTTTTAAAAACGGAGCAACATCTTCAAAGAATTGGCTGATATGCACCTCATATACGCTGAAGCAAAAGGAAATGGAGGCGTACCATGAAGGTGGTTCAGCTCTATATATTTATGCGATATTTTCTCTGTTTATATGAAATTTATTTAAAATAAGTACAGAAACTAATTCAATGCTGAATATTTTGTTAACTATTTGAATGGCAGCCAATAACTACTCTACTATTCAGAAACTAGTAGATGATAAAAAAAGGCTTCCACGTTTCTCATTAAATTTAATAATTAATTTTTAAAATATCATTTACAATATTTGTAATTGCCATTTCTTTCTTATGTACTTTATTTATTTCTCACGTAAATTTCAATGTGCTTCTTTTAATTTTATGCCGTTTTACTAAATTACCAGAACTACAGTTTTTAAATGTGAGATTTAATACATTTAGTAACAAAGCAGATAAAAAATTTGTTTTTAAAAAGTTCTTATGGTTCGGAACCTGCAGTTATCCTACTGTAGGCATTAGAAGCATTTATAAGTTTGGAGATCCCTGCATTTGGCCTCTTGATATGTAGGATTCATAAGATAAGCACAAATAAAGATACCTATCAAAAAATCAAAACAATTTCGAATTTATCCAGAAAGTACACTAAATAAAAACCTTAATGTAAACATTTCAAATGGTTGCTTCAAACAAATACTCATAATTACTGAAAAAGAAAGTCATATAATAATTTAAAGTATGAAAACATGTTTAAAATAGATTTATTAAATTATAGAAATATATAAAATTAAAAATGAATTACTTAATTTGATATCCTACTATTTTAATCTGTGTAAATTAGGATATATATTGAAATTTTATGTGACATTGATTGGTATCTTTGACTGACTCTGATTGATATTTTTTTTCTTATAAGTAAGAGTAACAAATTTGCTTTATTTACTAGAGAAAATCCTTACAATAAAAAAGATTTAGTAAATGAAAAGAGATATAATTTTGATTCCCGAGAAAACTGTCGCGGAAAAAAAAACTAAAATATTTTGAATAGGAAATAGCTACATTTTTCGCAATTTTAGAGACATTATTTATAAGATTAGTTTTAAGGAATGTACCAATTGCATAATTACAAATTAATTTTTATTTATTTATTTATTTTATTTATTTATTTATTTATTTATTATTTTTATTTATTTAATTATTTTTTTTTTTTGATTTTTTTCACAAATTTTTAAGATTTTATTTGTTTTAAAGTAATTTTTTATGTGACAACACTTTACTATTATCACTTCTCGAATTACTTGTAATCATCTACACTAATGAAATAATGATTAGTATTTGTAAAAGAAAAAAAAGTAGCTGCTATTTATAATCCATCTTTCAAATTAAACAGTTTTCCTTTAGTTTAGAAACAATGTACGCTTTCACTTTATCTCTTTAATTCTTCTCATCCCTTTTGATTGAAAGTAATTTTTTGAGTATATTTTAGAGTCTGCAAATTTTTATTTATTTTTAATATTTTCGTTTCATTTTAGGAATTAAGCATACGTTAACACCCTTGTATTGAAAATCAAATTTATTTAATTCTTTGCAGCTGGACACCCTGTTCGCTATCTTTAAATCGATACTACTCCATGAATAGCCTAACCACATGCGTTCCCCCTGTTTCCAGGAGGATATTTTTTCACAACATGGTTAAAATTCCCCCCCCCCCGGTAGGTGAAGCACCCGCACAACTGCCATCACCCGTTGTTCAACACCAGCGCTCTGTTTTGCAATGAGATTCGGTTTCTGCATCGCTCTGACTCTACTGGATCGTACCAAGGCTGTTACAGGGTAGTTTTGTGTTCATCTCTTAAGTTGCATTCTAAGGGAGACTGATTGCGAGACTACCGGAAACCGAAGACGTCGATGCAGAATTGCACAAAAGTGAAGCATGTAGCTGGAAATATATGTTTTTCTATTACCTGGACAAGAATCCAGTCTGAATATTCCAAGAGGTTCTTAAATCACTAGTTTCCTTAACCAGTAAAACATTTTCAAAAACTTAACTTAAAATTAAAATATGAGACTTGTCTAATGATAAACATCTGCGATTGAGTTTCTGTAAGTGCGAGAAACTATTCATAGTATAAGAAAGTATCTGAAAAATCGTGAAAAAAGGGTCTATATCTTTCCCAAGGAAGAAATTGGTTAATTTCATTTTAAGAAATTGTAATTTTCTAATTATCTTCAGTTGTATGTTTCCTCTTTTCGTAAATGCTTTAAATATTAAAGGATTTGAATTTTCAGCCAAATTCTTGGAATTAAGTGTTATCCGAATTCAGTCTCGTTAACAGAACTTTTAACATGATGACATGATGACTCACTCTTTTCCAGCATTTTTTTCTCTTATCTCAGTTTGTAACGATGTCTGCCATAAGACTTTTGGCAGCCCAATGAGATTTAACCTTTGTAAAGTACCTGGAATAAAAAATCTTAAAACCAAATGCAGTGCAAGTCGTCATATAAAGAAAGTCTATGAATTCTCATGACAAAAAAAAATGAACCTCACCAACAACTATACTAACATGGAGTAAACGCTTCTATAGAAAGTCATGTCCTGTCGAGAGCAATAGTTTAGGGGAAAAACTGCATGAGGCATGTCTGTTCGCATAGGTGAAAACACAAGAGAATTTCAAACTTTATCAGTTGAAAAGAGTTTATTTGCTTTTGTTTTAGTAGACATTTTTAGCAGAAACCTCTGGCTTTTCATTTCCAATCACCCCCAAACTGACCTGGTATTTACTGAAAAACAAATTCCGAGCAAGAGGCAAATACTTTGGATACATTTATCGTAGTCTCTTCAACAAAAAAAAATTATAATAATCACTAGGTATATAGGAGACAGCTTACTCAGATGCAGCCTGGCAGTCAGCAAATATAATTGCCTTGTTAAGATTTGGAAATTGATTTTACCATGGTAAAAAAATTTGATTCAAAGCTAGAGATATTGAGACCAATCTCATAGGATTCCTCAGAATTACCACTCGCCACCAATATTTTCTACGTAAAGCCATAGTATAAATCCATTCAGAGCTAAGCTAATTTAGAAAAACAGTAAAACAGCTAAAACTTCTAAAGAAAAAGCCTTAAGAGCCTCCCATTTCTTTTCAGGCATACTGATGGTAAGATTATTCGCAGAAGCTCATGGTTGGAGGCTCAAACTTGAAAGGGTGAGGTAAGTTAGTGAACACGAGAGACAAATGGCTTGTGTGGTCTTAGGTAGAGGAGGAGCGCTGTTTTCAATGATGCATATTCAATCCATGTTATCACTTATCATTAAATTCTAGCATGAGTTCACGAGCAAAATCACGTACAATCAAAGACTTCTTTCTCCCTGACTGTTTGAACTAATGTTTGGTTCAAGTAATCTGATTGGTTGTAACATTTTCTTTTGTGTCTTTTGGAAATTTTCAATTCAAGATTGTAACTCTTATCATTTTAAATGAAATTGCATCAAAATCCTTATGGTCTGTTAATGAATTTCGCAGTGAAGTCTTAACAGTTATTTCGATGATCTTTTTTTTCTCCCCTTTCTTTGTGATTGATTCCGTGACTTTCTGATTAAATTCCAAGTATTACTCCGAATGTTTCTGATTTAATTGTTCCGCTTTTCGCACATGGTGCCTGTTTTGACCTGCTACCATTTAAAATAAATTGCAAAACACTTATACCCAAGACAATAATCGATCACACAGAGTGTGAAGCAGAGACAGACTCAACATTAATTATTCAGTTTCGCTCTTGAGGAGATAATGTTGTAGGATCGACTTGTATTTTCCCTGGATTCTTCCTGTCTCGTGTTCGTGGTTGTCTCTATTTTTGCTCTTGCAACTATTTGAGGACAATTTATTATATCCGTTATAACAAACAACCGCAATTATTTCGAAACGGTTTCTGTTCAATTTAATTTCATTTAAGTTTGTGAGTTCTTTTAAGTTTTCTTATATTTTATAAATTATTTTTAATAGAAATTATATACAATTATTCCGAAAGAAATTAAATCTGCAAGACCTTAATAATAACTTTGTAAAAACTTGTAAAAATAGACAGTAAGTTATTATGTTAAATTTTTTTTAATTGTAGTTAAAATTGTTGCGTTTTCTTGCATATTTCAACTTTTTTATCGTGCTCAGTTTCTTACAATTATTTTAATCAATTATGTAAAGCTTTGAACTTTCAGTAAAAATAGAAAAGTAAGCGTGATTCTCGCCTACATATTGAATAATGTGAAAGCGAATTCTTCCAGATTGTGAAGCTGTGTTTTTTCTTCTGGCAGACGCTGACCCACCACTGGACGGAGGGGAACTGCACCGGCAAATGCAGCAAGTGCAAGAAACCCATCAAATCGTACAACGGCATCACGGGGCTTCACTGTCGCTGGTGCCAGATGACTGTAGGTCTTTTATTGCAATTTAACATAGCTTTTCTACTTTATTGAAAGAAACTCTCATTACAAGCTTTCTGATATTCTTTAATTCATTTCCCACTAACATAAATGAAAACTTTGGTTTAATTCTACGAAAATCGCTTTAAAATGCCGAGCTTTTGTGTTAACTTTAAAAATTGATTTTACTAACGAATCTGCTGCAAGTAGAGTAACCGATCCTTATTGGTTTTCAAAATGAGGTTTCAGTTAATTGTGGCATGGATGGATGGAAGAGACAGCGTAAACACGGGCCCATATGCTATACGACTTTTCAACAACTTGGTTGATAACGCAAAAGTTGTCGAACAAGTCGTATAGTTTATGTGTTCAGCCAGTCTGCGGATGACATCAGAAACCATGGTATTATCCTTCTGGGTTCTCATCTTTTATTTAATAGCGATTCTGAATGTCTGCGAATTGTGGCACGGAAAATATAACTGTGTGCGATTCTTGACTTTATGTTTGCATGCAATTGTGGCGTGCTTGATAATGATTCTTTGTGTATACAAATGGCTCATAATCATATTTAAGTGTATTTGATCACAAGCCATTCCTTATTTCTGTCTCATTAGACAATTTCGTACGCCAATTTTGGAAATAACTGGCATGTTTTTATTTAAAAAATGTGGCGAAATTATAACCCAGTGACCTTTGCATCGACTTCGGTTCTTATATATTATTGGACAAAATTTGTCTGTTTTAAATTCAAGTTATTTTTGTTAATGTGTGTCTTGGTGTGGCATGCACTTTCTTAAAATGCATGGTTGTAATTTAATCGATTTACTAATTAATTATTAGAGTCTTAAGTATTTTTATTCATTGTAAGTAAACTATGTACCTACCACAGTAATGTGCTTATGAAAATTGTTTGAAATGTTTTCATATTTATCAATTAAAATTATACAAAATAATTTGAAGTTTCACTGCTTAAAATGAAATTAATCTGCGAAAAATAAACGAACAGTTATAATAATAATTCTGAAAAGAAACTTTAAAACAAAAATAAATGTATGTTAGTTTGAGAATCTAAGGGAAGGTATTTGACATCCAAATGATTATCTAATAATGGATAGATATTTTAGCCTAAAATCAAAAGTGTTTATATTTTAATCGAAGAAATATAAGTATCTTAAGATATTACATAGTATGTTACCTATCTTTTTATGTTTAATGTACAAAAATATATTCTGCGCACTAAACAAAATCCTTGCAAATAAGACTTTTAATCAGGTTACAGGAAACGTAAGGAAATTAAATCTTCTTAAAACCGACTATAAATTTTCTAATAATGTCCAAAATTTAAAAAATGTTTCATGTTAACTGAAACTGTACTTCAAATATATAACTATGATCTTAATAATTTTCCTTTATAATAGTGTCTTACTAAAACTTACGAAGAAAATTATTCTTGAAAGGAGCTTCTACTTTAATATATATTTCAAAATAATTGTTCCACAACAAAATATTAGTTGCGATAAATCACTATCATATTATTCATAAATTATAAATTAACAACTTTGCTGTACGCGTTGGTTCACGGACAAAATTAAATAAAAAAATTATTCGAAGAATTTATTTATAGAAAGTAAAAAATTCAAGTGAAATGAAAGAATTTTTTGAATGTTTTCTTATTTAAGTTCGATGATTTTTTATCAAATTAATAGAAAAATCAATTTGTCAATATTTTGATTGAAAACTCAGTAGCTTATCGTTTCTAATTTATGTATTTGAGATTATATTATACACAAATTAACTATATTTAAACTACTTTTCAATAAATTATTTTTCATTTGTAGTTAATATATGATAAAATGTGCTTGAATTTAATACATGAATAAGTGACAAAATATATGCATGTAAACTGAAATTATTTGCATGTGGAAAGGAAAGTTTTTATGGGAAAATGTGTGATATGCATGTGTTGGAGCATATATCGTGTATGCATTCTTATTAACTTGAGAATGCTTATTTTTGCTGTATCTGCAATATTTCATATTATGTATATTTCAAAGTACACAAAACTTGATGTATAAATTTGATATTGATTATTTATAATTGAAATTTTTCTTATTTTAATGTAACTATTATACAAGGTATTTTATGCCCTTAATTGAGCAGCTTGAAATTTAATTTTTTTTTTCGAGATTATAAAGTCAATTAAGTAAAATAATCAGAGTTTATTTCATTCATTTTTTTTGTTTTATTTGCACTGAGATTAACTGAAGTGTTTAGTATGGTTACACTTATTTATGAGGAATTCCAAACTTGCAGTCTGTAGAAGTTAATGAGAAATGTATGTACACTGCTTGTGGCATTTCGTCATTCACAAGTTCAAATGAAAATCCTCTCTGGCAGCAGGAAGACACATCTCTCCTGACACGTCACACAAGTGTTTAGCCTCCGTTACGTTTTTCCCTTTTGGGAATTCATACAGTGACACGAGAGCTGCTATGGCTTTGTCTTCGGTTCAACAGTTCTTCGCTCCGAATTCCACTTTGGGCATAATTAGCCCTCGTGTGCAAAAAATGACCCTTGAGCAAAACAAACCAAACCATACATCTTACGTGCACTTTTTTTTTCAATCATGTTGATATTTTTACAAGTTTAAAACCCTGACTAAAATACAAAAATGTATTTAAATCATCAATAAATACATACTAATCTAACTGTTTACACTAATTTCAGCTGGAATAGAGTTCTTGATAAAAGTCAACATCGCATAAAAGTGCTCTTCTTCAAAAATGATAAACTTTCCCTTATACGTAATGTAATGATATCACAGTGTAGTTTTTCATTAACTGCCTTATTTAATTCTTCCATTAGTGCTTACTTCCAGGAAAGGATGTAGATATGTATCCGCGGCTCTTTCCGTCTGAAAATCGTTCCCTTTTACAAGTGTATTCCATATAATTAGCTGTAGGTACTTCCGAAAACCAAAATTATTGAAATACATAAAAGTATATTTCAATTTAATGTTATTATAATTGCCATAAGATTATTTCTTTCTTCTAAGATTCCTTAAAACTTTATTTTTTTTCCTGTTATGAATGAAATGCTCTGTGAGAAAGTTGAGTTCACACCTATTCGGAGAACATTTTAGGTTTAGTTTTCTATGAATTTATTTGAAAGATTTTATCAAGTATCAGCAAAAAAATACACTCAAATGAAATTAATATTAGTTATAATTTTTCAGACGTTGAATTCCTTATTTTTAAAACATCTTGTATTTTTATGTTCATGTATGCATTGAATTAACTTTAAAATAATCAGGAGATTCTGAGGTACATGTGATTGTCGCATCCTCATTCACAAATTTCTATAGTAACCGCTCTACCTCTCGAATGCCGATTGATGAAATTTGATATCTGTCACACAGACCATGAAAGAAAGGTTCCTAAAATAAGAATGCACTTCATATCTTAGCTTGCGGTGGCGGTGAGACGGAAAATACGTTTTAGGATCGTAAGCATTTTTTTCCATTGCTGAATGAGTGAACGTCATCCTTGCGTAATGTATTCGATGGTGGCTCGAAGAAACCTTCGGGTGGTTTCAGCGTAGAATTTGAGTCGACTTTCAAATCAAGCAAACTCCTAATTTCACTTCAATCTTTCATGAAATCCTTTAATTAGAAATCTCATAAATTTATGTCATATGAACGAGAAGACTCAACATTCGTAAAAACTTCGAATATTACAATATTCTCGTTACTATTGGCATGAAGCAGTTCTTTGTCTTGGATACAATAAACAGTTGCTATGGAGACAGTGGTCTGCAATCATAACCATTGCTGTAAAGCAAAAATGATTTTCTCTCTAAAGAGTACGATGAGCTCATGCCAGAGCTCATTTTACGACCTTGAGAAGGGAAAGTTTTTATGAGGATGGAATCAGCAAAAACTGCACACCAATTATCACATAATCTGAAATCAGTCATCTCTGAAAATTAAAGATGAAGCTGCCTATATTTGTCGATTTTGATTATTTACCATTCAATCTAAGCAAATAGCTCCTTATCTGTTCATAGAATTGTTTGAGATCACATATCTTGTCACTAAAAACTGGCAAGAAAAATTGAAGATCATGCAGTTCCAGCATTTGAAGCACAGACCTTATACATATACCATTTTAAGCTGGATCATAAAATGTTTCGTGCTGACGATCGAGGAATTGCCAATTTACTTAACACCGATCGAACACTTGCTGAAAAATAGTGAGAAATGATATCACAGCTGTAACGAATTCTTCGACCGACCCCTTTTCCGCTCCTGGCAACACACGTGAAGAATATCCAGTTTCTTCAAATTTCATTAACAGTTTCTTATGACCGTTCTCCACCACCAACCTGTTGCGCAGTCTCCTTGAGCGCGACCTTCAAGCTCAGTCAGCTGTCGCTCCCTGTCTCGTAAGGCATTTAAGACAACCTCGATTCTTTTTTTTTTTTCTGATTAACAATGAAGGCGCGCAGAAGAATTTTTTAACTACAAGTCTCCCTCTATAGGTTCGATCAATTTGCTCAAAGATTATTTTTAAATTGCCATCAAGTGATCAAAACCACTTTAATAATTTCTTTCTGCAGAAACCCAAAGTCTATAATATAAACGGGTCGTTTCATTGGAGTCTTAAAGGCAGAAAGGAATTTAAAGGTCTGTGAACAGCGTCACTTTAACCATCCTGTATTTGTATATAAAAATTAACAATGTTTGCATAGAACTTATTTTATGAAATTTGCACAAATTATGTTAATTTATTTTGAGACTCTGTTTTAGCAACTAACACGTGTATAGTGAATGATATACGCGACGAAACTGTCTGTTTGCAATTATGAAATCAAATAACTGTCATTCATTCATTTAAAGTATGTGCATGTTATACGTAAGTTTCTTGTAGTTCATGAGTCTTTCTGCTCATCCAACTAAGCGCTTCGTTCCCTTGTAGCTTCACAACCATTGTGCCTCTCAGGTGAAGCCCGAATGCACTCTCGGAGAACACAGGGATCACATCTTGCCTCCCACCTGCATCTGCCCCATTGTACTCGTGAGTACCGCATTGTATCATAAATCTTACAATTTATAGCAATGAGCAGCGCTAAGTATGTAATAAACACAAATATAAAATAAATGTAAAATTAAAAATTAACAATCAAAAAAGTTTTTCACTATGATTGATGTTAATTATATTTTGTTTTTTTAACTTTTATTAAATTTTTGTTGATATATTTTCAAAGTTCATAGTAATAAATATTTGTAAATTTATAACCAGTTTTGAGCAGAACATTTCAAATTATCATTAGAATGTTCTATACAAAAAAGCTTATATAAATTTATATAGATATATAGTGAAATTTATATCATTATATTCGTCTTAGATATATATTTTAAAGCGCAAAAAAAATTAAAAATTTCTTTCAATAAATTTGACAAATAAGATAAACAATATGATGCATTCAGTATTCTTGGTGCCCAAAAATAAATGAAAAGATTTCATTATGTTATGTTAAGGACTAGGGAATATTCAATATTAAGGAAAAAATTATGAAGTTTTCCAAATATAAGGAGAAACACACATTTGCGACACCATACCTAGAAGCATATGAAATAACCCAATCGTATCAGTGGTCCAGACATTAGAATACGATCAGAGAACCATATGCTTATACTGCCTTGATTTTTTATACAGAACTGAAATGAAGTTATTTGAAAAATTTTAACACTAAAAACTATTTAGCAAAGTAAAAGGCGCGTTTACTTATGAAAAAACTTTTAGTATGGTTCTTAGTAATAATATTGCAACAGTAAAATTATTTGTTGTTGTGGGTAATAAATTTTATTGAAAAATCCTCTTTACTCTGTCATGCTAAGATTTAATTCATATCTAGAACATTTTTACATCACGAAAAGCTTAAATGCATTAAAATGTATACCAATTCTTGTTGCAAAACTGATGGATTTTCTCACTTCATTGAGACATTTATAATAAAAAATTAGTTTTCAGTTGATGGTTCAAGTGATTCTTCTCTTCCCAGGAAAGACAGCGCAGTGTCTCGACGAGCCACAAGAAGAACCTGAGCAGAACAGACTCGAGTCTGGTCGGGGACAACAACCAGGGAGCCGTAAGTGTACTCGAAACACATGAAGTAAGACTGCGTTTCCTAAGAGCTCAATGAGTTTCTCACGCTTCATGCCTGGTGCTCTTCAGCAGCTCTGTGTGCCCTAGAATGCTTGTCCTAGTTGCTTGTACTATTCAGATTGCCTAGTCAAAATTTTAGCACTTTAATTCTGTGAGGAATTTATGCCAGTGTGTAGTTTTCCTTGCACTGATCCTAATTAATCTTCCTTTCATAACCAAATATTTATCGTTAGAAGCATTACAAGTGTGACAAGAGGAAGGCTTCACAAACCTGATAGAATTACTATTTACGCAAAAGCTAAGCGGCATTAGGAATTAAACATTTCGATTGTATAAACTCTGTAAAATAAATTAAGTTGCCAATTATTTATATACTAATATTAATTAATATGCGGTCATAAATTTTTCTGACATTAACTTGCAACTTTTGAGTTATCCTTTCTCAAATCATTCAGTTTGTAATAGTACAAGTACAATGAATGTAATGAACATGAGGATTCCCAATACCCTTGATTTGATAGAATTAATGTGTGTGTACACACACACACAATGACTGAAGAACATGCATGATTGTAGTTTCAAAACATGTTCTTCAGTCATTTCATCAGACAAAACATACTTTTTACTGACAATATCTATTGTACCTCCAGTATCTCTCAAAATTTCACCTTTCGTTCCAATTTTTCAACAATTGTTTAAGGTTTGAGTAACTCCTTCCTTACTTTATTTACAGAATTAAGAAGATTTATTTTAATTAAAGGGCACATTGTGGTCTCAAATGATCAGTAGAATCGCTTTCTAAACATTTCAGTGGTTTTCGTTTTTCAAAACTTCTATCTTTAAATCCTTCATTAAGAGTTTTCTTTTTAATTCTTTTAAATTTCTTATACCTATGATTATTATTATTATATTTCACTGTAAGGTGAGCCATGTTATCCTTGAGTTGTTGAAAAGTTTTATTCTTCATAATATTATAATTAGTTTTGGATTTTATAATTTTCTTAATGTCTTCAAATTCTTCTAATTTCTCCGTCAAATAAAGTGGATTATTAATACTACACCATTCATCTAAACAGAATTCCTTCAATTATTGTTTAATCTGGTCTGTTAGTATTAAATCACATAACTTTTCGAAGGTATCAGCATTAAGACCATTAATCCATACATAAAAAGAATTATTATATTCATGATAATAAGCAAGTACTATAATTTTCCTTTTGATGTTTCACATCAAAAGGAAAATTATAGTGCTTCTCTGAATTGAACTTCTCTGGGGTGTCAATCTTTTAAATAAAACTTCTTTAACATGATTATAATTCTGTGCTTCTTCTGGTTCACGTGATATTATTTACATGATTTTATACGGCAATAAGCCTATAATATGAAACCCACAACTCTAGGTACTTAAGCACGACGGCGTATCTGGCAAAGAATTAAATATTGACCATCATCATATCTATGGATCTTCTTCGACATCATATCTATGGATCTGTCCCTGAAGACCTTTGTGAGAATGTTGCCCATTTTCATTGTGGGATCCATTTGTCAGTCTCAATTGATCTTCTAACATAACACAGAGCTTCTCTAATTCAAGTGCCTTTCTGCTTCTTTTCTCTGCTCTCCAGCTTTCATTTCACCGTCGTTGTTTTTTTTTTCCATGCCCTTCCGTTTCTATTTTAATTTTCTCTTTACAATTTGTTCTTGTTTTTCACTTTCTTCAATTACAAAAAGAAATAATCCTCTTCGTAATTAGAGCTCTTTATAATAGCTTATTTAATTACATACTAGAGGAGTTTGAGCCTACTTCAAACTCCGAAGCTAAAACTAACACGTCCTGCTTTTTACCTTTTCCCAAGAAGGACGTAGTTAATGGTTAGTTTAAGCTTGATTTAATTCGTCTCTAACAAAACCAAATAATTTACCAACAATACTGATTATGTTTCAAATTCACGTGAAATTTTAATATTTGATAAATTAATTTTAGTTTTCAGTTGAAAAACAGTAGTAACTTACTATTATTATGCACGCAAAATATATGAACATTTCTCGAACAGTGAAACAATATTTCATTTAAAATATTTCTCTTTAATATTATATCTAAACTCAAAAGAGATTCAATTTCAATACTTAATATAATAATTTTGTTTTCGTTTTGGAAACATTTAAGCATACCACACTTCTTGCACATCAAATTATTTCTCTTAGCAAAATAAACGAACCAAGTTCTACAAGAATAGGTAAAAACCGATACGTTTAACACATGACCTATAAACAAAAAAAGAAACGTTCATACTAGAATAATAACAATTTAAATATGAGTTTTAGAAATAAATAAATTCATTATCAAAATCTAAGAGCAATATGTATGTAAAATATAAATATATATTAGTAATATATATTACATACACTATATCTTTGATTTCATGAAACTTTTGTATTTAATTTCGAAATCCAATTTTTCCAAGGATTGAATTTAACCACCATTCTTCTATTCCACGAGCAGAAATTTAACTGGAAAATGTTTTTTCAATCCAAGAAGGAAGATCTGCTTTCAAAGGATGGAATCGAAGCCATAAAATCGGACTCAACAGATACCAATCGCAGGTGGCCTTCATTGTCTCTTCAGTTGACAATATTTCTCAGCTTCAGTTTTCACTGACAGATTCAGTCATCAATTCTTCAAAATGATTCGAAAAAGTTCGATGGAACTGCTGCCACCATTTAAATTTGTAGCGTCGCATAGCCAAGACAATTAACGGCAGTTTCAATTTAACTTAATTCAATTTATTGAACAAATTTTTAATATATACATAATTTACAACTTTTAAATTAGCAAACATGACATTATTATCGGCCACAAACACGCATCCAATGTGCTGTCTATCTGAGAACTCTCTTTGAAATCAAAAAAAAAAAATCATTAAAAAACAAGAAAAGGATGATCGGAAGGTAAGAGCATGCGCTATCCTGATCTTCACTTTTGCTCCTTGCACCTTTCTTAACTTACACAAGAAAGCAAATGACAAATATAAAAGCTTGTATAGTGTGCGCGCTTTGTTTAAAAGGCGGTTTTCTTAAACTGTTAACAAATTATAAAGTTAGTCTATTTTGAAGTTACTGAAAAAAATGACGTAATATAATTTAAATATTGTAATCGAGACCAGCGCTGGCAGAAAAATTAAATTTGGCTCGAAAGTATAAGATAATATTTCTATTTTGTAATCGTGCTGTTCAATGTGCTACTAATGTATAATTTACAACATGAAACAAATAGTAGTTGAATCTCTACATGCTCAGTAATAACCTTTTTTCATTTTAATGTGTTGCTTGATTAATAGTTCTCACAGTATTGCGCTGGCTACTCATTTGCTTTCCAGATCAGGTTACTTTAGTATAGCCTTGCTTTGTCTAACACACAGCTGTATGATATGCGCAGCTTTTTCACACTGCTTACATGTCAAAGCAATAGTTGTTTAAGCAACTCTTTATGAGCACAATTCTCTTTGAACCAGATTGTTTTTATCACAACTTAAAATATATGAAATTTGTATGTTTTCTATTGTTAAATGTCACTTAGATACACGGTCCAGTCACGTTCATGTGACCACTACGTAATTTCGAATCAACGTTAAGCTACCAATCACAGAAGGCAGGCTGTAGCACAATGCAGTCGAGCGTTTATAAAAAGTATGTTGGGTTTCATAAAACATTGCAATCGTTGGCGATATGGACAGACAAAGCGATTTATCCGACGTTCAAAAGGGCATGACCATTAGGTTTTGGGTCAAGGGTGGAAGCATTTCCGAAATAGCTAAGTTAGGGAACTGTTCGTGTGTCGCCTTAATAAATGTATACCTTGCATGGCAAAATGGGACCGTCTAAAATCGGCTACGGGGCAAATGTGGTTCACAATTGGCCACAGATGACATGAGTGAACGACTGCGAAGATGCATCCGGACTGATAGACGCGCTACCCTTGCCCAGATGCATCAAAGGACTGACAACGTCTCCCGAGCTAACGTTGTTACATCTGCACCTCTGAAGCAGACGCCCGGTTCATGCTCCAATCCTATTGATTTTCCACGAAGGCTAGAATTTGCAGGCGAGTTCTGCACGTCCACTGACAGATGGCGTTTTCCGATGAATCGTGTTTTATGCTCCATCAGGCAGCGTATGCGATGTGAAACCTCTGAAAGAAAACATCTTGCAACCATTGCCAGAACGGTCCAAGTTGGAGGTGCAAACATTATAGTTTGGGCATTGTTTTCCTGGCAATCTCTGGATTCACTCATCCTTGTGTAAGTCACGAAGAATCAATACAAATATGCCTCTATCTTTGTGGACCATGTACATCCCTATATGCGCATTGTTTTTTTCCTTAGGATAATGGTATTTACCAGCATGACATTGATACTAGGTGTCATACAATGTACGTACATGGTTCGGGAAAGCCCATGGTGAATTTACCTTTCTCTCCTGGTCAGCAAAACCACCTGACTGAAACTCAATCTAGAATCTGTAGGACCATTTTGATGGGATTGTTCGCAGCCTGGATGGTAATCCAGCGCCCACGGTGACTCGGCATGCTAGTGTACACCTTCAATTGCTCTAAATGTCTCGCAGCAGTCCCCTCTGCGATTATTCTTGATTTTGACAGGTGGTCATATTATTGTGACTGAACTGTGTATATACCAGTGCAATGCTTATATTGACCAATGCGTTCTATATTTGTTTTGAATCTCGTTTAAATAATGTTAAATCCATTTATGTATTACCATATATATATTTTCCTAGTTTTCTCTATAGTCAATCATTTTGTTAAGAACACATTCAAAACTTCAACTATAACATAATTAAAGTGAATTATAGAAATCTCTCTTTACCAGAATGCATATCTCTACTACCATTTATGAATTTATTTACCTCATAAAACGCTTTATATCATAGTGAAACCAATTAGAATGTTAATTTCGATGTTTTTAAAAATAAATTCTTGGATAAATTCTGAAAATAAGGAATGTCTGCCAATCGTTTTTAATAATATAAAAGGTTAAAACAAGATTTATCGGTTGTAGTTTTTTCTCTGAAAAAGGTTTTGTTGTAACATCTCTCCGGAGAATTTTGATTTCTAAACTCTTTGCGACGGTTGTAGTGGGGAGTCGCTTTTAGGGCAATTTAAATAAATCCCTCACAAAAAGAGGAAATATGCCGAACGTTTTGAAATTTTATTTCATTTGTGTGACAAGAATACAGCCTCATATTCTCTCTCTCTCTCTCTCTCTCTCTCTCTCTCTCTCATATATATATATATATATATATATATATATATATATATATATATATATATATATATATATATATATATATATATATATATATATATATAGTGCTGAAAAAAGTGCATAGACTGACATAAACTCCATTTTGGTTAACATGAACTGTACAAATTGTGTGTGTGTCTTAATATAACTTAATATTTTTATCAAATTTGTTCTCTCTCAAGATTTACATTAGAAACAAATATATTTTAAAGTTATTTTCTGCAGCATTATTCGCATTCGTAAGACTTTCCATTTCTGCTTGGAAAAAAAAATTGATGATATCGTAGACAGAAAACGCCTAAACTAGAGCTTTTAATTAATACAGAACTCGCATGAGTAAGAGTTAATAAAAATATTCATTTTTTTAAGTTTTAATATTAAAAAATGAAGAGTCAATAAGAAAACTGTGCAAAAGTTTAAAAAAATTGCAGAATACCTGTAATTTATTGAATAAAATTATTTTAATTTTCAACTGACCAGATGAAACTTTTGTGTTACTATTTAGAAGATACTTTACATAAAAAAATTAATTAATACGGCAATGTTGGTATAGAAGGAAATAAGAAAATATATGCATTATAGGAAAGAAAATTCCTTACATTTGTAAGAAAATGTATAAAACTGTTTGATATTTTAATTTATATTAAAATATATATAATTAATATATATATTTTAATATATATTAAAATATCTGTAATGTGTTTCTCACTTCTTGCATTCAAAATCAATGATACGTGTCGAAAAAAATTCGTAATTAAAAATTCACAATTACAACAAATTATTATATAGTATAAAAATTAGTTTCAAACCAACTGTATTCCCTTAGATGGAAATAAAATATGACAAAAAATTATTCAATTTGTGAATAAAGTAATAATGATTAGAAAAAGACCAAACGACTCATTTGAAACCTTGAGATTATTTCTTTTAATTTATTGCATTTCTTCCGAGTAATTTGCATTAAGTGGACAAACAAGTGGTTGCTATTTCAGTCAAACATGTAGCAGAATATCTGCTTTTTATGATAATTTATCATGCTTTTTTAATTTTTTGAAACCGTTAAAAAACAAATTAATATCTTGCACTGATTATGATAATATTGATAAGCATTCTCTGCAGAAAGGGAATATATAGTGTTAATATAGAAGAAATCAAATTTTAAGTCATATATATTCATTCAATATAGTTTGGTTAGTTACACTATTAAATTTACCAGTTAATGTTTAGGCTTCTTTTTATTTATTTATTTTTTTAAATTCTATAAATAATTCTTGATCTATACAATCAAATAATTTTACTTAAATTTAATTTGTAAATTATTTTTCTATGATAAGATTTATTTTTTAATGTGATTAATTGAATTCGTATGCATTGTTTTTATTTAAATAAATTAAGAATTAATTCCTCTCCCTGCTTAAAATTATACATGCGATACGATACATGGACACATGCGTAAAATAACTTTTACCAACATTTTAAGTTTTAAAAATGTATATATAATCAAAAATTAAAAAGTTCGATTGGTGACTACCGAATTCAAGTTCAGATTTGCGTTTTAAGAATAATTTGAGAACTGAATGAAAGGGCTTCGGTCGGGGCCTCACTTCAGCCCACTTGTACATGCAGAGTTTACAATTTACCGGAAATGAACTCCTTAATAAATTGCTTATTCTGCGATGTAATTATTTTGAGCTATATAACTACTTTCAGGAACTCTGCTCGCTTCAAGAACGAAGCCGAGTGATTCAATATTTTTTCTATTTTTGATAAAGTGCTATTTTTCCTTGCGCAGCAAACGTGTTTGCTCTTTCCCCAATGACCAGCTGATTGGAGCTCGGATGAAAAAGGTTTCGAATTTTTGTGTTTAATAACTTTGTAAATATTTCAAGCACTTTTTTCACCTTATTTGTTTTCCCCTGATCTAATGCGATAACTTGTTCCATGGGACAAAACCGCATTCTGGAAAAAAAGTTCTTTTATGTTCCACATGCCAGAACAAACGCTGGGAGCACATTTTCTACTTTAAAAAAATGAAATAAGAATGGCGGCTATAATTTGCTTGGATTGCTTTTTCTTGGAGATGGGCTGCTTGGTATTTAGGGAATGATTAATAGTTAAAATGAGAAAATGCAATTGTTCAATTTTCTTTTAAAATCATAAAAATAATTATATAGATTTTAAGTGTTTCCGTATTTAGGATCATGAAAATGTATCTTTTTTAATATTTGTAACTATATTATCTCGAACAATAGACAACGTGCCGACTGATGGCGGAAAAGTCAGCGTCCCTTACTTCGAAGCAGCGTGTCCCGGGTTCGAATGTTCCTTCCTCACTCTGTGTCTGTCCTTCCACTTTCGGGGCTAAGATGCCCTCATCCCTTACAACGCTGAATAGAATATCCTGCGGGAAGTTCTTCAATACGAATACCAATAAAGCTGCCTGTATTATTAATCTTTTTTCTTAAATAAATGCTTAAGTGATAAGCTAAATAGTTCGATGTTCTTTGTAATCTTTGCAAGAAAACAAATCATATCTTCGGTAACAAAATTTTGTTTCCAGCAAAATTTTTCTCCAATAAAATAAACCAATATAAAAAGGCCTTAAGTTGCATTTTACATAAAAGTCATTGATATTATGACAATTTATTTTCATAAATTTAACTTTTTTTATTTCTTTGAATTTCAGTAATTTTAAAAAATCGAAATTATGACAAATACTTTATTTATTTTTTATAAATGGTAGCGCGATACATATACTCTGCCACAAATTAGAAACATGGCGCTAGGGAAAAGAAGCAAATGACAGGATCCTATTTCTGTGGGAGAAAATGGGATCAAATTTTCTGCATCCGATGCTCGGGGGAGAACTTCTCCGCCCCCACAGACAGGCGGCATTTCTCAGTTTCTTGTCTTCCATAAAATAAAAAAAAATTGCTTAAATAGTGGTGCAGTTGTCGTGGACAGCGGCTCAAAGTGTAAAGCAGTGTTTTCCACTGGAATGAAGTTCCTCGTCATTCTAGAGCCTTGAAAGCCGTTCTTTTCCACTCCTCAACGCAGTATTTCAAGAAGCCAATTTAACTGAGATGAATTGCAATCCACGAAATCCAAAAGATGCTTCGGCATTCACGTAAGCAAAGCAAGAGCTCCATTCCAATATTATTTTGATAGCTGTTCGGTTAAATATGTGTTTCCGCCACCTCTCTCACATTTTACGTCTTCAAGGAAATCAGTTCCAGAATAAGAAATGCAATCCACACAAATCCCAGTTTTCCAATGTTATATTTTCTTTCTAAATTAATTTATATGCAATTTTTAATTTTTTTTTTTTTTTTTTTTTTTTACACATTCGATGTGAGGTCCCCGGGCCCTCGGATCTCATTGCGTGCATCCCATCATGCATCGCTCGCCCGATGCCCTCGAATGACATTGATTTCAGTTGTTTCGTTTCGCAGTTTAGTAATACTTATTATGATATTATTATATTAGAATTTAAAACGCATTGAACCGTCATTTTTTATACTGGAGGCTGAATTATTGTAATGTATTAAGTTGTAAAACAAAAAAAAGAATAATTATTTCATAAGCATTTCTAACTCAAATATTTCGAAGAAAATTGGAAGAAAGGAAGGATTATATGTTATGCATTTCATAATTGCGATAACGTTTAATAAGTAGATAGTTAAACTGAGAATTGTTGAATAATCTCTCCGGCAATTCTTAAAATATATTAAAATGCCTTGAAAATATTGGTATCAAAAAACGTCAACAATTGAGAAATTTCAGATTTATAGTTTAGTAATTGATTCATCTCTCTTAAACCAGGAATCGAAATTCAGCAGTATCAGGGGAGGGGGTGCCACTCATCCTCTCGGGGACAAAATTCTGTTATCTTTAAAGTTAAAATTTAAATTCGAAAATTATTTTTTTAAGCTAAATTTTTAAATAATTTGAAAATGTATACTTAATAGATAATTTATAAGTAATTCAGTCAAAAAACGCTTTCAAAACTAGTTTTATTTGAAATTTAGCTGATCTACAGTGCAAAGTTTATTATCCTCATCACACAATTTGAATATTGTTGAGATTAGAGCCTTGTAACGTTATGCTTGGAAATCTGTATCTTTTTTTTTCTCTTGAGTTGTTTATAAGGTTCCGAAAATGTCTGCTCGTGTGAGTTAAGTTTCAATTTTGAATATTTTATGTTATTCACACTCTCTGCTGGATTTGAATTAAAAAATATTGAAATGCTGGTTTTGTAATTCATTGAAATAAACATTGTTATTGTTTTTTTCGTTTGAAAGGGATTCTACAAAGAAATTAATGGGTATCTATGCATAAGAGCTGATGTGGAAAACGCCTATGGTTAAGGAAGATAAATTGCAGAGACAACCGAAAAATAACTCTCAAAATATTTAAAGATGGTGTTCATCGAAAATATTCATGAACTCAAGACGCCTTACAGATTTTCACGCCATTTTATCTCAAAACATTTTGTATGCCATAAATAAAACAATTATCACTGCATTTTTTAGTGAAAATACTTTATTTTCAATAATTATTTGCTCTCTTAAACAGTAGCTAATGATAAATTATTTTTGTCCTGACTAAAGTTGGATAAATTTGTGCAATATTTGTAATGATTCATGGTGAATCAAAAAGCATGATATGATCTTTAATGGGCCAACTAAATGATACATTAAATATTTTTGAAGTTATAAGCAAAAGTGGATATAAATTACCAAATGTTGTGGTTAAAATGTTTGATGATGACCAGAATGAATTGGTTATTAGAATAAATTCAGCTGCTTTTGCAGTTTCTGATTTGGAACCTAATGGTTCCAAATCAAAAACTCCAAAAGCAGGTGAAATAAATGAAAACGAGAACTGTAATGGAAAATCAATTTGTATAAAGTAATGTGTTTGTTTATTCGATGTTTAAACAATGTGTCGATTAAAAAGTGGAGTCTTTTTGAACCCCACACTGTTGACAAAAAAAGGAAATCATGAAGAAAATCTCCTTTTTGCCATCGATGGAGAATTGGAAATGGATGAAAATATTGTTTACCCAAAAAACTTTTTTTTTTTTTTTTTTTTTGAATTTTTCTGAAATCATTGAAAACTTTACCCTTGGGATTTCTTTCAATCTCTTAAAACAATGCAATTGTTTATTGAACATAGACATTAGTTGTACTTAATTCTAGCAGCTTATGAATTTTTTAGCAAATTAATTTATTTAGACCTATTGGAAATAAATGCACCTGTGTAAAAAACTTCATAAATTAAAGATCATATTGAGGGTTTATTATCAAAAAAAGGATGGGCTCAAAATGAGGCATGGTTTTATAAATTTCCGTGTCTGAACCTTTTTAATCAATCCAGAAAATTAGCATTTTACCATTGTTATGAGTCAACAAGAAAAAAACTTTCTGTTAAATTTTTACGCAGGTGTTTTGTCACATTTTAATAAATGAATGAAATTTTTACAGAATTGGAAAATTATGTTATCAAACTCTGCGACTTTGTGTTCGACCGTCTACTGGAATGCAGAAGATTCAATTACACGGTGCGCACACGAAACAAACAAAATTTATTTCAATTCGGGTCAACTCAAGAAGTTCAAGCGATGGGAATTAGCTTTAGTGAAAGCTGTCGTGACAGGACTTTCGGTTGACCTTTCTATTAATGTTATGATGAATGCCGTGTGACAAGACTCTATTAAATACCACAATGTATCTCTAATTCCATATTTAAGCAGAAATTATCTGTGGACAGTAATACAGTAGGAAGGCTGGTCAAACCCACGCTAAAAGTATGATCTGTGGATCATCAGCAAGGATTGCTCTGAAATTCTAAGATGCTCTAGGCAGAAGATACGTTTAATCGTAAACTTCATAACTGGGCACTACTATTTCAGAAAACACCTCCATAAAATGGGACTGTTTCAGTAAGACACTATCTATAGAAATGTTATACGCAAGAGGAAACGGCGAAGCATATCATTTACGAATGCGAGGCTCTTGCCCTCCCTAGATGAACTTCTTTAGGCATCATCCATACTAGAGAGTTTCACCTAGACTCCATTAAAGGGTTATCGGACTTTATTAATAAAGTGGGTGACTCGAGCAACTGAAACTAGGAAACATTGGATTTGGAGTTAATAGTACAAAATGCTGATAAAGGCAGAGGTGCCCAATGACATACAAACCCTACTTTAAGAAGAAGAAGAATATATTAGGGCCTTATGTTAAAAATATAGTTGTGAAAAGGATGCTAATTTTGAGCTCGAAGAAATTAATATCTCTTTTAAAAAAGTAATTTATTATGCAAATTAATTACATTGTTAAACTGCATAAAACGATTCATATAAATATTTTATAAAAAATTAATGAAATTGAAGTTTTCATTCTATGCATTTTTTAAAGTGGCTCCCCTGGATTATTTTTCATTTCACACGAGTGTTTAAAACCAGTTTAGAAAATCTTCACTAATCCTTGCGCAATTTCTTATAAAGAAAAGTTCTTTGCAACATTTTGGCCAAGAAGTTGTCAGAAAACTAATTTTGAACGAAATTCAGCAAAATATGTTAGAAGGAACAGAAAAACTTTGGAAAGGAAAAAAAAACGTAATTAAATTGAACACTTTGCACCACTTTAGAGGAATAACTTAGTTTTCTTAGAATTTCCTCCTTCATTTAAGTGAATTATTTCATTTCATTAATTAGTCTGGTGGATTCGACCTCCCAAGTAATGAAATTATTTGACGCCGGAAGCTGTTATCTCCACTTTAGTAACAATGGAATATTTTTCAAGAGGGTAAAAAATTCCTCTTAAATAAATTGAAAGAAATTTTGTTACATGAATATTATGATTGAATTTGCATATTTATAAAAAATAATAACATGTAAGACATTTAGATAAAAAAATTTTTGTAACAAATTATTAACAAAGCGAATTAGCAATACGAATATAAAACGATTGCACTCAATTTCAGAATTCATACCTAAACTTCTATTTTATTATTATCTTTATTTCTTTGAAAGAATGTGGATACTTTTGACTAGCTAAGAAGTAACTGTAAACAATATTTAAGAAGTATAAATGGAAAAACAGTTATGAGAGAGAGAACGACACATATTTTGGAAATTTTAAATTTTCATATGCAAACATTAATTGAAAAACTCTAGTTTAAGAAAATTTTGTTTATCATGTAGACCTTTTTATATTTTCTCTACTTAAGAAAATAACAATGTTTATATATATATATATATATATGAGAGAGAGAGAGAGAGAGTAAGAGACATGCAAAACCATTTATTTCGTTTTGATATACATAAGTTTATTGGTTTGATTAAACTTTTAATTTTCATTCAGAAAACTTTCTCAAATAGAAAATATATTTTCTTTGGTTTAAAATCTAAAGACTCATTTTTCACAAAATGATACAAAAACTTTAATTGACTTTAAAAAATAGAAAACTTTATTTGTTATGAGATGAGCGAGAATTTTCAGTTTGCACATCAGATTCCATTGGGAACATTCTGGGGAGGGGGAAACAATATCAAATAAAAGAGAATGAATATTCTGTCTGAACCAATATATTTCTTGCATTTGAAACTTTTTCGCGCGCGAAATGATATTTTGTATAGTTAAAATTACATTAGGACGTATGTCTGGAATCAGTAAGTGATAAAATTATATGAAAATTAATCAGTAAAATCGTAAACTTTGCTGCAATTCGCTTCCTGATATTATCACAGTTAGTTGCAACTTAAAATATTTAAAAAAAACAATTTTTGTACTGAATGTTATGTTTCTAGATGTGGTACTCATACCCATCATAAACATAGCATGTCGTTTCAATTTAATTTTTCCCGTTGCATTTTCGATGCTGCTCCGTTCAGTTGTCAGTTGTCAAGGCGATGAATTCCCCAAGCAGTGCCGATTCAGTTTTATGACCTGAAAGGGTAAGTAGATCGCAGTTCAGGCAATACACACCGAAGGTTAAAGGAAGGGGAACTCGCGTTCATGTGACGAGGTCGACACCTGAGTTTGTCATCCACTCCGCTTAGACGTTGTGCAACCCAGCGAGAGAGAGAGCATGGTCACTTTCCCAGTCGCGAGAGGCTTCACTTGTCTGATCTTAGCGGAATTCTACTTAAACAGAGGTAAAATATTGAGCTTATCTTGAGTAAAAGACTCGGAAATTCAAAGTCTTTAATGGGTCATTGAAAATCGTGGCTGTCGCATATTTTTTGTCTGATTCCTGTTTGCCGTGATCGGTGAATGCCGCCCACTGCAACAGCATTTTCGTTAGGGTGGATCCGATGAAACAAACGCTCTCTTCTCAACTAGGCCTTGAAATGCGTATCGCTCTGATGAATCAGCGTTACAAGAAACTAATTGGAATGCGATGAAGCAGCATTGCTAATTATTTCTCATAAACAGAGATTCCTGTTTCTAGAAACAGTTTTAATTTCGATTTTGCCTCTATTTAGAAAACGTCGCTTGTGTCCGATCAGCAGTCGCTCGGGCGATTCAGATGCATTCGGACTCTTCGGACCGAACAGCAGGATTCAAACATCAAAGTAATGCATCGAACAGTGTCGCTGTGAGGAGAGTGGTATTATAAATTAACAAAAATTAGTTTATAAATTCTTTTCCACAAAAGTTATCATTTTCAATTTTTTATTTGTTCCACGAAACAGAAATTTACAGGTATCTTATTTAAACAGACTATTTTTTAAAAAAGCTTTGATTGCATTTTCGAAAATGACCCTATTTTTTATCTCTACTGAATTCATTTTTTCCGAGGAATAGACAGCATTTACTCACTTACTTATATATATATATATATATATATATATATATATATATATATATATATATATATATATATATATATATATATATATATATATATTAAATGAAGGAGAAGAGAGAGATTTAATGAGGAAATTTAAGATTTTTTAATTTAAATATTTATTTCATCTAACTATTTTATCTAATCTTCAAGGGGAAAAATAAGATTTTGATCACGTGTTTTTTTTCCATCCATCTTTGTTTAAAGGATTCAAAACATGTGCAAGATTCACGCACTTGATTAAAATCACATTTAAGGAAATTTAGTATCGGCCTCAACCCAAAATTGAATGGAGTATTTTAAATTTAAATGGAAAGATATTACTATGCTATTCTCCTATAATTATGTACACAAGATATTATCTCTTAATTATCGTTATTAAATCTTTTCAATTCATTTATATCCAAATTGTTATAAGGGCATTTGATATACTAATAAGTTTTTATTCAAGTATTTTATACTCGGAGCTTTGCGTACTCTGTTTCCTTCAAGTCATTTGTGAAGGAAGAGCATTCGTATGCACGAATCCTAACAAGCACGTGATAATCTTTGATCAAATTTTGCAATGATCCACCGACAATCATTTGTGATAGACATGATTTTTTTAAATTTCACCATTATGAGAACTCTTGAAATAATATTACGCATTTAACGGACTAAAACAGGATATATTTTATTTGATAAATATGCTGTACATGTTCAGTTTCTTCAACTCGTTATTTAAAAAAATGCTTATGCTTAAAACTTATAAGTATGAATGTAAGAACCAATAAATTCTAGTGCAGTTATATTTTTCAAAAATATTATTTTTGTCCTGGCTCCCAGGCTTTTCCGGTACCTGGACACTTGAGGGGGGGGAACAAACCCACTGCGTGTTTTTCCATATTTGACTGAAAACCAAAAAAAAAAAAAAAAAAGAATTTCAATTTCCTTCATTTGCTTGAAGCCTGTGTTTTGATGGCCGCTCTTCAACGTGCTGCCCGAAGGAAGAGTTCATTCATCTTCTCAGAGGGGGTTATTAAAAATTCAATTTCCTGCGGAGGGGATTTCGAAGAGCAATAAAAACATTTCATTGAGGATAATCAAATCGCGCGCAGTGGAGTGCCTCACCCAGATACTTCGCGGCGATGATCGAGGCAGAAGAACGACACTTGAGGCCGGAATTTAATTGAAATGTCTCGGGCTTTCGTGACTGTGTAATGAATTATAGGGCTAATTGGCATGAAAAAAGGTCTTCTTACTTCGCCAACAACCGTAAAAAAAGTTCTCCATCCAAGACATGCAAAAAAATGAGGCATGTTTTTCCCGGTGTAATATTAACTTTTTCCAGGACAACCCCGGAAATGAAACGAACGCGCTGTCGCAATTTGCATTCGCTGCAAAACTGGAGTAAACCTTTACCTGCTTAAACCCAGTTTTTTCCAAACGGTACACACTATGTCCTGAAGTTTCTAAAATGAGCTTCAAAAGAAATACTGTTCAAATGTAAAAAAATCTTGTGAAGAGCTTAAATTTTAATTCGTAAGATATAAAATTTTGTCAAACACAATTAAACACATATTGTACATTATGTATAACTTATTTTGCCTATATATAATACACATAAAAACATATGGTACTATTTTTTGATTTTAAGATTAGCATAATGTTGACGCTTCATGCCAATTCAAACCGTAAAATGCAAAACTGGTATTTTTATTGAGCACAAAATGCAACATCTCCTGAGCACTGCTTGGGGCAAGATGTTAATAAGGCACCCAATAAGAGAATCGATTCGTAAACAAGAAGCATCCTTCACATAATTTATTTTAATTTTTTTATTTTAATTTAATTTTTTTTATATATTTTTTATTTAATTGTTTTATATTTTTATATTTTAATCTCAAAATGAATATAATATTTTTTACGCGTAAGCATATTTTTTATATTTACTTGATACTTTGTAATTAAGTCTGACACAATATTTTTGTTAATTAAAATATGTAATTTATTAGAAAACATTGAATGTGCATTTCTGTGCACACGGCAAATATTTTTTCTTACATAATTAGATTTTTAATAAAAAAGCTATTTTTAATCTTACCATGTGATTATAAAAAAGGTCTATCTAATAACATTATATTAGATTTGTTAGTACAATGTTGTATGCATACATTTTGTCCAAAAGTTTAGAGAAGATTATTGATTCAAAAGTTACTAATCTTCTCTAGAAATCAGAATTTCACTGTGTCTAAATAAGATAAAATCATATTTTAGTCAAATAATTCTTTAACATCGCGATATTGACATAAATTATGTATTGGCAGTAAAATGTAAAGGAAAAAAATCATTACATTTTGAGTCTAACGTTTTAAAATACTGCTGTACTAAGAAAAGTAATTTTTTCACAATTTAAATAATTACAATATTTATTAAAATGCTTATTTATAAGGCAAATAAGTAACGTTATAAATCTGCATCAAACTATGAATAAATGAGTGAGATTTTCTATCAGGGCTAATTTTTCTCCTCTTCTCTCCGTAGACAATTGTTATATTGACGACGTAAGATGTACTCACTCTTTTGTTTGTCCTTTTTTACCTGAATGCAGCGATGGTCGTTCATTTTTGTATTCTGTTTTTGACATTGTGGAAGTATGATCGGAGATAATGTCACGAAACGAATAAATGTTTCTAACTACTCGAGGATATAATTATTTTTAATTCTCATATCGTATTCCTTCTATTTCATTGCTTTGAGCTACAAACTCCGTTGAAATTAAAAAGTGTGTTTATGTAGAAGGAATCTATGCTCTGCGCTGAAAACACCCTCATGTTAGAAGACGATTGTAAAGATTGCACTGGAAATACGTTAACCAAAACATCTTTCGAAAAAAGCAAATTTTCCAGCACGCGCCCATAAATGTGGTTCTGAAATTTACTGGAAGCTTTAAATGCCAACCGAAGCCCATTTCCATTTTCTTCACATTTTCATCTGACTAATGCTTTTAAACTTCTGTTTGTGATATTATAACATAAAGGATTCTTCACACACGCACACACACACATATTCATGAAAGCACAATTGGACATCAACATTCTCTGGCTTCCAGTGAAATGCATGTCACTAGCTTCTGGGGGAGAATGGTGATTTGGCAAAAAAACAATATTTGCTATTCCTTATCGATGTCTAATATTTACTTAGCTTTGTTCAAAAGGCTCCTTTGCAACATAGTCTGCGATCTCACTCTTTTGATCAATGAGCAACAAATCGGACCCCTTGACACACACAATTTCTTTTAATCACAAAAGTACCTTTCATCCGCGTTATAATGTCTTTCCAAAAATAAGGATGCCGGCATATTCGGAAATGGAGATGCCTTATATATATATATATATATATATATATATATATATATATATATATATATATATATATATATATATATATATATATATATATATATATTGATTTTTTTAAATGGATGGTGGAGTTATGATAAAAAGGGAAATTTGAAGCCATACACATTTTTCAGTATTCCAAACGATGACAATTTTCAAAAGGGAGGACAAAAACTTGCTGCTCCATCCTTGAATCGAACAGAGTTCCGGAATGTGTTTTAGGCAGCTGCACATCGGCTTTTATTGCGATTCAAATTAATCACAAATCCCGTAATCAAAACTTTGAAGTGAAACAACTTGCGCCTTCAAATCAGCTAGGGACCAGCGCTTTAACATAAATTTCATTCCGCTGAAACACAACAGAATGAGGTTGAGAATGACAAACAGAATGAGGTTCGAATGTGAATGTTGTGGAGATAGGTGAATGTACACTTTAAGGCATTGATGGGTTCCAGAAGCTTGTTTGAAAGCAGTGTTTCATTGTTTGCAGGGCTCCGCCATGTCATTCCAGATCACATCCCTCCCGAGTACTCACCCGCTGCTCGTCCTCATCAACCCCAAGAGCGGAGGCAGGCAAGGGATGAGGTGAGTTTCCTGAACCCATTACTCAAACTTTGCGCGTCCGCTCAGAAATGTTTGCATTTTAATTCTTTGTATGTTATTATAAATGTTTCTTCAAAGAAATTCAGGCTTTTGCTCACAGAATTATGAAGACCATTCTAAAAGTATTCAACTTATTATGTTAGAATCATTATACTGGAAACTCTTTTAAATGATGGAAGACAAACTCTAATAAAATATGATTAACTCTAATAAAAGTTGATTTTCAATTTAATCTGAGCTTTCAAATGGTAATGCACTTCATTTTCAATATCACCTATGCAAATGAAAAATAATGACAAAGATTTCGTTTTAAACTTGTTAAATGACATTTCATAAAACGATCGATTTTGCAAATAGGTATTGCTAGTAAAGAAAGGATGTTTTCAAAAAATATTGGCAATACATTTAAGAAACCAATGCCAAAAAAAATCTTCATACATTTTGGAAATTGTATTCAAAGAATTTCCATAATATATAAAATTTATAAATGCTTATTAGAGAAAAACATGAAAATACTTTACAAAAAGTAAAAATTTTTGTTAATACAAAATCAAATGGAAAGGAAACAAAAAATGTATCTAACAGTAAAACATCTTAACATTTGCAGATATTCTTGAATCTCAGAAGGAACTTTTTAAATCACACACACATTTTTATGGAGATTTTCTGAAGTTTGGGTCCTCATTTGAATGCTCATAATTCATCACCGTGTTATTACATTAGTAATAACATGAAATGTCTACTTTTAACGCCCATTACAATACATGGTAACTATGTATTCGTTTTACAGGGCATAAGTAACTACAAATAAAAATGATCACAATATAAATAAAGATTCAGGTTATCCCCATCACTTTCAAATCTCACAAATAACTTGTTAGTTATTAATTTTTTGCTTTATAAACAGAGAATTTTATTTATTTCCTCATTAACAAAATGTTCTTGATTCCCATTTTTTATTTTCATTCATTTTAACTATTCTTCAATTCCCCTCCACACAAATAATAAAAAATTATATTTTTCAGGTTATAACAAAAATGTGTCTCTTAATGAAATTATTAAATCCTAATAAGTAATTAAAACAATTATAAAGTGTGTTAGTTAAATTTATTTAAAAGTTTTCTTGAATAATTTATTATTAATGTTTTTAATGTGTTAGTTATATTTGTTTTTATGTGTTTCATCAATTAAATAAGTTAAGTTTAAGTTAAATAAGTTTTCGCTCTGTTAAGCTAATAACTTAACAAAGCCAACTGTGATATAATTAATTAAATCGCAGCACTTTCCTGTTATGGTTTTATTTCAACTACTGATAAATCTAATGTGTACACACAATTATAATAAAAAAGTTTACATTTTTAAATTCTCAAATATTGTGTTTATTAAGAATGCCTCTCATTTTCAGCCCCATCTCCCTTTAATGAGTGGGTAATTTATTCACTTCTGTGTCAAACAAATAAAATGCAGCTGTCATTTATAAACGAATAGTTACCATCTAAAAACTGTTGATAAACCAGGAAGTATAGAAAATCGTCATGAGATTTATTTTTCTTTTGCTGTTTGTAGCTCGCGGCTGTAAATGTATCAGTTTATTAGAATACGTAAAAAAAAAAAAATGAGCAAACAGAAATAACTGGAAATATTTAATTAAATAGCTTCATTTGTACCAGAGGAATGTATTTTAAAAATGTATTATTATGTATGCATTTCTTATTAGCTTTTCGCACTTGGTTTATTTGTTCTTTGTACGAGTTATCCTTTTTCTTCCGTCGTAAGCATCCAATAACATCTCTCTCTTTTCAGGATATTGCGAAAGTTCCAGTATTTACTGAACCCGAGGCAAGTCTACAACTTAGCGAAAGGAGGACCGATGGCAGGGTAATACGGCTTCCGCTTCCTCTGCGATTTCTTTAGCTACTCTTTTACTTTTTGTACATTCTTATCATCATTTACAAGCAAAATTTGCAAGACAATTTTTTGTAACATATCGACTTTTTTAAATTCATTTAAAACTGCTGTAAATAATATAACGCAAGTAATCGCAAAGAAACACAAAGTAAGTCTATTATTCGTCTGTAGAACTGTAGTCTTCTAAGACGTCCGCAATCGTCTACTGCGCTGCCTTCTGATGGGTGGTTGTGTTCAAGCCGTCCAAAATCTATAAATACACCATGTTCTGTTCTCTTAGTTTAGTATATGTGTAATTTCTTTCTTTGTAACTTGCTTCATTAAATATTCTTTTCGCGATTCATTTAACGAATTACAACAAAAATAACTCTTTTTTCACAAGTTTCCATGGATTAAACGAAGCACAATGATATGATAATTTTAAGAACTATAAAATAATGATTTTTAAAAGTTTAGATTAGATTTGAAATCGGATATCATTTAGTATCACATAACTTGTTGCTAACTTTAAAACTGTTGGCGAGGATTCCTGAAGGACCTTACGGGAAGATGTTCCACAGGTGAATTCCAAGGGGGAAACCCCCCACCCAGAGAGACGTTCCTGCAGAAGATTGGTCTCCAGCAGTGGACCCTTTCTTTCTGAGCTGCTCTTCAGAGCTCAAGGTGACCCGGGTGCAGCCTGGTGAAGAGGTTTCATTCCCGGCACCCCAGGCTTGTAAACCAGCAGTTCTCGGGATATGAAAAGACATTCGTGGCGCAAGGAATGCCTGAATGCGGAAATGAAAGGACAGCGCCCGGTTGGAGTCGCGTGCTCGCTGTCATAGTCGTCCGCATTCACCTGTCATGGAGGGCCGACCTGTTAGAGGGCTTCATTGAACTCTCACACGGATTCCATGGCAAGGCTGGAAACCCGACAGATGCGCGCGCAGCAACCCTCTCCAGTTGTTCAACTGGGACTGAGATCGAACTTCAACTCCAAAGGGCTCACTGCTGTCACCACTGAGCTGGGTAACACTCCCTACTTAGGGAGGGGGAAATTTTCTGACATGAATCAGCTACGTAAATTAAAGCGCATTAAAAATTCAACAGTGTTTTCTTAAACGAAATATAATTTATGAACAAGGTTTAATGGTGGTTAAAAAAAATTGTCTAGTAAAAAAATACGTTTACGTTTGTAAATCTTTTTGTGATGCAAACAGAAAATTAACAGTTAACCCATTCAGTTTGCAGATGTACAAAGACGTGGCCAACTTCCGGGTCCTGTGCTGCGGAGGCGACGGGACGGTCGGCTGGGTGTTGGACACCATAGGTAAGCTTCAAAAGCTATTTCTTACATTAAGCATGCAGTCGCACACTCAGTTAAAAATTTCAAATCTGAATGCATGTAATATTTGTGTAAATAAACGAAACCATTTTAAATTATGAAATGGCTATTTTTCTGTTGTACGAGTATTTTTGAGAGTGAAATTTTCACAAACCTTCATTTTAATGAATTGTTTAAGTTTTCTTAGCGTTTTAATTAAGTTATTTTAATGAACGGAATTTTATTTTATCTGAAATATTTTTTTCTATAATCATAAAAAATGTAAATATTTGAAGCTGAATAATGACAGAGGGTTATCTTCATTTCTGTTAAACATGTGTTTTATAGACATTTCATACTAATAGTAGAATATTTTTATTCTATTAGTATGAAATAAATATATAGCTAATAATAACAGATTTTTAAAATTATTTTGTTATTAAATTAAATAATTTTATTGTCACTAACCATAAAATAGGCGCACTTATCTTAAGGACTCGTGTGAATAGTATTTGTATTTCTCATTGGATCCATATCACTCCAAAAGATTACGAAATACGACATGGTTCCCTTTTCGAATATCGATTTCATCCATTAGAAGTATACTAATCATTATGTAGAATAAGTGTGAATGATTATTTAGCTTTGAAAAGGCTATATTTTCAAACATTTTACCCACGTTGACTCGTAATTTGGACAATAGTCATATGACGAAGTTCCACCTGAACTGGCGCTCCCTTTTCATCCACGCAAAACCAATGCAAGAACTTTGGACGGATTAACCGAAGAACTTGGAACATAGATTAACTTGAACATGCCCACACTCCACGGAATTCCAGCATTACAGTGGCGGAGAATATACAAGTATACACATGAAACACATATGAATAGAAACACAAACTCACTTAGTTTGTACACTCTCTACAAGTACTCATTATGCATCACATTTGGTGACATGTGACACTTCCAGACGATAATCGAACTCATTCCATACACTTTGAAGCACACAACTAGTGTTCTTGAATTAACAATACTTACCTCAAAATTCTTTACTTACATAGTAATTTTTTCAATTATCTCTCCTAAAAGTGCATTATACAACTATAACATACTCATAATTGGCATATTCAATAATACAAACACTTTTCCTGGTTTACACTTCTCTTTTAACCGGTATTAAGTTAGTATTACTTCACCTGATTAAAAAAGTAGTCACCAAATATATACAACACACAAATTTGGATTCTTTTGCAATTTGTGATTCTATTTTCATACCTCTAATATGAGCAGAAGTAATACTTTTAAAAATATAGTCTTTTCATAAATGGATGAATCGCTTGACTATGAAATAAACAGCATGTTTCTTTTAATACCCTACTTATTATCTCAATTGAATATTCAGAAATTTAAGAGAGAAAGAAATTAAGAGGTATTTTCTTTTGTTTTGCAGATAAAATGAACTTTGCCAATCCACCTCCGGTTGCTATTCTTCCTTTAGGGACCGGAAATGATTTAGCTAGATGTCTTGGATGGGGTCCTGGTAAGTCCTTGTACTTCCACAATATATATATATAACTCTAATAAAATACGGAATGTTCCTGCTGCAGTAGATTTATGCGATGTTTACAGCGTGACCGTTTGAGCAGGTGCCTTGCTGCGCAACAAACTAGTGTCATGACTGCATCTGCAAAATAATTGTAAACTAGATTAATTTTTTCCAATTTACAATCTGCATTTATCACCATGAAAAACATTCTTAATAAAACAATTAAATGTTCAGTATACTCAAGTTGTCTGAAAAATTTTATTTAGATTTAGAAATGAATTCTTCTCTGAAATGCCTCTGTACATAATACAGTAGAACTGCAATTATCCTAAATCGGTATATTCCAATCGCTGACTATCCAAATCACTTTCAAAATTTCAGAAAACAAATTAGTGAAAAAGAAGAGGCAAAAAAGAAAATGGAAAAAGCTCAAAAAAAAAGGAAATGTGAGAGAAAAAGAGGAAGATAAGAAAAATGTGTCACTTGAGGGATTCAGAAGCAATTTTTTGAAAATTCTTGGATATTCAGAAGGTAGTGTTGAAGATATAGGCGAAAAGATTATGAAAGTCCGAACCATGCATTTAAAATTGCAAATGATGGTGAATTAATTGAAAGTGTCGAGGAAGAGGATGACCTTTATGCAAAAGCTGAAACAGCAGACACGGGACTATCAGCTTGTGATGCATTTGCCAGCTTTGAAGTGAATGGAGCGTCAACACGAGTGGGACCAAATGCACATTTTCACTGTCAAGCCGATGCGTGACGTGGCTGCACGAAAATTGATAAAAGCAGAAAAATTTACTTCAAACCAGGTGTTCAGCAAGCAATGATATACAAACTGTGTTACTGAGCAGCACTTGTAAGTACCTACATGTAAATGTGTTGTGCTTTTATATTTTTCTTTAATATATATATATAGTTTTTCACCAATTTTCAACATACAATTATTTATTAAAATAAAGTCTTTTTTTGAAAAATTGATTCGTATAATTGGAGTTCTATACTGAGATAAGTATTTACATATCACTAAATAGGCTAAATTGCTGTTTAAAATAATCACACAGTGATACTGCATTTATTCGAGCTTCTCAAATTATAAGACTAATTTCATTGTTTATCTGATTATGACACGGGTGATAAAACTGCATAAAATTTCCTAGTAAATTCTTTGAATTAACGTATGTTTTAGCGCAATGTAATTTCTGCTTTCGTTGCGCATTTCTAAAATAATACAAGGTGTTTCATATTGGATGGAATAAAAAGAATAGCGCAATGGATTTATTCAGCCATAACGCATTTATTCTGAAACTACATTGATACGCAGAACAGTGATGGAAGCAGTACGAGCTGCTTATGCAAGAACAAAAGCCCAGGACAAAAAGCAACAGAACCCGAAGTGATTGAAAGAATTTGTGAATCGTTTTTACGGAGACCCTCAAAATGACGTGCAGGTGCAGAACTGAATGTCCCTCACACATTGTTTTAGGGAAGGGTTTTCAATTCAAGCCATACAGATATCAGGTGGTCCAGGCTTCAAAACCTGCTGACAAACCGTTGCGTCAGGACTTCTATTCAAAATTTCTGGCGTGAATGGATTCGAGAACCGACTGGTGTTTACCGATAAAGCCTCGTTCCATTTATGTGGCAGAGTTGATTGCCATACTTTATGCAGTTCAAACACAGACAGTAAGTTTATAAATCAGTAAATATCACGGAATATTTTGCACGCTTCCAACTCATCACTTTTCGATCAATATATACGTTTTCTAGTTTCATTCATTAGCGCCAATATATGTATGAATATTTAAGAATAGACACATTATTTAAATATATACATAAATTTCTAATTTTGAAGATGCGAATAGAAAAAGTTTAAACTTTCAGGTATTGTTAGTAATTATTCTGACATGATGCAACATACTTTAAACAAAAATCAGTTGGTCAGTGTTTATTCAAAATAAAGCAGAAAGAGGGGCCTTTGATTTAGTCTTCTACTATTCCAAATTTTTTGCTATTCTGAAATTATCCGATGACCTCTTTTCACTGCTTCTACAGTAAAATAAACATGGTTCTTAAAATGCATTTGCAGCACTTGACAATGGTAATACGGGTGTAACAGAAAATACCAAAAACTAGCAAAATGAAATTTTGAAAAAGTTGGTCATCTGAAAATCCGATTTCAGTTCACTGATACGCACTTGCTCATCAATAAAGGTTAATTTTGAGAGCGAAACGAAACTAGAAGAGAAAGGAAGCATAAAGATGTATGTTATTGAAAAAAATCCTGCATCTTCAATGTCTGAAAAATAAAAAAGAGTAAGTGGATAATTTTTTTCTTTGCAGGCTATGAAAATGAAAGTCTTCCTAAAATTCTGAAGAAACTGGAGAAATCCTTACCTTGCCCAATGGATCGGTGGAAAATTGAAATAAGCACTTCTGGCAACAGTGACGAAAAGGGGGATCCAATACCCTGCACTATATTCAATAACTATTTTTCCATTGGCGTGGTTAGTATGGAATCATTTCTAAGCAATTTGATTTTAACATGATTTCATACTTTTTGATTTTGAGGCAGTTTATACACTTCAACCAAACTCGCATACTTAAAATTTGAGGCATTCACAAAGATGTCTCTATTGAGTAGAATATGTGTTTCCTGTTTAAATTCATGCTTTTCATTATTATATGGCGTGTTTATTTTCAGGTATTTATTTGTTTTATGCTACAGTTGTTTCGGTATGAGAAATATAATATTTTGCATTTTTACCATCTGTGAAAGCATTAATTTTCTTTTCACCAAAATAGTAAGGTTTCTCCTATTTTACTTCGTAAAGTTTTAGGTTGAGTGTATTAGTATAAAAGTTCAATAAGTCATAATAAAATTCTCATTTCTCTCTCTCTAAGTTTCAAAGAACTATTTTCAGTAGGTTTCATAAATTGTAGGCAGATTTTAAAATTTTGCGGAAAAAGCTTTTCGCAAAATTACTTTATAACTTTTCAATAATGAAATTTTAAATTATACTTCTTTTATTTTGAATAAATTTCATTTGACTTTAAAATTACCTTAAAATATAATTTTTGGCAAAAAGATATTTTTAAAAAAATACCATGAAGAATATGTCCGATTGTGATGGAATTTCGTTAGCAAAAACATTCTGACTGAACATGCGAATGATAAAACTTTCCAGGAGAGTAAACATGAATTGCGGTCTTAGTGCGTACTTCTGCTGAGCAACTCACATAGTATAAAACCTGTAACTGAGGTGGAAAATTCAACTTTTTGGTTTCCACCCTTGTAATTCTCTAACAAAATAATGAATGTCATTACGTTTTCAAAGACCTTATGATGACTTTCAACGTGGTCGCATTGATGGAATGCGAGAAGTTGGGTGCAACATACAGACACAGCTATGCAGTGGTTGCTGCGACCGATGAACGGAAGACTCTGGACGGAATGAATGCGAGGTAACATCGGATGATTGTTCGACAGGCCCAAACTGCTCCAACGCTATGATTCTCTACTGTTAAACGTACTACAGACTCTTACCCCAAGTCATACTGAACTGGCGCACTCAGTAGCAAAAGCGGCCGCTGGTCTCCAGGAAGTTTCTGTTCAGGTTACTCAGTCCCCCAGCAGTGTAAGACACATAAAAACTACCTGATGACAATATGGCAATCCCGTTGGGATAAAATGATTGCTGGTCTTGGAAGTTTAGCTCATACTCTGGTCCCGAATGTGAACACTTAGAGGAATTGGTCCTACAGTTATCTGTCGACTCCTTCTCGCAAATCATGGCCGTTTTCCAACTTACTTCTGCAAATTTTTAAACAAGCCAATCATTTGTGCCTGTGGTTATTGTCTGAGGGAGATAACTTACACTATCTTTATAAATGCCCATTGGTCTTGGATTTTAGGCGATCTCTTCCACGTAATCTCCAAGAAATTCAAGTGTATAAATTACTATTAAACCCAAGATCTCGTCAAATTATATATATATATATATATATATATATATATATATATATATATATATATAACGAAACTTTGCTATGTATCTCAAAATGAGGATAAACTTATATTTTAAGATGACTTTTGGTTCATACTTTACACAAGCTCATGCTCTCGAGCACAATTCCTAAGGCTGAGTATTTGCTTGTTCGGGTTTAACCGGGCACCATTGGATTAATCCTCTCATACATCACCTTTTAAGTTATTTATATAGCATAGGGACAAGTTAGTTACACTTATCCTTGGTTTGTGTAGCAAGTTGTTACACTTTAAGTTTTACGTTGTCCTCATGTGAGGAACAGTTTTCCCCTTGCCTTACTTTTCATTTTAGGGCATATAACTTTTCGCTATACCACTTGGTGGGGTCGGTGCTAAAGTGAAATTCTACTTATCCCAAGTCGTTCAGTTACCAGAGAATACATTCGCAGACGGCCCACCTGGTTACATACACAGGCGACCTCCTGCGTATATCGTCAGGAAACAGTGTTTCAAAGTTGGAGACCTGTTGCAATATCGTAATAAAACGTCTATTGGAATGGGCTGAAAGATACTCTCTCTGAGCCTTTAGTCTCTACGGCAACCCTATCTCAATTATTAATGATTTAAAATATATCTCGGTATTATTATTGACAATTATTTTAACTAACAAGAGCATTTTAAATTCATCTTGGGCAAAGAAGAGATTATGAAAAGTAAAATAAACCGAATTTTGGGTGCTTATTAAGGATTCAGTGTTAAAATAATCATACTTTACAATTATTGAAAACATTATTCTATATGGCACTCCTATTTGGTTTAGAAAAGTTGTTTTGTTGTTGTTATTTTTCATCCCAGATGAGATGTAGTTAAGCTAAACCATCTCCATAAAACTAAAAATCATTAAAAAGTCTAAAAATAAAATAAAATTCTCCAAAACCGCGTTCACAGTAAAATTCAGACAGTCTAGAATATTTCTCGAGGAGGCCTAATCAGACTGGCACCAGTGACACTCCAGAAAGACTTTCTGACCCTGTTGAAAAGTTTAGAAAAGTGAGCAAGATTTAAAAAAATAATCAAAATTAAAAGAGCGGCTCCTTTGGGTATTACTCGTCTTCCGGACCGCTCCCACAGATGCGCTCAACGTATTTCCAATAAACCTAGTGGCCGCTATCGAATCCACAGTATTCAGACTAAAATTTTCCGATTGTAATGTTGATTTTTTTACAGAATTTTTCTGTATGATGGAACAAAATATCTAAATAGATCTCTTTATATTTCCATCATTAACCTTGGATTTATTTTATTTATAAATTTAAATAAGAAGTTCCGATGACAGATTTGTTCTAAAGTTCCGAGATTGGCGATCGTGTTGGCACAGGCTCTATTGCCTTAAAGCAAAACAATATGCGTCAGTCATGACATCAGATTAAATGACGCTTCAAAATGTAATTTCAAAGCAGATACATAGTATAAAATGCACAGAAATGAACGTTGCTATAATTTTCTTTTCGCAAGCTAATTTGTCAACTCAAATTTATAACGTAAGAAGTAATATATAATGATGTGTATTTTGTAGTGTAATATATAAAAAATTGACAAAAAGTTATAATTTTTGGTATCATTATTAATTTTTTAAATGTATTTATTTGCTTAATCTGATATACTTCAGCACATATTGAATATATTGGGTTAACCAAAAGCTCGTGAAAAATGTAAGGGTTCATAAAGAAAAAAAAAAGAAATTATGATAAAGGAGTGTGGTTTGCATTTTTTATCAGCAAATTTCTGAATGTAATCCGATTAGGCTTTGTTGATCAAGATGTTTTATTTGAATGGATGGAGAGTCAGCAAATGTTGCGCTGCGAAACTTTTGCACGGCGAACTAACTGAAGAAGAATGGTCTTAAATCTTGTCTTAAAGTACTAAAGCTTGTCAAACGGTTCGAAGAAACTGGTTCTTTGGAGGATCGGTCAGGAAGTGGAAGACCCTCGTTACAGCAGTGAAAACCGCTATGAATGATATAAAGGCAAAATCGTGCACGGGGAGTATTAGTGTTCGCAAAGCTAGAAAGCTATTGTGTGTTCTCAATCTTCCATTCTGCGTATCTTCCATGAGCTATTGCATCTCTATCCCTACAAAATGCAGTCAGTCGTTGTATGAGAAACAATCGTGAGACACAGCTGCGAGGAAATCATTTACCAAGTGCAAAGATTGAAAGAGACTCTCGGTGGTTATTTATCGTTTTCTGGATTGATAAGGCTCTCTTAGCACTCAGAACATTCTTATGCAGACGAACCCTCTGCCACCATCCAAGTTGTCAATATGGTATAGCCTCACTTAACCTTCATTGTCAGATCATTCTTCTTTGATAAATTGTGTCCCATTTCTGTTGGAAAACATGCACAGTAACCGCTGAGAGTTGTTTCACTCTTTTGCTTGACAAAATCATGTTCGCGTCAAATCAAAGAAATGTGTTATCAGCAATAAACTTTATATTAGCGCCGCCGTGCTATGCCAATCCAATAAAATTGTTCCTATTGAGTACCTTTGGTAAAGAACAGAGATATCAATCAAAGACGCGTGGCCTCCACGATCACCCGACTTCTGCTCGATATCTGGCTGTGAAGCTATTTAAAATCACTTTTGTGCCATTCATCCTGTTCATGATGGGCTGAACTCAAACATTCTGCCTGTCGTGAGATTTCTGATATTCATTCTGACATGTTGTTTTGAGTTGTAATGGAGTTATGGGTCGACTTAGTTGTGCCTCTCTGTGCTCTGGAAGTCATGTTGATTAAATGTTATCGCAAGAATAAATGAATGGAGCTTAATATATGTTGCGCTGTTCATTGTTTCTGGTCATCAGCAGCCTTTACCGGTTGCTTCTTAACTGAAACATTTTGCTACTAAATAAGCCAGACTTTCTTGTGAGCCCTTTCTTGCAAACTGCACTTCTTTATTAGTTTTTTTTTCTTTATTAATTTTTATAGTTTTTACGAACTTTTGGTTTACCTGTAATTATTTTCTTGTATATAGAGTTACCAAAAAGCTCTTGCCGTTATAATGGGCAAAAAACTCATTTCATTTAATGATCAAATAAATTAAATGAAGTCATCCAAAAATGTGTTTCATATTCATATTGTTAATAGTGTTTGCATCTGGCGCCTTTTGCCAATGTGTCTCCATATTTAGAATTACCTCGATGTAAAAATAGGGAGGGGTGAACACAAAAGGGTACACAAGTGCTAATGTCAATCTCGATCTAAATCTTCTGACTTGAATATCTGAAACTAAGGGCTCTTCATTACGTTCATACACAGTGCTATCTCTAAACGCTTGAAATATTCAGATATTTGATGCAGCGATTGATAAGCCTACTTCACGACCTATAAAGTTATAGTACCGAAGTAGTTGCCACGACACATTTACTAGTCCTCATTTCAGTACAAGCTGGATTGATCAAAGTGCATTATTGACCTAATTTTATAGCTATAGATATCGCTTTTCTAGGCCCACGGGTTTTAAATCCCGGGATGCATATATTTGCATACCTATTCTCATTTTATTCAATGGCAGATCAAAAAGTGGCAAAAAGGCTACCTAATGCCACGTGGCCTAAATTACGATCGAATTCTCTTACAGGGAAAGGTACGAGGATCAGCGAGAAATTATGTCATTTAATTATAAAAAATGAGCAATGCAAATTTTAATGGAAAAACATTTCTGCTACTTCCTTTACTTCTCTGCATGATCTGCAATGAAACAATCCTTAAATCTATTCAGAATTTTTACATTTCCTATCTGCTCGTTAAATCTGAGAAACACTGAGGCTTCTGCCAAAAGGTATTTCTATCTTTGTCCAGTTTCTTCGTCCATGTCCTAAGACTTCTGGGAGGAGAAAAAACTGTCATCATGGAAAAATTCTGAACAGATCTAACAAATATGTAGATTCAGGAGATAGTTAGGTAGAGAAACGAAGGAAATTGCATGCATGTAAACGACTGTTTCTATGAAGAGTTTTTATTTGAATTAGAAATGAAAATATGTTTTGCATTTTTGTAATGAAACAGTCTTTATTTCTAGATGATTTTTGTACATAGGTGATAATTTTTAAATGAGAAATCACTTAATTTTATTTAATCCAAAATAATGTCAAACAGGAGTTCCTATTCCTTGGACAATTATTCATATATTTCAATGTAAGTAAACTTGAATCTCACTTTTAGTGTGTTATTAATTTACATGAAATTAAGTTTCCCATGCAAAAAAAACTAATGTCCTTGAAATAGTTTTGTATAATTAATACATATTTAAACTTTTAATTAAATTACTATTATTTAAAAAGAAAAACGTCAGCAAACTAGAAAATTAAATTTAATAATTTAATATTAAAAATGACATTTTATTTTTTATTCAACAAGATTATGGAATAATATCTTTTAAAATTTATTGTGTCAAATGAGAAGATCAGACGTATAATTAAGTTTTTGAAATGATTATTCTTGTACGATGTTTCATCCAATAACGGTAGGGCGAGCCATTCAAATGAACCCTGCGTTTAATTTGCATTCACTAATTTATCTTAAGTGGATTGTTTAGAGTAAAGATAAAATGTGAAATAGAAAATGAATTAAAATACATGTGTTTTTGGGTTTTTACATGATTATCATATATATTATAATTAGTTCAAACTAAAAATACGTAAATATAAAATAAGTTATTTTCTAATTTGTAGTATTAAAATGTTCATTAATATAATGTCTTAATTATGTTATGAATTTTTTAATTTTATAATCAAATCTTCAGAAGTGGTTGATGTAAATAATTTTATGATATTTGCACGACGCGTATATGAATTTCTACTCCTAATTATGAGGTAATAAATTGCTCCATCTTTGACCTAGATTCTATTATATATTCATCGCGTATCACATAATACTAGAATTTTAGTTTATTTCACTTCTCGATTTGCAATCTAGTAATTATAGCATTGATGTTCACATTTAGTTTGCATTTTAATTGCTTATAATAATAGTTACAAATTAAAAGCGAAGGATTCATTCGTTAATGTTTCATTTCAGAAGCAAAAAAAATCATGCCAGTCAAAGTATTTTTAAAGTAATATGAACACATTATTGACTTTTCCTATTTACAATTATTGTTGTTTTGGCATTGAAATTCCAAGAAATATTTAATTTGTTAATCGTTCAATGCTATTTCCCTGGTAGTGTTTTTATGAACGTAAATATAATAAACTAAGCAGTTAAATTCTTGAATTTTTCTGAAAGATCCTCTCTTTAGGAATGTTTCGAATCAGTCAGCGTGCAGAGACAGGAGGGATTCCCATTCTGTTTAACCGTTTGCCATCAGATTTAAGTTATAATTTTGCTATTTAAAAGGGTGTCAAAGATATATTAATGATTAAACAAATCACAATTTGAAACTTTTTATATGTTTACAATCTTAAGTATTCCTTCATGAAACACAACTCTTAAATGTGAAATAATAAACAAAAATTTCTCATAAAAACCACTTAATTATGTTTAGTTGTAAAAAGGGAAAACAGTATCTTAAAACTCAATGGATTCCGATATTTCATGAATGGGCCAACTGATTATGAAGCTTCGTCCCAACCTCATGGCTGCCACTCATGTCATTTGGACAAGCGCTCGCCCACGCAACATGAAGGTTTCGTTTTAATCAAAGTACCTCGAAGGTGGTGAAAGTGCGTCTTTGCTATTCCGACGCACCACCAGAGGCCGTACTCTCTCATGTTTGGATCTGGAGGGGAAAGAAATTTTCTCCAGACCATTACACCTATGGTTCATCCGCCGACCACAGGGTTTATTCCAATTTCATTCATGTAAGAAATAAGTATGTCATGAGGTGTCACCCAGTTTACAAATCGAAAGCGACACACGTATGTCAACGCTTTTACAGAGCATTGTTTAATGTGCATCTTTAACATTTAATTCATTTATGTTAAAAAATATTCGTCTCAAACTGTCTTATTCCAGAGTTGAGTGCTTATATAAGCCATAAAACTTGAATTTTTCAATGACGAATTACTTTTTTAATTTTTTAGATATTAAATGCGTTTTCTATAAATATCAAACCCCAAATCAATTCTCACTGCAGACTTTTTAATTATAGCCAAGAGAACTTTATTCCTGTATTCTTAAGGATTCCGCGTCCATTGAGATCCAATAATAGAAACAGTGTATTTGCAAGCCATGGAGAAATTTTCACTGACATGATGTTCTCTAAATTTTTCTTCGGATAGATATCCATATCTAAGACATATCCATTCCCAAGAAGATTACTTCATTCGTGGGACGGCGCTCTTCTCCGAGTCCCCCCGGCCTCTTCCGGAACGAGAGCGGGATCTTTTGGGTGCCGAAACGCACCCTCCGGTGTGAGAGCCTCAGATGGAAGCAGGGACCAAGTTTCGTCCTGCCACCCCTGTAGGTATCCTTTCACTTGGAGCGACTTGTTGAATATGCCACCTCAGTGTACGTGACAGATCTTCTGACTGACTCCATGTCTCTCCTCTTATTTATCAAAGGATTGAATACGGAAAATCTTACCATTAACCCAAAGGGGCTTCCTATTTTTATTTTGCTCGTCTCACTGAAACATCTTAAGGATTATCTAGTGATAGATTCTTATGACACGCGTGTTACACAACTTGTTCTGTCTTCAGTATAAAGAAATTCCAAGAAGGAAAATCGTCCTTCCTTTGCAGGAGAGGCAGGTAATGTTAAGCACTTTTCAATCGGTCACATGTTTCATTGCATTTGTCATTCAAAAAATGAGCCTTCCTTACTACGTTAGAATTTCCCTCTGAGTGTTACAAGACTACTTTAATCCTTTCCAGCTGATTTATGTCCTTGAGGTTAGAATGAATGAAACTAATTACTATCGCATATGCTTTTTATTTGATTGAAACCAAATTTCATTGCATTGTAACATAATCTGCATTTGAAAACTATTTTTACAGGATGCTTCAATAGCTATAAAATTTCACTTAGAAAGAGAGAAACACCCTGAAAAATTTAATAGTAGGTAAGTTATTTGAATTACATATTTGAAGTATCTTATAATAAAGAAATGTAATATTTAAATGGTATCTAATATTATTTATAATATCTTTTACTCGTTTGTTAAATTTATTCATGATTGCAATCACTTAAATAATTTTTGATAAGCTAAAGATAAGAAAATGTTTTGATGTTTGCGGCATTTTATATGATAAAAAATGAAATCCATAAACCATTCCTCCTCGTGAGACTGAGAACGCTTGCATGACACTTGTTTCATACTTTATACTCCATTTTATATTTGTGTACTGAATTTAGAAAATTTGACTTTTTTTCAACAAAAGCATGACTGGGGAATGATTCTTCAAATTAAAATGGGAATGTACATTTTTCTTCTTTGCATTTTTCACACATTCTTACACATTAGCTACTCTGCAATCAACACCTTAATGCCTAGTGAAATAATTGTGGCGAAATCCTATTCATTGACTTCTGAACAGCTTTTCAGTGCGCTTTCCGGATATTTTAAATCTAAATTCAGGATCTGCCACACATTTCCAAAATGATGGAAGAAATACGTGTAAAAATGCTATTCCTGAATTTCAGGAAAAATTTCCGTTTTCTATTAATTTTGAATGCTTTATTAAATTTATTTTTGGAATTCATAATTTTTTAAAGTTATTAAAATTAACTTTCCTAATTAATCAACATTTGATTACACTACAAAACGCTTTCATGTCATTTTTCCCCAAAAAAACCCCCAATAGTCTTTTTATAGAGAATGGGGATGGATCGAATATATTGTGAGAATGAATTTGATAATATGTGCTATATATAAGTTGTTCTTCATGTATTGATGTTATTTTTGATCCAACAAGCAAATATATATGATATACAAATAGATTTCTTCTCAACTTTTTTCTGTCAATCCTCGGCAATTCCTTCCAAAGTTCTCCTCCTCAAGATTGCAGAATTTTAACCAGAGACCAAATTATTTCAAATATTCAAAACAAACTGAAAAAAAGTCAACAAGTAAGAAAAATCGGATCATTTCTGTTTTAAAATATAAGAGTTTTTGAAATTGTAGCGTTGCAGAAAGCAACGCAAGCCAAACAGATCTAAAGTAGGGAGGAGCATATGTTCCTTAGGGGCTTCATTAAGTAGTTTTATATACGAAAGTAATATAAATTTAACAATATTTCAATATAAGTTACTCCATTTTTATTTTGAAAAATTAAATAGCATCGTGAAAATTAAAAATTTTTATGTATTCTTGAAGAAGTTTAGAAATATTTATTCCCATGCGACGGAATTTTCTCTGAAATGGATGACATCGTTACACGTTTATCAGCTGGCCTGGTCTGATTAAGGTTCACCAAAATAATTTCATCCATTGCGCATGTGCTTGAAGCGAATCACTATTTTTATCAATTGCGCTGAAAGTGGTACGTATACTACGACTAAAATTTCATCGACTGTGTTTAAAGTGATGCCGTCCATTACTAAAATAGTTTTATTTACATGTAAATCCTCTGAGATGAGAGCAGTATGTAAATCATTCATCTTTTAAATGTGCTCCCCTCTAAACATAACTGCGATGAAAACTGAATAAAGTGCGTCCACAGAAATATAAGCAGTGCTTTCAGGAAGTGATTTTGAGATTTCTCGCTATTTCAAAGTGAATGGTTTCTTGACACACAAACTCATCAACTCAATTTCTGTAGCTTTCAGGTGCAATAGACGCTCGTTTTTATGAACTTCTAATTTACGATCTCTCCTGAATTTTCGAGCTATTAGCTCTTTATAGGGTTCTATAGGCGCAATGTAATTTTATTACCCATTTACGAATTAGAGAAAAATTAGAAAAATCTCTTTTATAAACCTCACATTTGTGCATTTATTTATTTTTTTCCAAATTTCTTTCATTTTTTTTATGGTTGAAAAATGTGGGTTGACGTTTTTTGAGGAGAATCACAAGTCCTTTAAATTGTGATGATTGACTGCAATATCCTTGTTGAAATCTCAACTTTTTTGAGTAATTCATTTTTTTCTATACAACAGAATATAATCAATAGCTAAAATTTCAAATATTGAAAGTTATTTTTTCAAAGAGAAATCACATGGTATGGGGTCACTTCAAGAAATGTAGGCTCAATGCCTATTGTCAATGTGTGCTTGAAGTGATATTGCAGAAGAAAGGCCATTTTGCCAATCAGACCTTATTGAAGAAACCGTCGCATTTCGAGAAGACCAGAAAGCTTCCCTGATGACGCTGCTCACTTTTCCGATGAGCGATCACTTTCACCGATCAAACCGAGGACGAGGGCCTTCGCATTGATTAACTGTTGAAAAATTGTTCCTCGAAATGTTATGCATGAAAATACAGAAAAAAAGACTTCAACTACTAAAAATATATTATCAGATTTAAAATACATTTTATAATTTATTTATTACGGTGTACAGAAAAAGTTAGTCTTACTTTCATAGCATAACCTGTGAGTATGATAATCGGAAAACTTCAAACAATGCATTTCGTTCTTATGTTTCAGGATGAAAAACAAAATGTGGTATTTTGAATTTGCAACATCGGAGACATTCTTTGCAACTTGTAAAAATCTGCATGAAGATGTTGATATAATGGTATGTATAAAAGAGAGTTGCTTAAAGTCATTTTATATAGAAACAACTTTCTGTTCTGAACTATTGAGTTGACTGTTTCACCAACATTGAAAAAATGAATAGTATTAAGAAGTTATTGCTTCGATAGATTCCTTTTAAAAATGCTTCTTATATACTAATTGTTCAATACTATTTTTCATGTAAAATTAAACTTTTTCCTCAACTTTCTTTTTTCTTTTAACTCTTTCTCCCAAAAACTTGGTATATTTTTAAAGAAAATGTTCATTAGCTCTTGAAGAAAATGTTCTCTTAAATTTACTTAAGAAAGTCTTATAACTATAAAATATATGCAATCATTTCATATTTTAAAATAACTAAATAAGGTTGTTAAAGATGGTCTAATTTTATTTGTTTCAGCGATCATTTTTTTTCGAATGAACCGTTTTTAGAATCTACGAGTACTTTACTAAGAAATAAGAAATCAGATAAATTCAATTTAAGTCCTGTAAATTTAAATTAAAACGAAGAAAAAACTATAAAAAAATTTATGGAGATCGATTCGAAAACATTTTCAGCGGAAACAAATTTTTAATCGACAAGAGAAAGGAGCTAAGCGAGATCACTCTTTTTGTGTATCTATTCTCGCATCCATTTAAACGCAGCAACTCTTGACTAGGAATCTCGTGATTTCCAATTGAACTCTGCTCCCTTCCACAAAAGCTGTTCACTCTATTTGGGCTGCGTTAAGACTTTCCAATGCATGCGTTGAGGGACCCATTGTCGGTTGAGTTGACGACCAGCTGGCAGTCTTCGAAGCAATCAGAAAAGCTCAATATTTAATTGAGAGGTATCATTTCACTGGGAGGACATTGTGACCATGGCCTATTGAATGTGGCCTTGAGTGAACACAATGGGTTTTCGGCTAAGTCGGGATCCGAACTCACATCCCTATGAAAAGGATAACGACGCCCACGGAAGGCCACCGCGGGCTTCCATCAGTCAGCGTACGGGAACACTTGTGATTATTTGCAAAGGTTTGAAGGCAGTATATTCACGTGTGATGAAAAACAAAACCACAGCATTCCAAGGGAGGTCACTTTTCTGATGGACCAGCCATCGTGAATTTCCAAGTTGACTCTACTTAAACACGTGATGAATGCAGCCCAGCTAGCACCGTCTTCAAACCCTTTGGAGAAAGATTTTGTTTCCACATTAATTATTTCTTAAACGCTTCATTATCTCTCTTCGTAATTTTTATTAGCTTCCGTTTTTAGAGCATGTTAATGTTGTTCGCTCATGAAAATTGCTTTTCGAATGCAGTTCATTCATTCCTTGCAGTGCGACGGAGTGTCCCTCGACCTGGCCAACGGTCCCTCGCTCCAAGGCATCGCTGTCCTCAACATTCCCAGCATCTACGGCGGCTCCAACCTGTGGGGGGACAGCGCTCAGAAGAAGCGGACGACGCGCTCCAAGAGGAAGAAAGATCGCGAAAACTCTTCTGGTAGCTTCAATTCCATTGATCTCAGCTCCGCGATACAAGGTACGTATGTCATCCACAAAGTAAGCACCCTGTGTGTGGTTGATTGAGTTTCTTTCCTACATTTGTTTTATCTCGTCACAGAACATCGCAATCTTTTATCTCGTGTCATCTTTTACTACTTCCTTCCTTCACAAGCAGAAATCACACTTACTTTTCTGGAGTTATACTCCCGGGAAAAATCAAAAATCTCGGAGGAGTGGAAAACACCCCCCACCCATAATTGGTACAAGGGATCAAAACCGGGTTTGTCCCTTGACCTCCCGTGTGACAGATGTACCCGGACTCTTCTCTCAAGACTTGCTAGCGGTCATATTAAGTGCCTCACTTTCAACGAGGGCAGGAAAACTTTCGTCACCTGCACCAAGTGCCAAAATCATCAGGCTTCTCCTGAGCATCTTTTGGATTGCATGGGTCTCTCTAGGGAGGATCTCTTTAGCAATCCTCTTTTAGTCTTCGACTTCCTTACAGTCAACAAACTCGTGGATCTATTCTGACTCCGTCAGACATGGAGGATAAGCAACAACAACAACAACACAAGCAGAAATTCTCACTGTTTACAGTTTGAACAAAAACCAATTTCTCGCATGCTGAAATTGCAACAGTTATGTGAATGTGCTCAGAAGTCATAAAAGATCCTGATTTCAACACTGAGTATTTCTGGCCTTTTGTTTTGCATGGCGCTTTTGTTAGTCAATCAAGAAACTTTCTTTTTTGAGTTTCTTCAAAGATTTATTTTTTGAAGAAACTGAATTTTTTGCTTGAAATGCATCAACTACATGACTGAATAAATTTTCAGCATATAAGTTTAGCACGAGGTTTCTGAATCTTAAGACCATATAATACAAATTGTTTAAGGTTGGCTCTTCTTGAACTAGAAGTGGAACAATACTCTTTGGATCATGAGATCCCGTGTTGGAAACCAGCCACTGTTGCACAACGGGAGATGATTGTGAGTTTTCAGGGTTTTCTTTCTTGTGTGACACGTGAATAAGGCCAATTATCTATAAAAAATACTCCCGGAAAGAAATTACGCAATGGACACAAGAAATACGTTACGCTGTTTGGCCTAACGAAGCACAGTGCCATAAAATCTGTAAAAGAGAAGTCAAGAAATTTCTATGTTGTTACCAAAACAAATATTCAATTCTTTTCGCAATAATTAAATATAGAAACCATTACATTTTAATACTATATCTTAATATATATTCCTGTATATTTGCAATTTCTTAATTTAAAATTAATTTGAATAAAATTAACACATTTTTTTAGAAAACCTTTTAATTAAAATAAAAAATAATTTTAAGAAAAAAATATATTTTATTTTGTAATTTAAAAGTAATATAGACCTAAGTATATTAAAAAGTTACAAACATTTCAAATACATTTCTAAATTTTAGTTTTCAATTACACTCAGTTTTTAATTAAAATGAAACTATGCTAAAAAAGATTTGAAATTTTTATTTTAAAGAAGTATAATTTTGTATGTGTGTTAAAAAAGGAAATTTTTTAATCTCACAAGCATAAATACTCCCTCATCGCATATTATATTTCCAAGCATTGTGTATACAATTCACAAAAAATGTTATTTGCTCTACTTTTTCAGTGTGTTTAAATTTATTTAATAATAATCAAAGAAAGCAAATATTTATTTCAAGAATAATTGGAAAAAAAGTGCAAATCTTTACATGTGAGAAATGGTTCTCAGAATTAAGGATGAAATTATTTTTAAATAACTTTGTGAAAAACTGTTTTAAATCGAATGCACATCGTTATCTTAACATTTCCAAACCATGAAAGTCAATTAATAAAAGGAAATTTATTTAGCCAAGGAGAGTGAAATCTCCTTGTGACATCTGGTTGGAAAAGAAGGTCTGACTTTAGTAAAGAATAAGATGTCTGTTTGTAATTTTGTCTGTAATTTACACTGCACGCTTGTTATAAGTAAAAGCTTGACAACGAGCTTTTGAGGCGTGATTACTTTTTTCTGATTCCTAATGATAATCTCAGCTCCGGAATTATAGATCGGTTGTCATACTGTCCACCCCGGAGCTTTTCATCGATTTGATGTGGATCTTGACAGTCAACCAATGCTTTCAATATCTTCATGTGGATGAGTTCTGAAGAGATACGATAATCTCGATATTGTGGCTGGTTAGATAGAACTCAGAAGGCGTGAAGGGCCCCCAATCGCGCGAGAGCTCCCTCTCTTGCAAATGTGCTGATGAGGGGAGGACTGCATGTTCCTCGCTTTTTCCAGGTAACTATGCATCTAAAATCAGTATTCAAATGAAATCTGCTTTTATCTCCAAGGAATACTCAACCCTGCAGTTCGTCACTCCAGTTTCGCTGCTCCCAATACTGCAAGAAATGTCGTCTCCCATCACACTAGTCATCGCGCGAACAGTCGTCTTACCGTCTATTTCTCCCACTATCTGTTGTTCTTTCCCTGTCGCTGTAATACGACATACCAGCCCCCACTCACCAATGCTAAACTTTCGGACAGCTGATCTTTTCTCTTGAAGAGATTCTCAAACGATGGCTGCGAGCGATCCCGAAATCCATAGATACACAGTTCGGTCTTGCTCCAAGTACCAAGGATTCAATATCGTTTGAAATCATTCAGTTGTAATCTACAGGATTCTCTACTGTTACACGTCACATTGTTCACTGTCGTTTAAATTTATCTTATTGTTTGTTGTTGTTGGCTTATCCTCGTTAAAGATCTGACATTTTTTCAGATCAACTCCATTAAATTGCTGAGAGTTAGAAAGTCAATGACTAGCAGGGGGATCTGAGGATAAATCCTCCCGTGAAAGTCCGACGCAAGCCAGAATATGTTTCGGTGATTAAATTAATCTACAATGCCTTAATAGAAATGTTAAGTAAGCATCCCTATGTTGTGTAATTCTGACATTTGCTCATAACGTCATACTGCATTACTATTGTACCTAACTTTAGTTTGTCTCTTGATTAATCTTTCAGTTTTTTGCACCTTATTGTTCTTCTAACATTTGGTTCTCCGCACACAACTTTGGGTTAATACACACACACATGTTATATATATATATACTACCTACCAATAAATATTTCGACACTTGTGATAAAAGAGAGAGAACACCATTTATTCATATTCAATAGTTGGTAGAGCCTCTTCGTGAGGCAATTATAGCCTTAACCCCCTCTGGATCATGCTTTTCAAAGTGTTTAGATGACAGACAAGTATCATTTTCTTCCACCTGGTTTGGAGAAGACATGTAAGTTCTTCCACCGATTTTGGATGGTTGTTAAATCGCTTCGGTGATTAAATTCATCCTAGAAATGGCCTGTAGCAGGGCTCCTTGATAGTCCGTGCCATTGTTATAAACTTGAAATTTTTCGCAAACCACAATTAAATACGTATTTTTGAAAATATTTATTAAAAACATAAATGAAATATATTTATTGAAAACATAAATGAAAGTACAAAATATGTATATTGAATTCAAAAATATTAATATAACTAAACACATTATTAATAATTAAACACATATATTTACTTCTCTTGATAATTCTTTGAAATTTGGTGAATAATTGGCGACAGAACTTTCAGTAATTTTTTGAGATGCTGGTTAGTTAACACTGATCGGTGTTTTGATTATACACATTTTATAGTGGAATAAAAGGAAGTACATAAGTACGTTATTCTCCGAATATTGGAATAATTTGACAAAAGCAGCCTTTTTTAATTCAGGATACTCCGGTTTTACTTTAAATACATTTTCCAAGTTTTTTTTAATAAATGTTTCCTCTTTATACCTACATTTTGCAATAGCAATATTCCAAGCAATAACAAAATTGACTTCAGCCACATTATTGGCTTGATTGCTAAGGGTCATCAAAATTGACTGTTGTCCATTTAAATTTGATTTTAAACGAGCAAGTTTATCTTATCTTAATTTGTAATCTCGTAGATACTGATTAGAAAACTGAGGGTGATTGATTTCATAATGTCGACTTAAATTGCTAGCTGTATAATTTTTGTGTTATTAAAACAATAACACGTTTCACATACTACGAAACACATTATAGTTAACTTACCAAAAATCAAAACTTAACAAAAATTACAAACTATATTCGTAGCAAGAGTGATACAAATTGTTCCCTCCAGAGCGCGGTGTCAATTATCCGTTGCAATGAGAGCTTACCAATTCAAAATCGGTCTATTATTTCACTGTTTATGTTCGCTCGCGCAGTTTTCGTTGAATCGTATTATCCTTAACTTGGACGGAAATGAAATTTGTTACAAAGCTGCACTTAGTCTTTCATATTTGTTGTCAGTAACTTAAAAGACATTTTGAAACACACATGGAAAGATATAATATTTTTTTAAATATAATAACGCAGACATGAAAAGGGAACTCGGGTATATTTATCGAGAGCCACAAATAATCCTTCAAAGAGCCGCAGTTTGGCTACCCCTGGATTCAAGTCTGGGCAGTAGGAAGTCATTGCAATCGGTTACATCCTTTGTCTGCACATAGACCATGGTAGACGCCGTAATATAAGAAGTGTCGTTGTCAAACTGCGGGAGCAACAATTATCCAAATTGAGTCACAGCCTAGACAGCATATTGTTGTCCAGAATAGTGAAGAAGTCGATGTTTAGCTCACCACGAGAAATATCCCCTAACCATAATTCCGCTTCCACCAAATTTTACTGTAAGCACAATGTATTCTGGCAAAAGGCGAAACGCAGAGCCTGCCATCCGACTGCTAGAGCTAGAACCTGATTTCATCACTCCAGAGAACCTGTTTCCATTCATCTACGGTTCCGTTTCGAAGAGCCTCACACCACTTCAATCGAGCACTAATACTGCATTTTGTAATCAAAGACTTATCGTCTAAGGAAACCAAGCAAATGGTATCCATGATCATTCCTTGACGATGTCATTAATTGAAACAACAGTTTCAAATTCTTCTTGGAACTTCTGGTGTGTATTGATTAGATGTGCTTTTTCCGAATTCCTATGCACAGCGTTTGTTCTTAAATTCACAGATGTGTCGGGTCGAAGCCCATTCCGACAATTTCGTCTCGAAGTCAGACAGCTCTTAATTTCGTAGCATCTTACATGCTACTAATATATATATATATATATATACAGGGTGATTATAAAAAAACTTTGCCAACATCTGCACTTCTAAAGTCTATTCTATTTAACCGATCAAGATGACATTTCAAATATAGTTCTTTTGAGATATGCGCTCGAGATTCTGTGAATGGCAACACAGTGGCCCTCGCGGTTACAGTTATAGTGACAGAAACTCGAAATTTTCGAATGGCAACGCCTACTTTTTACCATCGCAAAGTGTTCAGCACATGCGAAAACCCTAATTAGCGTTGAAACGGTACCGATATGTCTAAAAACGGACGTGTTCTGCAAACACAAAAAAGAGTTCTGAAAACCGGCCAATAAAACACGATCTGGGCGCACGCAATAAATTTGCATGTGACAGAGTCAAGAAACCAATCACAGAACGCCGGTCGCCAGATATTCAGCGTAGGAAACCTATAAAATACCAAGCGGGTATGCGAAGTCGTCATTCGGGAACTCGCACATGCCGACGATATGAGTCTTCCTATGAAAGTTCGCGGTGAATTGATCAAACTCTATTACCAAAATGGGATGAACGCTGCGGAAGCCTTGCGTGTGTATCGCCGCAATCATCGACAACGACGCGGCCCATGTACTCTGCAAGCTCTGCGTGATTTAGTGCGGAAATTCGAAGATACAGGCTGCACCTGTGACAAACAGCGCTCCGGACGGCCAACTGTTTCTGAGGACGTTGTCATGGAAGTGAACCATACAGTGACTGCAGGACACACAGAAACCGCAAGAGGCATAGCGCGCGTGTTGGATATTCCAAACTCAACGGTCCGGAAGCTCTTGCGCTCGGTACTTCACATGTTTCCCTATCGGTTCCAGCTCGTCCAGATGTTGGAGCCGGGTGACCCACAACAACGTCTGGACTTCGCAAATGCATTTTTGTTACGATATGATGCGGATAACGACTGGCCACTTCGCATACTATGGACGGACGAGGCGCATTTCACCTTAAATGGCAGCATTAACACAAAGAATTGTGTGCACTGGGGAGAGACGAATCCTCATGCTGTGGCGCCAGTGCCATTATTTGACGCCAAAGTGACTGCGTGGTGCGGCATTACAGCTACATTTGTTCTGGGCCCGTTCTTCTTTGAGGAAACAACCCCGACTGGCCCTGCAACATGTTCTGTAACGGGCCCTCGGTATGCAGCAATGCTGAAAAATTATGTCTTACCGGAGTTGCGTCGGCTGAATGCACTCAATGACATTGTTTGGATGCAAGATGGCGCACCTCCACATATAGCGAGGTCAGTTAAAAGGCTCCTGGATCAGCATTTTGGTGATCGCATCATCTCACGCTATTATCCTTTACCGTGGCCTTCGCGATCCCCAGATCTGACGCCTATGGATTTCTGGTTTTGGGGCTATCTCAAATCCAGAGTTTATCTGTGCAATCCTCAAACATTGTCGGACTTAAAGGATTCTATACGGTGTGAGATTGGAAACATCCCTCGTGCCATGTTGCGTGCAGCGACATTGTCCACCGTCTCCCGCATGCAATGCGTAATTTCCTGTAATGGCACTCATGTGGAAAATGTTTGAAATTAATAAAGATTTTTTTCTCTAATGTGTTCTCATCATTGAGCAGTGTCTTGTCTCTGTGGTATGCATTATTCCTCCGTGCGCCTTGAAGAACTGTTTGTATGTGTATAACACGTCCGTTTTTAGACATATCGGTACCGTTGCAACGCTATTTAGGGTTTTCGCATGTGCTGAACATTTTACGATGGTAAAAAGTAGACGTTGCCATTCGAAAATTTCAATTTTCTGTCACTATAACTGTAACCGCGAGGGCCACTGTGTTGCCATTCACAGAATCTCGAGCGCATATCTCAAAAGAACTATATTTGAAATATCATCTTGATCGGTTAAATAGAATGGACGCTAGAAGTGCAGATGTTGGCAAAGTTTTTTTATAATCACCCTGTATATATATATATATATATATTAGTGGTGTCCGGTAAGCTTTCATGCAGGGTGTGCAGAGACAAACATTCATAATAAAACCATAAAAATGTACCTTAAACACTTTTTTTTTAACTTTTTATTATTTATTCGTACACAAAATTCATTCGTCTATCTGTATTACTAACAAAATCATCAATTATATTATCTAAAAACTCTGATTTTGACTGTAATAAGTGTAGCATTTCTTTTTCTTTTTTTATTAGAGATAAATTACTTAATCTGTCCTGGATCATTGAATTGCGTGCATAATTTTTACCCTTTTCACTGCTGAAACTCTCTATTGAAGCAGTTGAAAATGGAACTGTACGAATTAAATGTGCCAATTTATTTACTTCGCTTAGGGAGTCTGTCAAATCATTCAGCATTATATGCTGAATAAGTTCCAATAAACTCATTTCGTGGTTTGACTCCCTACGATAAAGAACGCATAATTCATTGGTTAGCTTTAAAAAATCGAAATGTTTTGCATAATCGTTCTTTAACTAATTAAGGCATTCATTCAGAGAAATTTACTTTGATGTTTCTTGAAAAAACTAAAATTGAATAGTTCAAAAAATTTGAGCGAATTTAATTTTTTTAAAATGGACATCTAACTGACAATAAATAGTGTCCAATATTTCATTATATAAATTTTTAAAATATTGATCTACACTTGAATTTTGTAATTTTACACGACTTTTTTTTAATTTGGAAGACCCACTACAGAAATAGCCTCTTCATAAACTTCATCAAATTCAACAGAAGTTCGCATATTTTGAATCGCATCTTTTACTTCCTCTACTTTTTGACTAATAGATGCTATTTTTAAGTTGGTTTTTTGTAAAATATCAAATAGAACTACGCACTTTAGCAAAAATATTTAGGAGAAAATTATCGTTTAATTCTTCAAAAAACAAGTGATTAAAACAAGTCTTTGCAATATTAATCGTATCGTTATCCCAGCTTTCTGGATTCCCAATAATATTTTCAGATAAGCCTTGCTTTTTATGGTATTACCCAACGAGATGAATAATTCCAAAGTATTTTAGCTAATTTTGGAAATTTTCCTTTAATAATTTCATTTGAAACATAATTTCTTTTTGTAGACACCGAAAAAAATTAGGCTAAGCCAGAAATTTTTGCAAAAAAATAATTTACAATCTTTAATAAACAATACAGATTGCGACAGAACTAAATTAAATATATGTGCGCAACAATGCACAAACATAGAGCTTCTGGGAAAATGTCTTTTACTTTTTTCTGCGTCCCATTTAACGCTCCTGCCATGACTGCCGTTCCATCGTGCGTATCAGCAATCAGTTTGTTCTCGCACCCCCAACTTCACCTCCAACACTGGGTTCCTCATGCTTCAAGTCTAGCGTTCCCTGCCAGTACCGCAATGTCTTCCATCAAGGACTAATCACAGATGAAGCAAAGGTAACAGAATAATCACAGATAATGCTTCGCATGCTGACACTTCGTATAGATAGACAAATAGAAACGACTAGAGATCTAATATCCAAGAAACACACCTCCAACTCAAAATTGTTTCTTGCAAAACATTACACAAAGCTTCCACTGAACGATCACCACTAACATCTTTAAAAATTAAAAATCTTTCCACAGGTGCAGTACAATTATTAACATATCGTAGCACAACTGATAATTGTGATTTATGAGATATGTCAGATGATTCGACATATCTCATAAATTCAGACGAATGGCGTTTCTTTTACTTCATTTCTAATTTCTGAAATTACTACAATATTTTTTATCGATGCAATAATATCATTTTTTATTCTATCAGAGGTTCCAGAAAATACAGTTGCAGTTCTTCGATGGATTGCTAAAAGGTCGTCATATTTACTAATTAAAGTTATTTTATATAATTTCCTCGATTAAAGGAATTTATATTCTCATTGGGTCCACAAAACGCATTTTCTTATTTTGCTAATTAACAAACTACATGTATTAATCTCTTGAGAATATTCATATTTTTTGTTACTTTTTCATTGTTTTGAACAATCGATGAAGCCTTTTGTTGATTTAACATTAAATCTATCCTAATGGTACCAAATGTTTTTAATAGTATTACAGCATTTATGTGTGATTGTGTTTTCGCATGTTTCTTTGCAGCTTTGTGGAGATGATTTAAATCTTTGTATCCTAGTTCTGTCCAATACTTATCCTTTTCAATTACAACAAATGCTAAACATGGTCAACAGTACAACTTATTCAATTCACAACAACTGGTTAACTATTTATATTTTTCATGCATAGATTTTTGAAAATGTCGTCCACACTGTTGTCTTTTAATCCTAAAGTTTGCGATAGAATAATATCGGGCCTTGGTCTACTTCATTTAGCTATTTCGTTTTTTGTAGTAACGTCTCGTTTCGAAAATGGATTTTCTAATAAATCTTTAATTATTGAGACATCTGAGTTCTCCTTTCTGAAATAGGTTATTTATTATAAATATAAATTTAAAAAGAATACAATAAATAAAATATTTACCTACGAGTATTCGAGGCAAACGTTGCATTACCCGCCGCTGCGGTGCCTCATCAAGATGCTCATGGGGGCCGACTGTGCTAAACATCTATTCCACGTGCAGAGGATTTCACTCCATGCTGGCACAATAGAACAAACTGTGTCTTGTTCGGTCAGTGGATTAAATTATATTTGTTAAATTAATAAATATAATTTAATCCACTTATTAATCCACATCCACGATTATTAATATTAATTGTTTTTAACATTTGTAAATCATATATTCTGCGATAAACATCTTGACAATTTTTAAAACAAAACCAGGGATATGGTGTTACAGTTATAACTTATATACTGTCTGTAAGACATAATGAATGGTAAAATTTGGACTGTTCTGTTAAAATTCGTTTCTTTTTTGTCTAACAAAACAAAATTGTTTTTCAGCGAATTATTTCTATAAATATAATACATCACCGAAATTACATTACCACACTAAAACATTTCCTTTATATTGAAGAAATAATTCTTTTATATTTAAATGAAATCAAAATCTTACAATATATAAATTTAAACACTAACCATTTCCAAAATAGTATGGCTAGTTAATCAGTTAAAAAATGAAAAGCGCTTCAGCACGTATGTCCCCACTCTAATACAACTTATAAACCGTACCTTCGGATGATTCTGAATGCCAAGTTCAGGAAAAATAGCTGCACTTGCCTCAGTACTATAGTATGCTGTGCTTTTCCAGTAGCCCATACCTATAAAGCGCGATTTTCTATTAGTGAGCAGTGCGTACGCATCAAAACTTCCCATGTTCGTTTACTTTTAAACGCGCTATGGTGCAACACCTAGTACCGCACGCACTGCGGGAATACCAGCAAGAGAATCAACATCAAAACTTCCTATGTTCGTTTGCTTTTAAACGCGCTATGGTGCAACACCTAGTACTGCACGCACTGCGGGAATACCAGCAAAAGAATCAACATCAAAACTTCCTGAAGATGAAATTCTAAAATTAATTTTTTGTACTCAGTTTTTTTACACTAGATGACAATTTTAGAATGACTAAAATAAGTACACCGTCTTTCTTGAAGCGAGGACAGATCCAGAGTAAAATGTTACGCTGGTTTAAATGAACCACATGCAGGCAAATGAGCAACTTGCCATTTAAGTCATCATTCATGCATGGCGCGCCAGCCCAGGATGGGTCAAGGCCTTCTGAACAAGTTTCTTCCAGCCACATCTTCTGGCAGCCAAACTTCTCAAATTTTTTGTTCCAAGGACCCTACAGTTTTCTTCGACTGCATCCACCCATCTCAGCTTTGGTCTTCCTCTTCTTCTTACGCTGATGGGTTTTGCAAAAAAAAATTTCCCTTAGTGTTTTATTGTCCTTCATTCTAATAACATGTCCAACCCAATTGAGACGGCTTACTTTAATGTGATGTACAACGTCTGGCTCCTTGTACATTCGATAGATTATTTAAGTCATCATTAAGTCATAAATTAATCACAAATGTTTCAGAGAAAATTTTGCAATAAAATATGGGAACTGCAGGAGATTTGCATGTTACTGATCCGTAATTAAGAAAATGCGAGTTTCTCAAGAAATATTATCTTCACAGAAATATCGTTGAAATTTGTATTTAGTGAGCATGTCATTATATTCATTCTTTTTCAAATCAAAAAGTTGCAAATAAGTTTATAGTATGCTCTATATCGATTGCATGACATAAATTTTAGAAAATGGCATTTTAAGAAGGACTGCCTTCATGAGAACTGTGGGTTTGAGAGAGGGAGAGCACTTGTATTCATTTCCAGTGCATATTGTATTCAAAACTTGTCCTTTACATTGCAGACATCGGAGACCGCATGATCGAGGTGATCGGCCTGGAGAACTGCATGCACGTCGGCCAGGTGAAAGCGGGTCTTCGCGCCTCGGGACGCCGGCTGGCCCAGTGCTCCTCTGTTGTGATACGGTGAGTACATTCTTCTCGTTGTTTCCACGCATAAGTTTTAATACTACAACAATTTGTACTTTTCTGTAATCCAGAGTGGATCACCGAATATTAGCGCTTCGCCGAAACTTCAAGGCCAAACAGTAAGAAAAAATGTACCGGAAAACATAATAGGCTGTTTCTCCTTGCAACTTGTTTTTAAATTTGATATTTTCAGTTTTTCGACACAAGGAATCAGTGTCGATTGATTACTTACTTTAAAATTGCTTCCATTCCATTCAGGAAGTCTATTTTCTTTAAGTAAACACGGATGTCACAATCCGGAGGTAATATATGTCCTTTCTCTTTCTTTTCTCTTCTCTCTTATACTTTCTTTTACTCCATTGTTGTGGTTGCCTCGCAAGAAGGAGCAGCTGCCTTATGTCTATTAGCTTCTCCTGGGGATTGAAAATCGCCCATTTATTTGCTGGGCGTGGATATTCGCGTTCCTCGCATTGAGGGCCTGTTAATCGAGGCCGACCCCAGGGACATTTCTTTGGCCTCTGATTCAGGAATGGTTGTTGCAGCAGCATGCTTCCCTGCACCAAGCCCTGAGTTGGACCAGCAACCGGGAGGTGTCTCCGGGATTTTGAAGCAGCGACCAAGCAGAAGACCCCCAATACTTGCTTGGCCTGCCATCCACAGATGCATCATTTCACTTGGAGGACATTGTGACCACACCCACTTTTAACGTGCCTCATCCGCCCTTAGACTTCAGTCAAATTGAGATTCGAACTCAATACCTTCCAAAAATGAGAAGGACGCACTCATCAAGCAGGCCGTAGCGGCTCCAGAAATGTGGGAGATGTTCAGCGCTTTGATCCTGCTTTATGGCCATCTCAAGGATGTACTGTGAGCATATAGAACTTGCCCAGCACTGGTGCAGCTTGTCTACATCCGTTAGTTAGATTCGCTATGGGTTTAGGAGATACATTTATGATCTCGAATAAGATCGCCTTTTGAAGCTCTTCAAAGAAAAATTTGCAAATATTTTTTTTTAATTTAATGCATATTTTAAGGATTTTTAAACTGCCTTAGTTGTAATGAAGTGAGCATTTTATTTATTTGTCTACAACTTTCAAAAAATTATATTAAAATTAATCAATCTCGACTACATTGATTTTCAAATTTTTATTTTATCGTTTCCTATTGGGAAAAATAATTAATTTCTTTAAATTATTTAAAAGATATTATAATGCAGAAATTTTTATTCAGAGAAAACATTATCTTATCATTTGTGTGTGTGTGTGAGAGAGAGATAGAGAGGTAAATACATAAATCTTTATAAATAATTTGTATTATTTTAGCTAATTAATATCTGAAGAGATAAAGTGGATTTACTTAAAAAATATCGTTATGGCAATCAAACAAATAAATATCATTAAACAATAAACATAGAAAATTTTATTTCCCGAATCAAGAGAGATTGAGTTATATAAAACTATTATCTATTTTGATATATGAGATAATATAATGATTTTATTTTTACATTAAATTTAAGATTCAGTGATTTTGAATCGATGAAAACCATAAAAATCAAATTATACCAGTGGATTTTTAAGTGTAATCCATGCCTGTGTCGGCTCGGGTGCTTCTTCTCTTGAGACATAGATTTACTTTAGGAAAAGTTCTCCTAATTAAAAAAAGTAAAAACAAAATTTGTATACATAACTTAAAAATGCTTAGGAAAATCTCCCCTGGCAGTTTTCTCAGCCGTTAGGTTGCCGAGTTAAAAATAAAAAAGACATGGTGTAAATAAACATTTATTTATTTATTTTTATGTAACACCAAATACTGCGTGTTCCTAAAGCAAATGATGCAGCCCAAAAAATATTAATTTTGAATAAAAAATTCACTGAAACAACTATTTGAGCTCTTAAGCAATATATTAAGATTTCAAATGTGTTAAGATTTCAAATATTTGTTTCAAATGTGTTTGGAAGACATGTCATATGAATTATATATGTACTACTCGAAAACCCGTTTTTAATTTATATAATTCCAAAAAATACGAATGATTTAAATCTTGTTTTTTCTTTCATTTACTTAATTTATATCTTGAATGAGTTATATATTCGTAGCAGAGACTAATTATTTGTTTTATGATTTTTTCAGAACTAAAAAGCGTTTTCCAATGCAAATAGATGGGGAGCCTTGGATCCAACCTCCCTGTACGGTAAGAATCTCTTTTAACTTAAAAAAGCTACAGGAAAAATTCTTTAGAGTCATTTAAAAATTTAATAATTGTTGGAATAAAATTCGAGTCATTCAATTTTCTTATAATTTTAAATATTTAAAGGTAGCTTCCCCATTTACCAAAATAATTTACTATTATTTCCCAGTAGTAAAATGATATATTATTGCATCAGCTGCATTATTGCCCTCGCATTTTGTTCTGCACAAACCTATTGATTAAATCGTATTCCGCCCTGTCGATGCGATAGTTATTTGGAGTTCTCCTATAGACCGTAAGGCGGCGCAGCGAACGATTATCAATATTTGTATCGACGAGCGCACGCTATTTTTGTCGTTGCCACTAATCAACAGGTGTTTGCGTGTTGATATTCATCGATAGTTAAGAATGGCAGCATTAACTTCTGTGGCTAAATTACAAAAAATTATTAATCGAATGAATTCAAGACTTCGGCCGATTTATAGAAATAGGGAAACGAGATTTTATCTACCGAATGAAGTTAGTAAAGATGATTTTAAGTTAAGCCAACATTTAGTTGGTGTAATCTATGTCGAATTATCGTCATTACTCCAAAGTCTACCGCATTGTCAATTGATGTTAAAATAATGGAATATAATTTTTTCATTTATCAGGGAAAACTCAAAGAGTTAATATATCTCTAGAACAGTCGCAATTTTTTAAAAAATGCTGAAAATTATACTCAAAAGTTTCAATTTAATATTCTTTTGTTAACTCTAGATTTACTAGTTAATTGTATTTAATTATGTTTCATAACTCTATTAAAAATCTTAGCTAACATAATTTAATAAAATAATAACAGAAAGAAAAAGATTTTTTTTTCATTTGATAAACAAAGTTATTCACTAAGAAAACATAACTAATTTTATGATTTTCAATTTTAGGTTAACAAATAGGAAGCATTTTACAACAAACCTACTTAAAATAATTGACGTTTTGATCTTTCTACGTTTAATAATACCACAAAATTAAAAAAAAAGCTTATTTAAACAAATAATGAAAAATGTTCTACCAAAGAATTACGGATCTTGCGCCACAAAGCCCAACCCCACAACTACTAAATAATTATGTATTAAAAAATTAAATTTTCAAGTTCTAGACACTCAATTCAAATTATAATAACTTCTTTATGTGTACGTAAAGTATCATACCTTATATTTTATTTTGGAAAATGCATAAAAATTTAATTCAAAGATTAAAATACCTAAGCTTTATAAATTATGGTATAAAATGATTACAATGTATCTCAAATTAAGTTTATTCACAAATGATTGCATACATATTTAAGTAGAATTTAATTTCAAATACATGAGAAGTCTGTAGATAAAAAAAAACTTTATATTTGAAAATCAATGTGTGTGTGTGTGATTCCGCAGTATATTTAATACAGCGGAATCATTCAATAGTAATTGAACTTTTTTTGTCTAGCAGTAATGAGGAAATGATAGTTGTTAGTAGAATGGTAAAAAGTACATCATAATTTTATTTATATTATTAAGTAAATTTATAAAATTAGACACATGAATAATAAAGAGGAAAATAGATCACATTTATGTAACATAATATAAAATTTTCTGTCAATATGTACCTTTCTGGATTTTTTGAACAGTCATTACAAAGTACTATCTGATTAAGATTGCTTTTCAATACAAAATTATTTTCAAATAAAAGTTATTACATTTAGTAAATTTGTAGTTAAAAACATCACAAAATAAATACGTGACAGATATGAACTTTTGAATGGCTCATTACATTTCTGGTGCAAACAGACATTCATAAAACCAGCAAGTTATTGAGGCACTCTAAAATAAAATCAATAAACTAAAACTGAAGACAAATCAATAAACTTTGTTTATAAAACTTTTGCATATTTTAATTACATTTTGAGCATGCATAATTAATTTATCGGTAGATTTCTACATTAAGTCATGAGCAATATATATTTTCATGTTTTCAACTAAAAAAATATTTAAGTGCATTTGCATTCATAGATTAAGATTTCAAGCTTAACTTAAACTTATAATAATCTATGAATTATATTTTATATTTATTTGAAAAAATTTTGCGGAACAAGAGACCACGAAATAATTAGTTTTTCAAATCATGTTTCAAATCAGAGAAAATCATGTACACATATATATATATATATATATATATATATATATATATATATATATATATATATATATATATATATTGTGGCGTAGAGCAAACTAAAAATCGAAATTAGCTCTAATTATTTAATACATTTAAATACATATACACATAGAAAACAATACACACATACACAAATAATCATATAGAAAAAATTCAAATTTTATAATGTCTTAGTAAGGAGAGTTACACCTCTGCTCCTCGGGGTTCATTCATCGTCTGGTCTGGATCCCTGATTTTTCCTCCCCACACCTCCCGGTTGACCTTTCTCCAGTGAGGAAGTAGAGCCCTGGGAAAGCAGGTTTTTTTACAGTCTTAATAGTCGCCTCCCTTAATGGTCACATATTTATATTAAGAAAATAAAATATTTCAAATATTTTTCTTTCTTCTTAAAGTGAGTAAATACCATAAAAATGTATTGCAGGTGACATTAAATGTGAAAAATAAATGTGCAATATAAACTACAGGTAAAAAAGATCAACCTAAACTGAACATCTTGTACATTTTTTTTTTGGAAAATTGTCTAATTTGAATGTCATATGCACATGCAAATTAACTTCACTAAAACGTAAAAGAAGTTTAAATTTCAAAATAGTATTCTTTAAAAACCTATCAATATTTGAAGAGCTATTGAGGTGCAACAGCTTGAAATTTTGATTGAACTTCTCATACAGCAGCATAACTATATCTTGGTTACAGAGCAGGTTGTCCATAAGGATTTGAGCAAGTTTTGGCTATTGCCCAGGTAGTGGCTCATTCTGAGATAACTATTGCATCAATAAGAGCAATTGCATGCATCAGCTTGCCTTAGCATTGCTGTTTGAGCGGGTGGTTGGTCCCTGAAAGGTTGAGATACAAAGGCATCAGTTGTCATAGCTTGAGATCCACTCTGAACAGAAGGTGCTTGTCCATCCCTCGACTGTTATTCTATCAATTCAGTTCCATGATACATTCTAGGTTGGTTAAAATACTGAGCGCAATCAGCAGCTCTTGCAGCAGTGTTTGCATCAGCAGCAATCTGTGGAATCATTGGAAATTATAACAACAGCTGTGGCTGGTTTCTTTGACCAGGGTTGATAGGTTCCCCTAGGACTCTCAGGAGCAGTAAATGGTGGCTTAAGACCAGGTTGAGGATTCTGTGGTCTTAGGTATTGACATTGAAGACTGCCTGGCTGTCCTGATGCTATTTGGCAGTTTGCATGATTCTCAAACGTTCCATCATAAGTTGTTAAGCATAATCTATTTGTTCAGAATAAAGTTTTTCATGAACTGAATTTCAAACTTACATCAAAATCATGAATATTTAATTCAGAATCTAAATATGGAAAATCCAAATCATTTTCCAGATCATGTGTTTTCATTAGTTGCGAATAAAAATTTATTGATCTCCGATCATCTGTAATATGGTTTATTCCTATGAATGTGATAACCTCGTGAATTAATTTTCTCGGGAAAAAAATTCATATAATTATTTTCTTATAATGTTTTCCGAGCAGTACTAGGTCTAATCCATTAGGCAGCTAGTTTATTTGCTCTCTCCCTATTGTAACTTCTTTCTAGCTCTCTATCATTACCAGCTGGCTGATTTCGGTCATAATTTGAATTTTGGCCTTGTCGCCATAAATTATGATTTTAACTATCACAGTTGGAGTGCCCATGATCAGGCAGATCACTTCGCTCAGGTCTAGCCATATGCATACCTTGTTCTTCATTCCTTCTCCCGTCATCGCGTGGACCAAAACATTTTCTAAGTGGTGGATGTCCACTCCTAGCATTTTCTCTAAGACCATCACGCATATCATTCTTAGGCATAGGACTTCTCTGGTTTCAATTATTCATTCTGCTTCCACCACCTCTATCCAGTTCTGCTATTTCATGAAGTATTGATGACTTTTGTTGTCTTCTTTCAATATACCATTCAAGTCATTAGGGTGTTTCATATTACTCGTGGCAAAGAAAGTGTTTGCGTTACCACTTTTAGCGTTACGAGGCGTATGATCAATTCTGTGAACATTTTCTTCAAAACAATTGGAGTATTCAAAGATATTGACAGATTTGACATCATTCACATCCCTATCGATTTTGTTAAAAAATGCAGCTGTACGATTTCCTAAAAGATTTCTTCCTTTATCCAATTCATTGAAAATTATAGCTGCTTTTGTCCTCACAGAACCCAATTCACAGATTAGTTCCACTTCGGCTATTGGTAAGCGCATACGCTCAAGATTCAAAGGTTGTTGGATCCACACATTTTCTCCTGTAAACATCTCAGGTTTAATATATTTCCGACTCACAATATCAATACTTGCTCCAGAATCACGAAGTATTGAAATTTCAAAACCATTTACCTCTCCTTTCATTGTATATGGTAACAAATGTTCATTTTCAGGTACCCTACTTATACTCGCTGTATACTCAATTTTAGGCTTCAATTTAGGACATTGAGGTCTCAAATGTTGTTGTGAGCCACATTCATAACATTGCAACTTCCTTCGTCTTTCAAAATCTGTAGTGTTGTTTTTCATTCTATTTTCAGGAAAATTTTCAGATTCCTTAAAGTTTTTCTTTGCTATTGGAATTTTGATTGCAATTCTCATTCTTAATAAAAGTTTTCTCTCTAGTTGGCATTAAACTCGATTTCTTTTTCTTAATATCACGAACATTTTTATAAGTTGGTAGGATTTAAATAAATAATTCCGTCGATAACAAACAATAACAATATTTATTTAAGCACGATAGCTTGAATCAGAGAACGCGGACTATACCGCTACAAATACAATTATTTTCCTTTCTCTTTCTGAATCAAGTTTTTCAGAGCGAAACAAGAGCGTAGAAGGTTGCCATAATTGGCGCACTTTATCGCCTTTTGAACAATTTTTCACGGCGGCAACATCCCGGCCCCCGTGGAATGGTTAACAGTCAACAACCAATCAAACACAATAGCAAAAATATGATTTACACAATTCTAAAGCAATATTCTAACACAATAATAAACATTACATTGATTTAGGTTCAGCAAATAATATTCATAATTAACACACAGGTTCAAGTATTTTAAATGGTAAGAACAATTATATTAATGTAATTAAACAATATAGAAAATAATACTGGTAAATAATATTCAGAGACTACAATACTATGACAGTACAATAATTCTAATCAGTATTTACAGGGAGTATGCACGATTTTGTAATGGGTCTTTTTAAAATCCCATGAGCAGTACGAACATTGACCACTCTGACACTATTGTCAGGGCCACGATAAACTTCTAGTATTCTCCCAAGAGGCCACTTGCATTTGGATAGATTCGGCTCCTTTACTACTATTAACGTATGATTAAATATGCTATAACATACCTGGGATGACATTCATTTTTAAAAATTTCCATTTATTGTGATTTTGAAAATGACTCTGATATTCTAAGCTCCATCGCTTTCAAATAATCTGAGTCAGTTTTTCAACTTGTTTCCACCTTGATAAACGATTGATGGGAACATCAACGATATTTTGCTCAACAATTGTTGTTATGGGTCGCCCAATTCAAAAATGACCTGGCGTTAAGGACTCTATGTCATTGATATCTGTTGATATCGGAGTAAGGGTCTCGAATTAAGGATTCCCTCGATTTCCGTAATTATGGTAAGAAATTCTTCGTAACTGAAATTGGCATTTCTTGCACCCCTAAGTAAATGATGCTTAAAGGACTTCTGCTTCCCAGACTGCTCCAAAATTCGGAGCTCCAGGTGGAATAAAGGACCATTTAGTTTGTTCAGAGGTTAGGAACTTACCTAGTACCTCATCCGGATGGCTTATTAATCTATGCAATAGTTTAAGTTCTGACTGGGCACCCACAAAATATTTTTCATTGTCGGAGAACAGGGTCCTACATTTGCCACGTCGGGCAAAGAATCTTTTCAACGCTGCAATAAATGCCTGCGACGTTAAGTCACAAACTATCTCAATGTGAATAGCCTTAGTGGCCATGCTGACAAAAATAGCAACATAAACCTTATGGAGTGTACCCTTTCTTTGATTTCTATACCTAATAAGGAATGGTCCTGCAAAATCTACACCAGTATTTGTAAATGAAGGATTTACCGTAACTCTCTCCTGAGGAGGATTTCCCATTAATTGCTCTACTACCATAGGCTTGTTTTTTGTATAAATTACGCAATTATGTACAAATTTTCCTTGCCAGGTTTCTGCCATTTATAAGCCAAAATTTTTGTCTTGTGTAATACAAGAAAGTTTGTGGTCCAATATGAAAATATTTTTTGTGCAAATGTTCTATAATTAAATAAGTTAGATTACTTTTTCCAGAATGAATAATTTGGTGTTTTTTCTGGTAACCTATATCGGAATTTTGAAGACGCCCTCCAACTCTGATGACACCTTTTGTATCACAGAAAAGAATTTAAGGAATTTAAAGAACTTTTACCTGGAAGGGGTTTACTTCCCCTTATACTCCTCTCTAATTTCTTCGAATTGAACCATGGAAATTATTTTATTTCTGAGAAATGAAATTCTTCACTGAAGATATGTCCATAATGCTTGTCCTCTCTTGTTCTAATATTATGAAGAAATCTGAAACAGAAACTTAAAATTCTATTAGGTTGGTGCGTATGAAATGTCGGATTCTTAAGTGATTGTATAAAACTGCATATCTTTCTTCAAAAGCTGTTTATTCAATCAAAGTATGCTCCATTCGCTTCAATACACTTCTCCCAACGAGATTTTAAAGCGTAGATGCCTGTCTTAAAAAAATTTGGTCTTTAGAATTAATAAACTCTGATATCGAGTTTTTTAGGCTGTCTTCATTTTCATAGTGTTTGCCCCTTAAAAACAGCTCTAAATGCTTGAAAAAAGGAAAATCGGTCGGCGAGAGATCCGGTGAATATGGTGGATGCTGCAATGATGAGCATACGTTTAACCGATCCAGCTTATTTCGCTCTGTCAGTGCGTGCGGTACCCAGTTGTCCATCTTCTTAACCTTGCCAATCTCAGAAAGGTGTCTCAATATCGTTGTATGGTCAACTTTCATCCTGATAGCAAGTTCCCTCGTGGATACGGCTGGATCCGCTTCCACTAGAGCCTTCAGGTCATCATTCTTCACAGACGTTTTGGGTCTTCCGCGCGGCTCATTTTGCAGTGAAAAATCGCCAGTCCGAAATTTTTCGAACCAACGCTGCACTTTCCGATCGTTAACCGTATTCTCCCCAAACGCTTGGTTTATGTTGCGTGCAGCTTTTGCAGCACTATTACCAAGTTTGTACTCATATAAGAAAATGACGCGAATGTCGGCAGAATTCATATCGGCAATAAACTCAAAAGAAATAAAAAAGGGAAGACCTTCGAGAAAACCTATTTTGCTGATATGAGTCTCTGGCAATGGACAATACGAGTATGAATGAGGTTATGCCAAATACAAAAGTATAACGAAAACAGGGAGGAAAACGTCCGCATGTAAAGAGAATCCGACATTTCATACGCACCAACCTAATAATTAGTTTAACATAGTTATAGGTAGTTTTAAGAATATGACCTAAAGCTGAATTTTCTATTGTAACAGTTAAATTAATGTTCTCGGGTTGCATCACAATGTACCTCAGTTTCACTTTGAGGATCATAATGAGCTAGAATCGGTACTTTAATAAGATTACTTTTAATTTCCTCGAAAGCCTCTCTTTGCTCTTTTTCCCAAACAAACCTTGCATCTTTTTTCCTAAGTTCAGATAATGGTGCTGCCTTAAGAGAATATTTAGGAACAAATCTTCTAAAGAAAAATGAAGAAGTCCTTAAAAGTCTTTGGATGTCGTGCGTATTTTTTGGAACAGGAAAATTTTCAATACTTTACTACTTTACGTGGTCCAGGTTTCAAACACCATCTATACTAAGTATGAAACCAAGTAATTCAGTATCTTACTTTTCTAATTCACATTTTGCTAGTTTTAAAGTTAAATTGGCTTTTTTTAAGCATTCAAATTCTTCAGTAATGTTCCGCATCATTTCGGTCCATGTTTTAGCTGGAATCAATAAATTCTCTAAGTAACACAGTACTTTTTTGTTGAACAATGGGCCAAAAAAAAGATTCATGAGTCTTTGGAATTCTGCTGGAGCATTCACCAATCCAAAGATCATTCTCTCAAATTGACCTGTATTGCCTGGAGTTGTGAAAGCACTTTTTAGTTTGGCTTCTTCAGTCAATGGTAACTGTAAATAACCACTAGCTAAATCCAAAGTAGTATAAAAGTGGCTTCCTCCTAGACATGCTAAAATGTCATCGGAATTCTAAAATATATTTTCATTTATATCTACTAGAATGTCTGAAAAAACGTCGTATTTGAGTATCTAAATTTTAGATTGCCTCAATACACGTAAAAGCAATGTATGGTAAATCTAACCATGTTCTACCTAAAATTAAATCGCATGGTTGGGAATTATCTTCGACAAATAATAAAGGAATAAATTTTCCAACTACACCATCTTCACGAATATTTACTACAGCTTTTCCAAGAGCCTTAGTCACTCAGTTATTTTGATTTCCAAAACCGAAAAAATTACTGCTATCTTGGGTCATATTCAGAATCATTTTTATATTGATACTTTCTTTTAAAAGGCAACAGCTGCTTCCTGTATCAATTAATGTAACCACTTTATTTCCATAAATATAAGAATATTTTAAGTAATTCGTAGGCGCCAACGACGCACTTGAATTCGAATTGTTTGACTGACAAATAAATTATTCCCCTCGAGCTTTTGATCGGTTTCAAATTTACACATTCGCTGAGAATGACCTTGCTTTTTATATTTCTTACAGTAAGTAAAAGTTTTCGGCACCGAGCATTCACGAGAGATATATATGACCACACACACATATAATCATTACAATTGAAACATTTATATTCCCCCTTTTCATTTCGAATATCCGAGCTGGCTAAGTTTTTTCGATTAATACCTTTATTTTCACTGAACGGAAATGATTTCTTTTCTACCTTATATTTATCATTACGAGAACTACAATTCGATGAGTTTCTTAATTTAAAACTGTTAATAGATCGAACATTATCATAATTATCCAATATATCTGCTAACTGGTCTGGAGAATTAATTTTAGGCCTTTCGTCCACAAAATGTTCCCGAGTTGTTGAATTTACTTGTTTCTTCAATTGTTCAGTAATAAAATTTTTTAAACTATCAAAATCTGAAATCTCTCGAGTCCTGTTATTCATTCCTCAAAATAGTTTTGTAATTCGAATGAATAATCCTTCTATGTACTTTCTGGATTTTTAATATGATTTAAAAATTTAAATCTAAATTTATCAGCACTCTTAACTTACATCTCTAGCAATAGTGATTTTACATATTTATAATTATTTGTATTATCTTCGTTTGAACGCGCTATTAGTTGCGTCATTTCATATGGGAGCAGTCCCAATATAATTGTGACCCCAATACACTTCACTTAACCCAATCGTCGCGCCTGCCGTTCAAATAAAAATAAATAAAAAAAATATCCCCATTTTTGATTTTATATTCGTGCATTAACTTTCGAATATCTTGTGTGTACGTTTTTACTTTCATCGTAGCTACTTAAATCTGAAGTAATTTATATTTTGAACTCTATTTTCGACACTTAAGCGTTCAAGTTCATGCTCACGGTCAGCCAACGTTTTTGTGGCTATTTCTGATGCAATTCGGTATTCAATATATTCCTACTTAATGAACTCTTCATCATATCATCTGGTTCCTTTATAATACGTTTTAAATCAATTATTTTAAAGCACCTTCAAGTACGGAGAGACCTAATTCTGTTATTAATTCTATTAAATCTACTTTTTTTGCCTTCCCCAAAAAGCCATACTTTACACTTATAATACTTAATTACTTTATACATAAAAAAACTTTATCAATAACGAAATTACTTTCACTTCGCCCAAAACGAAAATAAGTGTTTCTTTAAAAACGAAATTGCTTTATGGAAACGAAATTAAGAAAATATTTTATACTTATACACATAATTCTTAAATCTCGTTCACTACTTTAAATCTCGTTCACTACTTTAGAATACGTTACTTAATACGTTAATACACATTTCAAAACGAAACAATTAAAATTCGCCTACCTTAATTCCGAAAGCGTCGCGAGTTTATCCCTCTTCTGATTTGTTATCGATTCCATTTTATTTATCAGTTGACGAGTGAGTAGCTTAGGTGGGGAAGGAAGAAGTTCTTAAATTTATACTAATATTTAAAGATTTATTTACAGACATCATTTAGCTTGCTCCTTCACACAATCTCTGCTCAGTTACATGTACATCTCTCTTAACATGACATATATTAAGTACTGCCATTTAGTGACCACTCATTATTTTTTAAGTAATATTTCAGCCTTAATGTTAACAATATATATATATATATATATATATATATATATATATATATATATATATATATATATATATATATATATACACACACACGCACACACAAATACAAAATCTATATTGTTAGTTGGTACAAAATTCACAAATCAAATAGAGTAAAACTCGATAACTTATTGTGATTCCATACGTTTTTGACAGGAACCTTCAGCATTTAATCTCATGATTAGTTTGCTCCATAGTCTTTTTCTAGTTGAATTAGTGAACCTTTCTGTTAGTTTGTTCTAAACCATCTAAAAATTTTCCTCTAAAAAACTGACTAAAATTTCAATTTGATCATAGATGCAAAGTTGCGTTGTGCCGTTTAAAAATAAGGTAAATTAAATTTTATAAAGTGCAAATAATTTAAGTTTACGCTGAGTCAGTTGAGTTGTAGGTAGGAATATTCTTTAATATACAGCTTTCTGATTGGTTGATTTCCTTAGCAAACTCTTAAATACCTCTAAATTTGCGGAAATGGTATCTGCCTTATGTCTGGGAAACCAGAGGACAGAATATCATTAGCTGACTGATTCGGTCACAGTTGTCAGATTCACCTGATATCATTTCTCTATCAATGTTGATGAGCAGAATAAGCACCCAGAATGTGATATCGAGGATATAGTTTTTTTAAAGTATTTAAAAATTGTTTTATATGTAAACTTATGTAATATACATACTTTAAATTTACAACTAAGACAAGTTTATTACTTAGTTTGACTTCTTAATGAATTAATTAACAACAATTAGGGGTAGTTAATAGTTTCTAAATTTCCAATTCAGTCTGAATGTAAGAGGATCTTCTGCTGCAAATTACATAAATAATTTATTGTAGTTTATATCGTTATCGTCATATTTAGTGTATTGTATTTAGGAATCAGAGTTACATGTAATTTTTTATTTTTTATTCTTTTTTATTTATTTATTATTATTATTATTTATTTATTTATTTATTTATTTATTTGGAAAAGTGCAATTTGATTAATTCTATAAATTTTAGTTTTTACTCATTTAATTTTGTGTGGAAAATTCAAATTTCTAAAACATAAGCACTCAAATGAATAGTTTAAATTATTTAAACTGCGATAAAAATATGTTGTATCTTTCAATCATTTTAGAAATGAATTTGTTTTCTCCTGTAACTATATACACATGAAGAAAGAAATATATATATATATTTCTTAATAATTACAATTTTCTTTCTTCTGCTTTGTAAAAATACATTTTATAGTATTCAATATATTTATATATTTTTCAATATAAAGCTATATAAAATTTTTATGGGCTTTTATATCAGTGTATATTTTTAATTTAAATAATAAAATTAACATAAGCGAATGATTTATTCTTAGTCTAAAATGTTTATATTAAATCAAAATGCAATTTGTTTTTCAGTTACACATTGAAAGTTATAAAAAATCTTCATTTGTGTGAAAAAATCGAAATAAAAATGCACAGCTTTTAAGCTTATTTTTTAATAAATCATTACGCATGCTCCGTGTATGACAAACACCCTTTCTGCATTCAAATTCCGCCGCCTGCCTCGGTCGCAGCAGCTGAGTGTAACCAATGTTGTCGGCATCGTGACCTGTAAGCAATGTAGTAAACATTTCTATCATTTATTCCCAAATAAAAAATAATAATGAGTCAAACTAGTTGAAAAGCTTTCTCAAATATATTGACCCTACTCGTTTTAGAATATTTAACGATTGTGCCTTATGTTCTGAAGAATGGAAATTGTTATTACCACCTAAATGAATCCTTGTGCCCATACATTCTGTAGTGAAATTTTTTTTTAACTAATATCTTTTTTTTTTGAATTTATGTATTCAGCAATGAAATGTAAATTTGTTGTCAAAGAACCGTTTGGTATTTTTCTATTCATTTTAAAATGAATTTCTTGCAGATTCACATCAGTCAGAAGAATCAGATGCCGATGCTCATGGCGCCGCCACCCACGCGCAAATCGAAATTTCCTTTCTTCTTCTTCAAGAAGAGGAAATAACTGTGCCAATCCACACAGCCTGCTGACCGTGAGTGTCCTCTCTTCTTTTGCCTTGAACAAGTTCCTGGTTCTAAAATTGCATAGCATAGTATTTTCTCGGTAATGTTAATTTCAAGTGAAAGAGGGAGTGCAGCAATTATGTTAACATTAAGCAATAGAAAATCGTTTTCTCGAACTCGTTGGGAATATAAAGTAATTCTTAAAATCGAAAGTTTGTAAAATAAGAAAATACAAGGCTGGTATTCTAAAGTTAATTTTTTTTATAAAACACTATTACCTTATTATAAAAAGGAAGTCCAATTCGTAAAAGTTACACATCCTAAAAGAAACAGAAGCAAAACTGAATACTGAAAAGCGCAGTTCTTAAATTCTTAATTCCATTTTACTGGTGAAAAATCAAGCAAAGTATAATCTCCTATTTTTTTTTTTTTCCAAATGGCATCTTTAAAAATAAACTTTTAATTTTTTTCGGTATAAAAAAACTTTTTCCGAACAAAAATACTTCAAACATGTTAAGGGTTTAGATGCTTGTTTTCTATTGCATACGTCATTTTCCTGTTTGATGTGTGAAAGTTATTTCTCGTTCACAATGTTCTCACAAGAATTTCTTCATCCCTCACTTCTATTTTGGAAACCACTCTTGATACCACATTCAATAGCGAGCTTGTTAATTTTGGACCTCGTCCCATAATGCCATATCACCAACCGCCTAGAAATAAGAGAGAGATTGCATCGTACCATGTTCAATAATATTTTGAACCACAATTCATTAGTTGTAGTGAATTAAAACGTTATCGTGCAAATGGCACCCACCGTTTGCTTGGTAACCATTAACCAAACGTTTTTAGTAGACCAGGGAACTGAGCAGGTCTACCTGGCCAACATTCGAACATGTCCTATACCTAGGAAAATGCAAGCAAAATAAGCAACATCCTGCCTTACTGAAATGTAATGCTACAAATACTTCAAAGATCAGGTCGAACCAATGACATGTGACGGTTCCTGTTCAAGTGTTAATAATGCGAGCATTCAATTCGGTTATCCATCAGCACTCTGTTGACTGCGGAACCTGTCCAATGCTTGTTCACAAAAATGCGCTTGCTAAGCAATGTGCAGAAGCAATCATCTGTATAGAGTACTGAAACGATGGCAGGAGGCCATTCCCGACCTACAATTTTTCTCCTTCTTTACACCATTTCTTGTCTATCATATAGAGTTTCATCGCGCTGATAACTGTGGCTGTTGAACATGCCACAAATTGTAAATGCGGCCACGAGATCCTACCACAATAGGATTTGAACTATGGTCAAGTGACGAAGTTAAAATATTCGCTAATATCCTCGCCAAACTGCAGAGTTGGCATTCGAGGCATTTGACGCTTTCGGCTCCACTGTTCGAATCCTTGCTAAATATTGGAACTCTGTTATCCTGAAATTTCTTTTCATCACAGCTGTGATTAGACCTCACGATATAGCATAAGTCAGAGTAGGCGTCATTCTCGTAACTGGAATTCACAGAGGTTAAGGGGGTGTGTTTGTGTAAGATGTTTCGTTGATGCCAACTTAAGAGTTGATTTCATCCCGTAATCATGATTCAAAATGATGACGGCAGCTTTGGTCTATGAAAAAAAGAAATCAGCAATATGTCTCCAAATTTTACACTTGCCATTTTAAAATAAATAAAGAAATTGCAAAATTATTGCGTTGTATTGATTTATATATGACACTCACTGTACGATTCCTCAGAAAGGAATAAGTGTGTCTTTATATTATTTTCCAATAAAATTGCTACACCAGGAAGAAATGCTCGTAACAGAAGAATATTAGCGAATATATTATACTCTGGAAACATCAATTTTTTCTAAAAAATTTAAACTGTCGATCCTGAGAATTCAATACCCAGAAGAATCATTTCCAGCAGCAATAATAGCATTTTCTCAGTGAAGAAAGCACAGATTAGGTGCCTGTATAGTTATTCATGCACGATGCCACAGATCATAGTCTCATAGTCAGCACTTGAGATTTCAAGAGCCTCTGATGGGGAGGGAGACGGTGGGTGTCAGGAGCAGTCTGAAGAAGCTGCGTTTTTTTCTTTGTATTGATACTTACTTTTGTGCGTTACGCAGGCGTGCGAGAGTTGTTAGCGAACCCTTCCTGATATGATTCCTTTCTAATTTTGTTTCTTTGTTAATAAATGTGCATGTTTTCAAAATTCGGAGTCATTAGTTTGTTAACAATACTGACCGACGTAAAGGGAACGACTCGCTTGGTAACCCTCGACCAAATGTTTCTGTGAAGGATAATTCTGAAGAACGTGATAATCAGGGCAGAAGCCGAGTATATTCCATATTAAGGAAGGTCCATAAAATACCGACAACAGACAGTCGTTCCTTATTCTGCTGAAACTTGACTTTGACTTGGTTCAAACGTAAGATGGAATCATGTCTCTTAACATACTGGCAACTTAACAGACACTGTCATTGCGAACAACAGATGACGAAGATCTTTATCCATGCCATCATTCCGGGTGTTATATCAAGATGCTGAATACACGTTTCCAAAGAGCATTCTGCACAACTTGACTTAACATAGATATGATCCTCATGATGCTGTAAACGGAAATGGAATTCAAACCAAAACAAGGTGTTCATTTTGACTTCTAAGTTTGCCATTGGTGATATTATTGAAGATATTACTATATGTGATGTCGCGTCAACTGTACTCAAAGATCATCAACTAGACAGTTCGTGGTGCTCTAAACATCATGCAGATACTTATCTTTAAAACGACCTGCGGTGCCATGGCTGTATGAGCCTTTAAGGCTTAATGAGCAATACATCTGTTTTTTCGGCTAATGAGCCTCTGAAGTCTAACAAAGACATTCCGTCTAGTAACCATTTTCATATTTTCCGAATAGTCATAAGACTGATGTGAGCAGCAATACAGTGATGTGATAAACTCCACTGTAATTCTAACTCCAGCCAAATTGATTTCTTGTAAATTTTTTCACACTGGTAACCATTTTGCCTTCTCACACAAAGCATCCTTACAACTTTTTGCTTGGCAACATCTTTCAAATACAATTTGCGTTTGAGAAATCTGCTGCACACAATGGTTTTCATTTAAATGTAAGTTTCCGCTGACTTCACGTGCGTCATTACCCTCTTTGCGCACAATTTCAATGACTAGCTCTATTCCTATTCAGTGCCTTTACATCTCATAACATTTGTTTTAAGAGCAATCTATCAGCTACTTAATAAGTGTAATTTATATATCAGTTATGTTACCTGAGAATTGCTACTCTCATTGTTCCATCTGGTTTTATTTTCAGATTTCTAAATCAACCTTCTCCTGATGAGTGGGCGATCATGAATCTCTGGAAGTAATCGTGCCACAGAGGGAGTCGCTATGTACAAAATAGAAAACTTACAACATCTGTTCGCTCTTTTCATACTGTTTTGTTATTTATTATGTGATGAAGGAATGTGTTTTATGGAACTTTTACAAATCTAGTGTAACGCTGTAAATATTTTCATGGAAGTATTTCAGCAATCTTTGTTTCCTTATTACATCTGGTAACATTTCCAACATATACTGTAGCTGTTTACAGTTGATTTCAACTTGTGAGAAGGTCAGATTCCGATTTCGGAAAATAATTATATCATATCAAAGCCATTAGTTTTTCCACTCTCCTTCCTATGGCTATGTTATGCCGATGTAATCATAATACATGTTAGCTTCCAAAATTAATCTTTTTCCACAAACTGATAGTGAAAATATAATTCAATACGATCGTCTAATGTGCAAAATTAAAAATATAGATTTCGTTACAGCCAACAATATTATGACAAATATTTCGACAAGTATTCGCCAATCTGCCAAAATATTTATATTATTTTAAAGTAATATTTAACGAAGCCTTGTCCAAATATTTGCATAAAGATAGCCTAATTATTGATGCAAAAGTAAATTTCACTTGGATGACCATTCCGAAAAATTATCTTAGCACCTTCTAAAATGTGACCAATGATAGAAACTATCACTATTGTGAAAATTTTCATTGAATATCGTGTCCCTTTCGGGTAGGAGATTTGGCTCCACAAAGTTTAAAAAAAATGGTGATTCTTATAAATTCTAAACATTCCTTTGGTAAGCGTAATATTAACGTAAAGTTACTACACTTTACATTAAGATTACGCGTGGTATCTTTACGTTCTTTAACCAATATTATGTTCTAGTAAAAAAAATAAAAAAAAACTCATTTTTTCGCAGTTTCTTTCGTTTGTTAAACTTGACTATGCATTACATTCATTTTAATAAATCTAAAAATTAAAGTAATAATTCTTTAAACTATGTCACTATTTTAAATATTAGTTGCCTCTTTTTCCATATGTAATTATTAACTATTATTTACCCGTGATTTTAATGCATTAGAAATATAAATTGTTACATTAGAATCGTATAAAATTTTATATCGTATATTTGAAATATATAACTATAATAACTTATATTATAAAATATTATATAAATTTATAAACATTTATTTGTTTGTTATTAATCTTTAACGAGTGCTTGAATACGCAGATATTTAAATCTTTGAATATTTAAGAATAGAATATTTTTCTTTATATTTAGAATTTTCATGGAAAATTCAAAAATTTAAAATTTAACAAACATTAGATATAAAATTGCTGAATTATGCATTTCTGTTCAGTCATGCTGATTCCATAAAGCAGATGGCAAATAAGTGCAGAGTATTCCAGCATATATAAATTAATTAGTTATTGCTTTGATGCTAGTGCCAAAAATAATTAAAATTATTCTCCTGAATTTTGATTAGCAAATATTTTGTCTCCAGTTAATATATCGGTCTTATTTTTCATTGAATAAATAATAATAAAATAAGTAAATTTATTTTTGTTTATTAAATTAAAAATAAATTTAATGAAAAATATTCCAATTCTCTATAAAAATTAAATAATTTTTGTACTGATAGATAAAATAAAGCATGTAATAATATTATATTCTTGTTTTTTATTGGTAAATATTAAATTTAGTGATAAAGGTAGCAAGTAAAAATGTAGTTTGCCAGACAAAATTTTATTTTAAGAAAAGCACTTCTTATGCTTAGAGTTTTGCTACATTTTTTTTTAAATTTTTGATGCAATTATTTGTGTCTTTTACCTTATATTGAAATAATGTTTTACTTTTTCTGTGTTATTTTTTCACGATATTCAATGAGAATTCGAAACAGAGCTTCACGCAATTTTCTCAGCATTTGAAGTTTTACTGCTTGTTGAACATTTCAGTGTAATCTCCAATGCGTGTCATCTCATGTTGCTAGAACAAGAGGAAAGTGATGAATAACTTGGAGCTAATTCCGCCATGGGAACAAAACTTTAGACTTTGTAGTCAATCTTGTAACAAACCCCCAGAGATTAGAAACACTCGATTTCTGTTTTCTTTTTACTGTAAATAAACTATTTCATTCACACCATTAAAGATTCTCAACTAGTAGGTTGAATCAAATATAGCTGAAGGTTATCATTAAAATCTTTCGCGACTTTTTTCTGTTATGCTGTATGGTTAAGCGGCTTATAACTGGCGATAATTTCTAAGCTCTCTTAAACAAAATATTCTCAAAAGGTAAAATGTTTTGTTTTTTAAATTGCCCTACACAAAATTCTAAAACTTTTACTTTACTAATAATTTTTATAATCTTTACAATTTCTTTACAAAATACCAATCTTCATAAATACCGCATCCTTCTATTGAAATATATTTTTTGCACAATATTTAAATTAGTTTATGCATATAAATGAGATTTTTATTCAAAAGTGTGCACAGGCTATAAAAATATGCTCTCATTAAAATTATCATTAAATGATTATTACAATTTATTTTGAATTCTGGACTTCAAAATTATAAATACCCTTCATTTTTATGATTTTTGCAAAAGAGAAATTTTTTCCAGAAAACTGAGCATAATCCTACTCTTAAATATTCCTCAGCTCTCTCTCTCTTTCTGCTGCGTTCGACACCCCCTTTCTCACACATAATCATTCAGATTTAGCAAATTAACAAATTTAGTTTATGCTATCTGTATTCGCAATTAAAAAATGAATTTATATAAAAAAGTATTATAGTATACAGAAGTATTATAATTTCTTAACGCTTTTGAGAATGTTTCTTAGAAAGTATCGAAATCGATAAAGATAACATTAAAAAAAAGTAAATAAAAAATAACGGGATCAGAAGTGCTTTCGTTTTAACTGGAGAATAATTTATGTATTGTTTATATTGCATTACATTCAGTATAAATTTTGCTTTAATGGTTAAGTAACATTTTATCATATTTAAATTATTCACACACAGTAATTTTAAGATAAGCAGATTATAAAATGATATCATATCAAGTGTTGCTTTTTTATGCTTTTTTCTTTTTGATCGAAAAACTTTCAAAACTCAATGACTTGAAAATATTATGCTTCCTTTTTGCGATAACCTTTAGCTATAAATGTATGGTATAAAAATTTAAATTGTAAATGTTAAACTAAAAAAAATACCGTCCTCTTAGAAAGAGTTTGTTGCAAATTTAGAGCCCAAAACATAAGAACATAACTTTACAAACAATGTAAAGAAACATGTTTTTTGGCTTAAAGAAAATCAAGCCCAGTAATTATTAAAAATGATATAGATTTTAGCTTTCATATTTTTGGGAAAATTTAGGAAAGAGAAGAAGTATAATACAATACAAAGTTCTGATATATTTACTTTTTCTAGCATTTCTTGCAAAATTTATCTTAATTAATAACATGTCATAGAATGTTGATAATTTTTATATAAAATCAATACATTTTGCAGTTAAAAAATTTAAATAAATTTTAAATTTAAAAATCTTTAAATATGAGTAAGAATATTATATTTAAGATGAGAAATTTATTACATTTTTGTGAGTATTTTTATAACTCTGATTATTTAAAATTAAAGCACTTATAAGCTATTCCAATTTATATTTTCCTAACAACCAAAGTAGAAGGAGTAGAAACTGAATTCTGTGAAACATTTTTTTATTATATATTTTATATAATTTGTGGCACATAGAAACTAAATTTTAGCGACACTTATAGAAATCGAAAAACATTTTCTTCGAGAAAATGTGGCTACAAATTACAAAATTAATCTTCATGAACGATATTTTGCTTTAAAACTGAAAATTTCGTTATATTATTTATCAATAAAATTCTGATTGTTTTTTAATGCTAATAAAATTCAAAGTGAGCTTTTAGGTTCACAATTAAGATACTAAATTTTCCCATTCATTTGAGTTTATTAGATATCGATTGAAGCCTTATACAAAACTTTTTCTACTCACCTTTAAAGATTTATCTATTTACAAGTGTTTGGAACATTTTGATTCAATTTTTGCTGTGTTGTATGATAGTGCATAGTAAGAGATATGGCTTTGCTTCACAACTATTTACAAGTGATTACGTCATTACCTTATATATATATAATAACCTTATCTGTAAATATATGTGATAAACTCTCTCTTAGGTGCTGTGCCGAGTAATTGGTTACAAAAGACAGAAGAGTCGATTCAAAATAACTGCTCCTTCCTTCATAACTAAAAAATATGTAAAGGTTCATTTTTATTTATATTTCTCTTGAAGTCGAGAGATAATTTCTTTATGAATCATCTTATAAAAATTTGTATTTCATTTTTCAATTAATTCCTTTCTTCAGTTTACGAAAAGTCTTCAAGTGTATCCATTTTCAATTCACTAAACGCATTCATGTGAATTGCAATTAAATCATAGCATCTTCATCATTCCTGCTCATCTAAATTGTTAGAAGTAATTAAAATAAACTAATTAATCCATTAGCAATCATATTATGACTGTAAAATTAAATTTTATTGCGCTTGTATCATTAATATTTTATATTAATTAATGTAATTAATGGAGTCAGGCTGCTTTTTCTCTCTTCATTTGCTCCCAACTGCTTAAAATAAATCATGAAATTTCATTTAAAAAAAAAGCTAGTGCAAAATTCAGAGAAAATAAACTCAACTTTTCTGTTATTATCATATTTATCTTTCGTTTATGAACGTAAGTGTTCATTAAATTTGAGTAATTAATTGATTCTTTTGCGTCTTTATAGTTCATTAAATGTTTCAATACTCTAAAGCCTAAGCATACCATTTTGGCTTGGAGAGAAAAACATCTTGGTTGCATTGATTCTGCAAATTTAAAAAAACCTTGTCTGTCATTAAGACAGTAAAAAGTTTCTGGAGTTGTTTTTCACTATTTATTTATTTTATTGTTGGTTTTCTTTCTTTTTAAGTGAGCTTAAAAAGAAACGCTTACAAGTTAAGTTATTCCTTTTATATCGAATGTGTTTTGCAATATGTTGTTTAATGATTTTATTTGAAGTGGGAAATAAGTTAACTCAGTAGATGCCTGATATTCCACAATATATTTAATATAAATTAAACTAAAACTTATCAGTTTTCTTTCGGCTTCATTCCAAATAAATTAGTCGCTGTCTATTGCATCGGAAAAGCCTTTCATTTCAAAGAAAAAAACAAAAAAATCATTTTGAAGATATCGCTCAAAATCAACAAGAATAGAAAATTTTAAGATTAAAGAAAGAGTTACAAACATGAAACTGAAAATAACATTTTTTATTAAAATATTTAGTGTTATGACTAGTGCATGCTTGCTGTTGAGTAAGCATTTTCTCAAATTTAATGGTCAATACTTAATGAAGATTTTCTGAATTTTTATTTCATCATTCTATCGATAATCTCTCTTTCTAAGGAAATATTTTGTCGTTATTCTCTTTTATCTTTGAGATTTTATTTCTTAACTAAAATCTTTATTTAAAATCTTCAATTAGTGAGTTTCCGAATTTTCCCTCTCTTTTTCTGACTATCTCTCTTCTCACTTCCATACAATATATATATTCTTAATATGTTTTCTATGAAATGTAAATAGAGTGGTGAACAACTCTTGTCGCCAAATTTACACATTGGGAACACGGAATCAATTTCTTAATTTAAGCGACGGAACAGTAAAGGATCTACTTTCACTTGCATTATAATTATCATGCGTCCATCAGAAAATATCATTTCAACTCTTAATGCCAAATGATGGCGAATCTCTCCAAATTAACTTCTACTTTATAAGCTGCAGTTTAAGTAAATACTATATAAAAATATCGATTTTAAATTTAAAACTCTTGCTTTATATGTAATCTTCGGTCGACTTCACTTTTGGAAATGAAGTGATTGTGGCACAATTTAGCAACAAAAATGAGAATTATACAAATTAATCATCTAACATGTAAGCGAAAAATGAGTGCAGCTTAGTTGATCTGTACACTTCCTGTCTACTTACAAATATTTCTCTATTTACAATAGATATTTATTGCTCATTAACTAACTATCTGCTTTCTTCATCATTTTCCTAAACTATCGCTTTATTGGTAGATTATATGTATAAAATATATTCTTGTGGAAAAATCTTTTTGTATACAAAACGCTTCATATGTCATCAACTCCAAAAGGGCTTTTCAATTTTATTTAATTAAAGCAATTAGTTATAAGATTCCTAATCATTGTATCTTCATTTCTTTCTTTTCATTAAAATTGGAAATTTGCACACTTCTCTAGACTTTATTTTAATTCCTATAAAATGGAATAATGAATCGCCAATAATATTTCTTTAAAATCATTGTTTTAGCATTCAAAATGAATTTTTTGTTTCAAAAATACATCTATATTTACTATTTTTACAAAATGTTTGCAAATATGTAACTGCTCTCTGAAAGAGACAGGTTTCTTTCTAATCAGACAGGCTTTTTAAAATTCATTATTTTTCACCTAATTTTAAATAGTTTAACTTAATATTTTTAAACGTGTAAACATCGTTGTAAAAAAAATTAACTATTTCACAACTTAATAATTTCTATGTATAATGTGGCCAACGTAATTTAATTTAATAACACTTGAAGTCTTGGAAATAATTGTACTTAGAAATTATTTAGAAATAAAACGTTGAAAAAAATATTGGCAAAAGTATTAATTAGTGAAATTATGTTGAAAAATTCAAATTACCTTCTAAATTGCTTATTAAGAATTCACAAATTTTAATACTATTTTACATTTCCTTATTTTGAAAAACATTTGCTATTTAATATTCTGTGAGAGTTTAGTTTACAAATTTATAAAAGAATAAAAAATAAAAAAAAATTCCACTTTACAATTACTTAAAACTGCTTTTAAGAAAAACATGCGTCGGAATAAAAAAATGATTACCTCTGAGTACGAAAGAGATTTATATCATGAAAGACTATTTCTGGAAGTAATGTGCAATTAGTTTTTAAATCGTTGGATCTGATTGCACTGTGCTTTTGCTTCTGTGTTTCGAATGATGTACATTTAATCCAGGCATGTTGCAAAATACTGTAGTTACTCACTCAGGTTGCATAATTCTGTTGCGTGTCGTGAATGGGCCTCAAATATCTAAGATAAATAGCAGGAAATTTTATTGAATTTCCTAATTGGTCCAGCGTAATTCAGGCCAGGTATTGTAAACTAGACTCTTACAACAATATATATATATATATATATATATATATATATATATATATATATATATATATATATATATATATATATGATGAGAAGTGAATATTTTCTGAAAATGTGTCAATGTATTACTATGGATGAAGATAAAATTTATTTAAACTTTCCATTGATTTCATTCAGGGAATTTTGTCATTGTAAATATTTTCCATTGTATTTGTATAAATTTTTTGCTTTTTACGTTGCAGATTTTAGTGTAATAAATAAACGCATGTATTTGAAACATGAAATTGTTATGCCTGTTTATTTCACACGCATTGATTTTATTTGTTCTGAATTGAGTTATGTTTTGATCAATTGAGCTGAGGTGCTCGATATTTTTTTTTTAAATCAATTTGTTTATTTGCAATAGATTTCTTGCTGCTTATTTCCACCAACCGAAACGTTGCTAAACGCAGCCTCATTTTGAGACGATGAAGTCGACGTATGATAGAGAATATCCTGCCTTCTGTGTCTGCAGATCAGATAAATTCTTTCCGTGGACACAGGAATGGAAGCCAGTGGTCAACTGAGCGCCTCCCTTAAGGTGGTATTTCGATCGAGCATCTCCGTATTTCGGAGCATTTTCTGTTGCGTTTCGAGTTATAGATGTGTGCCGCGCAGGTGATTGTTTCCTGCAGAACATGACAATTAGGAGCCGAGAGAGAGCTTTTATACCCAATAAATTACACTACTGGCCTTTAAAATTGCTACACCAGGAAAGCGGCACACCACAAACGTGAAATTTGTATGAAAGGTGTAACTTGCTGTGATATGCAAATGAATAGATTTTCAGCGCATTCATACAAAGCTAGGCGACAGTAGCGACATCTACAATGTGAATGAAACCAGAGATTTCACAGCAGTTTTCTCATACTCAATTTCCGTTTCAACGTTGTGTTCGGCAAAGAAAGTTGTTGTAATGCCTCGTGTAAGAAGAAGAAATGCCTATCAGCACGTGTCTGACTTTGATCGAGGAAGGATTATAGCCTACCGGGATTGCGGTTTATCGTACCGCAATATTGCTGCTCACGTCGGTCTAGACCCCATGACTGTTAGCAGAATATGGAATCGATGGGTTCAGGACAATCATACGGAACGTCATGCAGGATCTCAGCGACCCCCATCACTAACAGCAGAGAAGACAGACATCTTATCCACATGGTCACAAGGGATCATACAGCCACGTTACGAACCCTGAGTCGAGAAATGGAGTCATTTGCAAGGCAACAAGTTTCTGCTCGAACAGTTCGATGACGTTTGCAGCAGCATGGATTGTCTGCACGGCGACCATGGCTTCGGCTACCATTGACGCTGCGTCACAGACAGGAGCACCTTCAATGGTGTGATCAGCGACGAACCTGGACGCGGGAATGGCATCACGTCATCTTTACAGATGAATCTCGGTTCTGTATAAAGAACCATGATGGTCGCATCCATGTTTGGAGACATCGTGGAGAACGCGCATTGCCAGCTTGCATTGGACATCGCCATATTGGCATATCTGCTGGAGTGATGGTATGGGTTGTCATTGCATACACGTCTCGATCACCTCTTGTTTGCATTACCGGCACTTTGAACAGTAACCGTTACATTTCCAATGTGTTAAGGCCCGTGGCTCTGCCCTATCTTCGAGGCCTCCCTAATGCTTTGTTTCAACAGGTTAATGCACGACCGCATGTTGCCCATACAGTTCTGAACTTCCTTGATACAGAACAGGTTCGACTGTTACCCTGACAAGCACGTTCTCCTGATCTGTCACCAATTGAGAACGTGTGGTCAATGGTTGCCGAGCGATTGGCACGCCATCACTCACCACCCACTACTGTCGATGAACTGTGGCATAGTGTTGAAGCTGCATGGACTGAGATCCCCGTACATGCCATACAATCTCTGTTTGGCATGTACGGGCCTAGGCGAATAAATGCTGTTATTGCAGCCCGAGGTGGCTGCTCTGGGTACTGATTTCTCAAGATCTATACATCCTAATTTCCTGTAAATCCAATCACTTGTTCTTTCCACCATAATGTATGTGTCCAATAAATATCGTTCTGTTATTTGCATGCCTTCTTTGTGTAGCAATTTTAATGGCCAGTAGTGTATTTGTAGCATTTGAAATGTATAGATCAGTTGTACTTTTCATTGATATGAAACCATTGCAAATATTTATTTATCAATAGATAAAAACAAACCTCTAATATAGAAAGAAGTTTTTATTCCTTTTTTTAATAAAGTAAATATACTAAGAAAAATTAACTCGCTTCGCAAACATTCAACGACAGTTTTCCACCAAGTTTTTCTGTAGAAACTTGACCTTTCTTATATAAACTAATTTCCTTCAAAAGTATCTATTAAAATTCTTTGTAAACGTGAAAAACTAAAAACAGACATAATGTTCAAATAGATACTCTTTTTTGCAAGACTCGAGATACTTTTTTTTGTAAAATATTTGCTTTAAAGATAGAGACGAAAGATTTTTCTCAATATAACGAACGATAAATGTGCCGAGGAAAACTCCTTCTGTGAATGTTGTCAATAAGCATGAGAGGTGTCTTAAAAGCAATACAGTAATGTCTTGGGAAATCAAATGATTTGCTCTAAGTTTCCGGATCTTTATTCCGAAACCTCTAATTGCAGTCAATCACTTCCTGATTTTCAAAAATTGCTGAGGTCTACACTTTATCTTAAATCTTCATCGCCACGCCTGCGAAGAGACGTTGGACCTTACGAACTCTTAATGTACGTAGGTGTATTCACTATTGGGAGACCACCAATAAAATAAAGATGCTACCAAGATACAATAAAAGTTATCTAGCTATCACAAAAACATCGATGTTTGATTGCAAGGTGAAAAACCGATGAAAGTCCGGAACCAAATTCAATCCATTCAACAGCATCAGAACCATATTTATAATCTTTTAAAAATTACTATTAAGAATCATTTTCACAAATTTATTCTACACATAAGGCTGAATGATCAGTGTTCGGGCATTCATTTCGTGGGTTCAATACCTATCTCCGAAGTGTGTGATGGTTCAGGATCCCTTTCATATAAAAAGCGACAGCAAAATGTTAAATGAACCAACCCTCCAAATATATGCATTTGAATGTTGTTGTCGTGTGCCAGCTAGGCTGGCATTATAGGGTACGCTGCTCCACTTTTCCAACATTTGAATTTTGCAATATATAAAAAGAGTATTACGAGAATCCATTAAACCTATTTTAAGTTTATTTTTCAAGGGAATGAATGCTTTTTAATTTTGTTATTCCCGATGAAAATAGTAATGATCAAACAAAATCCCCAATTAGTAATTATATCTTATACACTTTTCCTCGAAATACTCTGGTTAAATGAAAAATATTTTAACTTGCTTACGAACACTTAATTCCTGATTTATTTTATAATTAATGCAAACTTATAAAGTAACATACTGTAACAAGATTCCACAAATAAAATTATCTCATAACCACACACACACACCCCACCCCCAATTTTCGGTAGGTTGGATGACTTTCATCATTATTTTCTACTTGGAAGTAGATTTTAAGTTGTGAGATGAGATTTGTTACTTACACTTGAGGAAATTCTGGAAGCTTGGAGAAGGAATAAATATATGAAAAAATAGAATACGAATTGGGAATAATATATGAATGGAACAGTAAAAGATATAAAATCATTAATTTTAATAAGAGAAAAATTTTTTATGAAATTCGATTACAATTTTTTCTTTTATAAAATTAATGATTTAATATTTTTCATTGTTCTGTGTGATCATGCTTAGAGAATTTTAATATCTTCATTGCAACGTTCACACAACAAATTCCGCAGGAATAAAACTGCGTTAAGCAGTAGAAAGAAATTTCGGAATTAAACATTTGATTTTCGTCGTGAAAATCCCTGAGGAACGCAAAAGCTAGATCAGAACGTGAATGAAACTATGCTTGGGTATCCGCTTGTAAAAAAATACTAGTGAAATTTGTGTAATTGTGATTTTACACTCTCAACAATTTACAGCTGTGAATTTAATCTTACTTGTACCAATTACTAAAAGAGATTTAATGTGCTCATCCGTTACCTTATATCGGTTCGACATTCTTTGTGCACTTCATTTTGGAGAATGTTTTCTCACTCAAATAAGAAGTACCAACAACAGAAAAAAGTTCCGGAGCGACGGTTTTGATGCCAGTATCAAAAGAAATCTTCATGACATCAACGCCTGTGAAACGAATATCAAAGCACTCAAAGGAAATCTCAGTCTAAGTGGCGCGGCTGAATATATTTCACATGAAACCTTTTTTCCGTAATTGTGATTGAAACAATATTATTTTCTGACAGAACTGTTTGATATGAGTGCGTAGATCAAGGAGAAGCTGGTTTTCTACTTGCAATCTCACATTTAGTTCGTTCAAATGTGTGTGGTCAATCAAAAAAGAGCTGCAGAACTTTTCCACAACTACGTCAGCATACGGCAGTATGACATGGTAAATCATTTTTTTCTCTCTTCCATATATCTTCAATAAACTCGCACAATTGTCGGTGATTCAGCCCAATGTGTGTGGTTCTGAAGAAATTAACGACTGATATGAATGACTGACTGGTTCTAGAACTTCAGATATATCCAAATATTTTCTGCACGAGGACTGTTGATACAGTGTAAGATAGATGGTTTTGAACCACACACCATCCTTTTCTACTGCCTTTGACACCAAGCAATCACTCCTTTAATTTTACCACACATGTTTTGGCCTCAATCAGTTATAATAAATTTCAAGTTCGCCATTGTAGCGTTTTTGATCAACGGCATTGCCTCAATTCCTTTTAAATATCTCACCCAACAGTCATTGAATGCCATCAATTTGAAGTTCTTCATAGCTTTTGTTTACTTCTCGAAAAACTCAATACCTGAGCCATATCCCTGAGAACGCGTGAATGTCACACTCAGATAGAAGTCATTCCCAACACATAAAATTCAATCAAACAGAAATGAATTGCATAAAACAGGATGAATCATTGTTTGGATTTTATTTATTTTAAGGCATTCTACCAAAATCCCTCGATAAACATTTTATTGACGCTTATGTATTCAGTTGTATTTGACTTGGTTACTTACTCTGAAATATTGGTTATTTACTTTACTCAGATTAACAATTACTATTAAAGAATATGTTTCTTGATTACTTTCTTTTTCAATTCATACTGAATGTAGTTTCTGTATTTATTTTTAGCTGTGTTGCTAACTGAATTCGTTTTACTTAGTTTCGATTCCATTCTAATTTTCAAAAATTTTTATATAACTACTCAACCTTAATTATTAGATGCAATTTCAACTTAAATCATAATAATGCATGTATGCAATTCAGTAATTTATATAAATCTTTCCTTTTATCTGTTTTCCAAAATTAAAGAAATTTTTGATTTTATTGCATCCGCCTTAATGATTTAGAGTATCTATTATACTAATATATCAATTATTTGGGTTTAATAATATGTAATTGAAAAGGAAACATAATTTTCATGCACAATGTTCTCAACATATTCTAATAAAACGTAAAGTTATAAAAATTTAGGAAAAATTTTTTGAGAATTTTTAGTAAATTCTGTTTACATCTTTATTACTGATAGATAACAAATATAACTTAAATCAATACTTGTTTTTCTGTCACTTTCATTAAAAATTTTATATTTATAAATAGTGTCATAAAAAATTCGGAACATATTTTATTTTTGTTATTTAAAACCACCTAACCAAAATAATTTTTTGACCAAATAGTTTGACTTAAGATAACCAGTTTGAGCAACTCTCGTAGGCTTAACATTACGTGACATCACAGTTCAAATTGCTGCAATTTGTTCTTTCGTTCAATAATATTACAGATTTTTTTAACAGCTGCGCAGTTGAAATTGGTACATTATTTTGTTTTCGTCCAGTTCCATGCCAAATTAAAGTTATTAGAGTTATAATTTGCCGAAAATCAACAATTTTTTTTGTGCATGCAGCAGCAACTCGGGCAATTCATATCGCCAATGATTTTAAAAACTGATCAAGTTTTGTATTCTTTTCGCCAAGGGGAAATAATACTAGAAAGGGTTGTTTATTTTCATTTTTGTTGTCATAATTCAGTGTTAACGAAAGATCGTAAAGTTTTAAATTTTTAAACAGCAAATTTAGATTTAGAATGAACATATTAATTTCAATATGAAAGAATTTAACTGCTTAAATCTGAAAGAAAAATTTGATTACATTTTAACGAATATTTTATAATTCAAATAATTTTGTTTAAATATAATTTGAAAGTATTTCCAAATATTTATACAGATATTCTTAATAGGATATATTTTTATATAATAAAAATGTCATGCAAAATTTAAAACTTTATTATCGAATATAACGAAGAAAATATCAAAATTTAGTATTATTAAAATATCGTATATTTGTTACTTCATATTATTTTTATTCAACTTAATTAAATTTTATACAATTTGAAACCTAAAAATTTAAATTTAAAATTGTAAAATATAACGTTTTTATGAAAGATGTACTATTTTTTTGATTTTGCTGACATTTTTAGTTTTGATAGATACTTTCAAATAGAATTTCTTTAAAACCATGTTAATATTTTATCTGTAAATTCATTCAGATAATCGTATCCTGTCAGATATCGATCCAATTCTACTTCCTTTAGCATTATGCACCGTCTGTATGAAATAATTCTAAAGGAAGTAGAAAATGTAAAATAATAAGCTAAGTTGTAGGGTCGTAAGAAAATGGAAGTTAGAATTAGGCAAAACATTAAATTTATTACATTACACATGATTAAAAAATATAGTTACAAAGAAAATAATTAATAATTATTAACAAGGTTACATAGTACCTGTACAGTACAAATTATAAACAAAGTTATTAATGAACCGGATGGTTCGACTTCCATTCCTCACATCTCTATTCTAATCCTCTAACTCTATTGGATATTGAATATTTTGTATTGGGTAGTAACGCCATCTATTGTCAGTAGAGTTAATATGGATCTGTTACAACCTTCCCCTCTGACCAGGGGTCAGCAGGAGTTTTCTTGGAATGGTTTTGCTCTTGAGCATGAGCTATGTCAGGAGTGGGTGTTTTAGGACTGTTCATTTTTGTTGACCGACCTCTTCTGCGCAAAGCTTTGATAGGTGAAGTTCCTTGAAAAGGAGTCAATGCCGAAGTGTGGTATACTCCTATTGGTATATTTGGAGAATCTGTGTTTGCCACAGAATAAGATACAGGAGATTTTAGAGTAACAATGGTCCATCGCGGCGAGGCGAAAATTTTGCTGTAACACCAGCACTTTTATTACTTAAGTTTGGTTTGCTAACCAAACTAAATCTCCTGATTTATATGTAGGATCTGGTCTCCTTCTCTGGTCCGCAAAATGCTTACTTTTATTTGCTGTTCAATAAACATATCTTTGGCTTCAGATGTGAATCTTTCCAGTTTTTTTAGATACGGTGTCATTTCAACGACAAAGTTATAGTTCTCGATGATACCACGAAATTCGTTGGTAACATCATCAAGTGTGCGGAGTTCTCGTCCAAAATTGAGAAAAGCTGCAGTTTTTCCAGTTGAACTTTGAACTGCACTTTGAATTGTTCAGTGCGAAACGAATTGCAGGAAGTTTTTCTGACTATGTATCATCCCGATTTTTAACAAATATGGCAAGACGAAGTTTCAAATCACGGTTCTTCATTTCAACTGGATTTGTTTGAGGGTGATAAACTGGGGTTAAGGATTGATGAATTTTCATGAGATAACATAGTTGCTGAATCACAGCAGAAACAAATTGTGATCCATTATCGCTGATAATCCTGCGTGGTATTCCGTATTTCATGAAAATTTCTTCTACAAGAGTGACAGCACACTCTTTTGCTGTTGCATTTTCCAAGGCAAATAGCTCGATCCACTTCGTAGTAACATCTTCTAGTACAAATATCCATTTTTTCCCATTACTAACTGGAAGAGGGCCGAACAAATCAATGGATAACGTCTCAAACCTTTGGGATGGTACTGAAGTTTGTAGCAGACCAGCAGGTTTTTAGTTGGAGAGCTTGTATCGCATACACACTATACAATCTTTCACATACTTGGTGATGTATTTCCGCATGCCAGTTCTGTAGACCTTCTAGAAATTCTATCAAAAGTGCCTTCAGCAATGACCTGCGGCGGGATCATCGTGATGAATTTTAAGAATCTGCCCTCTTGCATCTTCTGCAATGACAAGCTGAGCCTCATCAGATCCTGAATCAGGTGCATATTTGTACAGGACACCTCTGTTCATCAAAAAACCTTTTCCGTCCAGTTTCTATATTCCTCAGTCGAATCGACTACTTTCAAGGCATTTATTATTTTCTTTAGATTTTCATCTTGAAGTTGACTGTCTCTGATTTCTTTAGGACTCTTGGTAGGAAAATCTACTGAAACAGTGGGTTGGTTAACAGTCACAGAGCGTATCTCGCATGGGTAATCTCCTTGGTGACAGGCAGGGCGTGATAACGTGTCAGCCACCACGTTGCTCTTTCCAAGAACGTACTCAATATGGAGGTTGAACTCTTGGAGTTGTAGAGCCCAACGAGCAAGTCGTCCTGACGGGGACTTTAAGACATGAGCCATCGTAACGCCTGATGGTCTATGGCAACTGTGACTTCTTGTCCCTCAATATAGCATCTGAATTTTCCTAAAGCCCAAACAACTGTAAGGGCTTCACGCTCTGTAGTTGTCTAATATCGCTCAGCACTTACTAGTAGTCGGCTTGCATATTCAATGGGATGTTGATCTTCCAGGGCTTGATCTTCCTTGGAGGAGAACAGCACCTAAGGCATACCCACTAGCATCAGTGCGCAAGATGTACGGTTTACTCGGGTCACATTGCTTAAGAACAGGTGGTGAAGTAAGTAATGTCTTTAACTTTTGGAACGAAGCTTTTTCTTGCTCTTTCTAGCACTAAGAGGAGGATTTCTTGGTTAGATTACTGAGAGGTCTGGCTATTTCAGAAAAGTTCGGAATAAACCTCCTATACCAAGAACAAGTTTGCAGAAAGGACTGAACTTGCTTAACAATTTTGGGTTCAGGCATGTCCAAGATAGCAACAGTTTTGGCAGGATCAACCTTTAGACCTTCAGGGTTAATATAATGCCCAAGGTATTTAATCTTTGAACATGCAAAATTGAATTTTTGAAAAATATACTAACGTCTGAACGTCGGTGATATATAAATATATCACCGAGATATCAATAAATCATAAAACCGAGCATTTTCGACATGTGAGCTTGACGCGTCATATCAAGTAAGTCACTGTTATTTACTTATCTCTTTTACCGGTTGTTTTGAAGAGAAGGCTGAACTTGCTTAACAATTTTGGGTTCAGGCATGTCCAAGATAGCATTTTAAAAACAATTTATTGGACATGCCTGATTGTAGAGAAGGCAATCCTCCCCCCCCCCAAAAAAAAAAGTTTTATTTATTTTTTTAGTAATACTTTTTTAGATTTTGTATACTATCATGGGATTTAAAATTTTCTAAAATGCGTATTTTTGGAACTTAGGGAAAATTACCGCGTTAAAAAACATGCGCTTAATTTGGCGACCAAAAAAAAAGTCGCGATGGGGAATATCCTACTAGTTTCTTTAAATGTTCATATGAATTAATTAGCATTTTAAAAACTTGGCTATAAGCAAAATTTCCAAATAACAATTTATCATGAAATCTGGAATCTACTAGTTAAAATATGGCAACCTTAAATATTGTAGCCAGAAAATTAAATCTAGTAAAACAGTTATTTTCTTACAGCAAACCTAAAAGAAATCTGAAGCATTCATTAGACGAATAGAACGAATTGCTTAGATTTGAGCTGTAATGTCACATAATGTTAAGTCTACGCGAGTTTCTCAAACTGAATTATCGGCAACACTAATGTAACAGGGGCTTTACGCAAATTTTTAAATTGCATGCGCAATGTATTTAATATCACGAGATACCTCTGATATAAGACTTTTGAATCTGGAAGTGAGAGAGTTGCAACTGAGACTTTTATATTGCTGAGATTAAGAGAGTTTAATGGAGATTATAAGTTTTATGTTTGAAACTGATATATAGGTTTACGTTTCTGAATTTAAGAAGTTTTACGTTTTATATTTTAAGCTGTATTTATTTGGCTTGCAAATAAATTTTTTCTTTTCCTACTTACTAATATGTTTCATTTCATGTCTGATACAGAACACTCACATAAAACACATTATACATATTTATGTATGTAAATAGTTTTAGGCTTACCCTAAATTTTATTTATTGTAGACTCACAATATAAAAGCTCATTAAATAATAGTAAAATCATTTTTATATATTATTATTATGTGCCTTTGTAAGTTTAACAGTATAGTATTTACAGTCGAAAAATAAATTTTTTGTATTGTCTATCAATATTTAATAATTTAAACTTCAAACACTCTTTTCAAAACAAAAATAAATAAATCAATATAAATGTGCTTTAAATATTAATATAGATTTCAGAAAATGACTTACTTATTACAAATGAACATAGTCACTTCATAGTTCATTAAATAAGAAAAAATAAAATCTATTTGCATGTCAAATGTCGTGAAGTAATGAGTTTTGTCTTTTATGGAATCGAATCTAACACCGTTTTGGACATTCGCATTATTTTCTGGGTAAAAATTTCCTTGTTATATAATGCTCTAAATTTAAAATAATTTCTTTTTAATAATTTAAAGCATACAACAATTCATAATAATTTAAATAATATTTCTTTTAAATGGGCTTATTCAAGTCACATTTGTGCATAAGCAATTAGATAGACATTTCTATGAAATACTTTGCGACATATACGCAAAATGTTTCAAAAATATTCTAGTTATCATTGTGTCCAAAACTCCTTAATGTGATAAAGAAACTAGCATATGTTTCCCAGAGTTCTTCGCAAGTGTTCAGTGTTTTATACTCTTACGATTTTCTTAAAAATTTAATTGGTACCAAAAACGTAATAAATAATTGCGGAATCGACAGTAAAAGAAAGAAAATACTAGTTTTACTTTAGCACAAATTAAAGATTGAATGAAATGATACATCATTTGATATGAAATTTATCTCGTGCTATTTAATTCTAAAACCTTCCATATCGGAAAGAGTTTTTAATATCAATGTAGACAGGACTGAAATAGTTGTAGGAAAGCGTGAGTCAATAATTTTCAAAACATTGGCATTCCTCAGATAACAAAAAGTCTAATCATTCTAAAACAAAAAGTAAAATCACTGATCATTAAATAACAAATATTTTTATTTTTAATTATCTAATAAACATTTTTCATCGTATTTGATATAAAGATACAAACAGATATACAGTTTCAAGATAAGCTTTGAAGAGCCTCATTTTTCAAAAAAGCTACAAAAAAGTATTTTGTATATTCCGTAATAATATTGTATCTAAATGAATGGGAGTTAAATTTCATATTTACAAAAGGAAGTAAATAATTCCATCTTATCTTCATCTCGATCAATATTTCCCTGGAAAGAAAGCTAGGATTTTTATTTCAAAAAAGCTCCAATTACTTCATTCGTTTTTCCCCTGTGAAAATGATTAAGAAAATTATCTATCAGGTAACATCATAAAAAAAAGACTTATCATAAAAAGTTTATAGCAAAATTTTATAAAAGCTTTCTTTAAGAGTTTAAATTGCCATTGTATTCAGCGATTTCCGTTGCAATATATGTATGATACAAGGTGACAATCATTGAACAATAGGGAAAAAAATATTTAAAAACTAAGTGCACACAAACTTTACTCAGTATATAAACGTCACTGCAGATAATCGGATTTCAGTGAGACACGTTCGATATTCCTGTCGCAGGCGAATAGCAAAATTCCGCTCAAGTGTCGGAACATTGATGCTTTTGAAGTCATTTCTGTACACTTTGACTTTTTACTATAACGCCACAAAAATTAGTCGTGTGTTCATATCCGGAAATATGCCGACCAAGTGGTTCCATACCAATGGTACCCCAGAGGCAGAATGCGGTACTCAAAATGCTTCCCCAGGACATTAAATATTATCTTTCCCCGATGGGGTCTAACTCCGTCTTGCATGAACCACATCTTGTGGAAAGCAAGGACTGTATTTTTCTAAAATTCGAAAGCGAGGACTTTTTGGAAATTTTTTTTCTGAAAAAAGTGCTTAGTGAAATAATGTGAGAATAGGCCACATTTGCTTACCACGCAGCAAACAAGTTTCAATTCGGATTCTTGTTCATCATAACTATATATAATTCAAAGTTTTCTTTAACCTAAATTTTCTCACTCGGGAAAACAAAGCGAGACAATAGTTTTAAATAGCATATTTCCAGGAAAAGCTTAAAAACTTGAGCAAATCAAATTACGTATCTGTAAGCATGGATGCATCTGAAACAGAAAGGACTTGTGCCATTGTTATGCGCTACTTTAATCCTAATTCAGCGGTGTGCGTAAAAGATATTAAATTTCAAATCTGTGGCGGGTAAAACATCTGCAATTCTTACAAAGCACTTATGCTCTGTCCTACTACAAAACGTAATAGTCGCAAACAAAGTAGTTGACTTTTGTCAAAATAAATGCAGCACTAAGGAAAATCATTGTTTTCCATCCACTCGTGAATAGCCTGGATATGAGTGGGATGATGTGGAGCACAAGTTGTGTGGAAACTAGTCTAGTCGATATTGAGTTTTTATTGGTGAAGATTTATAAATACTTCCACACTTTACTTTCAATTACACTGGCTTCTACACGGTCCGTCTAATTGAAAATAAAAAGAATGTGAACATGCCAAGATACAAGTACCGTGAACTCATTCAATGCTAGGCAGCCGGATTCGATCAATGATGCAGAGAACTTTAGATTTTTTCCAAGTTTGAAAGCGTTTTATTAAACTAAGAAATGTACCCATTAACTATAAAAACTTGTTTACTGATCTAACGAGTAAGCTCTACTTATGTGGTTTGACCACTGGCAACTTACACTGTTTAATAAGGCCAACCTGTTAACGGAAATATTAATTTTTGAGGTTGCTGAAGCTCTCTCATAAAGCATTTAAACGAGCAAGTTCGTAACTGTGTGTGGAATTGAATGAAAGATGCATTGATTACTGGGAGGAAGTTTTCATGCGTGAAAATGACCGAAAAAATTGCAGCCAATTGCGAGAAAGTGCTGAAATTTGTCAAAATTATTAGCAGCAGTTTTCTCAATGTACCTCATATGAAGGGGGGGAAATGATATTTACAGCCAAATTGGAAACAGTAGAAAAAAGAGACTGCCACAGACATTATTTTTTCCACGACATTCTTATTACAGTTACAAGTTACATTAAATTTTTAATATCAGATTTGTTCAGATATTTAGCTGGAATTATTTTGTCTTATATACTAGCATCGCGTTCTTCACATCGTATATATTTTAAGCAGAAAATCATGAGCAGTACATTAAACATAAAATTAGTTTCTCGTTGCATCTAAAAATAACTAAATTATTTAAATTCTTATATGATGTTTGCTGACATAGCTAATACTATCACATTAATGTTACATTTATTGAGACATCAACATGTTAGTGGAAACTTGGAAATATGGGCATGTTTTGCTCCACCTGTAACTATGTTTATCACAGCTTTAGTTTTGTGGGCGGTGAATCTATTTGCTCATATTCTTTCAGGATTTCATCCATCAAGGAAAATTAAAATATGAAAACAGACATTTCTAGTAAATTTTGCATATGCTCATGAGACACGCTCATTATATGTTCCACCATCTTTTAATGTAAATAAAAAAGATGCTGCATCCTTAACATTTATATATATATATATATATATAGGATGTATTTTTCCAGATATTGGGGGGAGGGATGATAGTATTGGATTACTATCATGTGAAAGATATTTTAGCTGCCAACACATGTTGATGTCCAACATTAATTAGATACAATGATTTTGTATTTAATTTAAAAGCATATTTAATAACAGAATTTTTTCCAACTGCAAAAGCCTTATTGAACAGTCCACAGGAAAGATGAACGACATTCTCCATTCCACAAATGCTTGGACACCTCTTCTTCTGAACAGAGTGAGATTCCTGACACACATTTGTACAGCAACAAAAACAAGACATATATTTGTAAATAATTGGATTTTTACTGCATTACTTAAAAAGAGGGCCATTACACATTAACTAAAACATGCTTATTAAGTTATTATCTAAAATAATAGATGCGACTTTAAATCCTGATTTGTAAAGCAAGATCAAAATTTAAGAAATAGTGTGAAATAAGATTTTTATCGAATTTAATTTATGTTCCGCCATCAGTGACAATGGACACTAAAGAAATAACTTTCTTACATGAAAAAAAGCATGGGGCGAGATAATGAATACCCGATTGGAATTGTTTAACAGTTTCACATTTTTCTATAAAACTACCTTTGAATTTTACTTTTGTTTGATATGTATCTCATCGGATAGTAAATTCACTGATCTTCCACATTTGTTTTATATAATTAAAGTTTTCGCCATTGTTATAAAAATGTAAGCTTCCAATATTGGGAATTTTTTTAATGTGTCAGTACTGGACAAAAATAAAACATCAGTATTTGAAATAGTTCGATAACAAGGTGAGACTGGTTTGGTTTGTTTGTAGCTCAACATTCATTTTTTGCACACAAAAGCTAATTAGGGTGAGATAATACACAAGCAAGTTATTAACTGATACATACTGAAACTATCTTTTTGTATGATTTTATTTGGAGCAAATTGTCATTTGTTTACATAAAAGATGTCCTCTCTCTGTCTTTATCTTTAGATGAATCTTTCATGTAACTTCTACATGCTCTCACAGCTCTTTCATAATCTTTTTCAACAGAAAGAGAAAGTGAATTTGTGATTTGCATAACAATTTATAATTGGCTCCATAATACCACTTAACCATCACACGAGATGATCCGATTTTGTCTATTCTTGAACAATAATTTCAACAAAAACTGAAAAGGAAAAAATCAATGCTTATTTTATTGTTAAAAGAATGGGAGCAGAATGAAAACTTATAAGCAAAAGATATAAGCTTTAGCAAGTTAAAAGTAAAAGCTTTAGTTTTGTGCATTATATTACATTATCTAGAACACAGACACTTTTTCAAAATTCTTCAAGTGAATTAATTTTACATCCAACATAAAATCATATGGGCTCAACTTGATTATAAGGCAGATGCAGAAGTTAAGCTGGACTGAAGGGACTGTTCTTGAGTCTTTGGTTGTTATTCCAATTGTTTAAAAATAGGGAGTTTCTATTAATGCTGACCATAACTCTGAAAAGTTTATTGAAATACTTGGTAAGGTTCGCCTTTCTTCCAGTTTGGAGTGGTTGCAAATTAGCTTCATAGAGAACCACTTCGCTTGAGCAGTTGTGTCTTAGTCCAGTGATAATTCTATCAGCATTGAGTTGAACCCTCTCCAATTTATCTAAGTTGATGGCTGAGGCACAGCTGTAAACAGGGAAACCATACTCTAGGACGGGCCTAATAAATGTCAAGTACGTATTTCTTCAGCACCAAAGTCTTTGCCAGCTATGTATTTAAGAATTTTAATCTTTTTCTGGCCTTTGAGACTTATGTTCTATATACTTGTTGCTTATCCATTCAGGATATAAAATATAATCCAAAACAGTATTAGTTAAAACTGCTTGTGATTCCCACGAAATTAGCATATTTACTTTTTGGTTTCAATTTTGATAAAATATACCATGAAATAAATCAATTAGCAACATAAAAACAGCCAAAATGGATATGTTCTGCTTCTCCAAAACAAATTTTAATAAACAGGTACAGCATAAAATGCACTAATCAATTTGACAGTTTATTATTAAAACAATATTCTTCAATTGAATTATAACAGATGGATGATCATTAAATTATGCAAGATATTTGTCTAAAAATATAATACTGTGAAAATGTTCATTAAAATTTATTATACTTAAGGACTTTAAAACCTTATATAATCAATTAAGAGAATGGAAATAATTTTTACTGAAATGGGGCACAAAATTGATTTTTTCTAACTACTCACAATTCGGAAATTTCATCTTTTATTAAGTATAAAATTTCTTCCTGCAGAAGTGTTTTAGCACTCCAAAAACAACTTTCTGCACATTTTTTTTTTTAATTTTACAAAATGGATATTGAGTTTCAAAGGAAAAAAAAAATTTATTTATATTTGATTTTCATGTTTCTCTTACTTAAAATTTTTTTCCTTTTCTTTCCTCCATTTTCTCTAAGAGGATAAAAAATATACATTTAAAATAATGTAAGATTTTAAAGGAATGATTAAACATAAACCAAAATAGACAGTGCCACTTCTCCTTTAAGGTCAAGGTTGCAAGTGATATTTTAAAGTTATGAGTTAGTCCTCATCTTTTCCCGAGTCCAGGGTTTTTAAGGTGCCCTAGGCATGGTTTGATAGCATTTTAAGAAAAACCAAAGAAATACAGGATATCAACACACCAAATGATTAGAATCTATTTGGTCAAAGACAATTTTTAACACATGAGATAGCTTAAATTATAAAATTATTTTCTCAGTCTGTAGTTCAATAATCCCCATAAAGTCAATACAAGTGTCTAAATATTCAACACAAGTCTAATTTCCAATACTGATTGCTATAAATAATCAAATAAAAAATTCGATATATTTAAATAATCATTTACTAAGACCAGATATTTTCCCCCCTTCTCCAATGCATGCAGGTGTCCTGTTTGCTTTAACATTTATTAAAATAAATGAAAATTGCAATAACATAAAAAAATTAGCATTTTTCTTTAAAAATCTCATTCAGGTATTTTTCAAGGATTTTGATCACATAACAATGAGAGTTGCAAAAGAACACTGAAAAAAAGATATAGAATAAATTCATTTTTAGTTCTAATCAGCATAAAACGTATATCAGCTACTTATTTTCATGACATCATATATAATGTTTTACCAAAAGTAAGTTTTTAGGATAGTGAAATTTGTACATCACAAGCCTCTTCCTCGATCAAAGAGTTTCATTATGAATTTTATTTTCATTTGTTTATGAAATACATAACAAAATAATTTTTTCTATTAATACTATATTCCTAGAAAGAGTTGTTTGGTAAAAAAAGTTTAAAAAATAAATGTCAAAACAATGTCAAGAACTATTAGCTGTTTGAATTTTCTTATTTAAATTATGACCACACGTTCTTAAAAACAATCATCTACCGTAGTTAACCATAAAAGGGATTAATAAAATTATGATATTAAAAACCATATCCCTTAAAAAATTCTAGCTATGTTAATGGATTTGTAATAACTTAATCTTAGAACAATATTCGAGGGCATATTTAATATCTTTCATGTGTTGTGTGCATACGAAATGAAAATACAAGAATCTTTTTCATAAATATTTTATTTAAAAAATGTTTTTTTTTTCCATTAAAGCAAGCATGCACTGTATTTCATATAGTATTTATTTGGCCAATATTTCCCCAAATTTAATTTTCAAAAAACAGGATACTTGAAATTAATAGAAAGCTAGTGCAGCTTTTTTATATTTTTTATAAACTTACTCTTAATACTGTATAAAACATCCCTCAATGGGAAGATGTGCACAAAAATGGAGTATTGCGCATTCGGAAATGTTCTAACTTGCACAACTTTTTTAAGTCGTACAATTTTGCATATTTATTGTATTGCATGGGAAATAACTTTGAATATTTCAGTTTTGTTAGGATATAATTACAAAGTTTTTTTACTGTGTGAAGCCTGAATAATATAACTTCCATTAAAATGACAGCATGTTTTAATTTACATGAGCACTTCAGTTGAGGCACCAATAAAGGACAAACACAGAATACATTTACAAGCTACAGACACATTTTATGAATGCACTTATACATTGGCATTTACTTACATAAGCATGGGGAGAGTTGTAGTGCATTCTAGTCCAGCAACACAGTCAAAGAATGGGCAAGTTGTTTCAGGTAAATTGCAAATAAGGCACAGGATAATTGGATACACTTTTATATTCTTTATGTGTAGAGAAATAACAGCTCATTAAAAATGAGAACCATACTGTACTAACAATTGCATAGATAGTTGTTATAGTTTTCACATTATCTTTTATTTAAAATAAAAATGTGCATCTATTCAATGAGACAATACCTAAGAAATAATTTAAATTTCATATTAAATGCATGGAACTTTTTGCAAGTCTACACAAAATATTCATAGCTCCATTTGTAGGCAGTAAAAACTTATAAATCAACCTCGCTGAAGTATTGCATTTAAAAGTTCCATTTAATTATGACAAATTTTTTTTACAATTTTCACAAATTCAAACTGAAGCTTCATATGAAAATATAAAAAACATTAAATGCAAGCTTATCATTCCCCACATGACTTAAATTTATACAAAATTTATTTTAAGAAATTATAATGCCTTGTAATTTTGGTTATAAAAATAATACAAATTAGAATAAAAATGTGAGCAGAAAAGAACTCTTGTACAATTTTGCAAATTTGTACAACACTCAAATTTTTTAAACACAGAAGGGGAAAACAAAAACATGCAACATTATTAGTCAAAAAATAAAATTAGGCCATGCAACCTATTCAAATTATTTAGCATAGCTTAAATTTAACTTGACTACCTGAAATTTCAGACAAGTTAAATATAAATGAAAAATTACATGTACTTAATAAAATATTTTAAAAATCTTTTTAAACAAAATCAATAACTTTTTAAAAATGTTGATCTATGAAAAAAGGAGTAAGCTGCAAATAAGTACATTAAAAATGTACCAAAATAACATTACAGGTTTCTCATATAAACATATTTTATGAAATAAAAATCTGCTAAGTCAAATATCTTTATATCTCAACAAAAACAGATATTAATGCATATTAGTCATATGTAAATAAATTCATTATAGAAACATTAAATAAATACAAAACATTTGCAAATAAAAATAAAACAATTTAAAACAGTCAATTCAGGAAACATTTAAGTACCACAAGCACCGTCCAGTTTCAAATAAAATCAATTATTCTAACTAAAAATATTTCTAAATAAAATATTCATTTTTAATAGAAATGAGGAAAGAGAAAGTGGAAACATAAATTAGCTTTATAATATGCACTGAAAATAACATTCACAACAAAAAAGATTATTGGCTATTTGGATACAGCAACTTCAATAAAGAGAACTCCCCATGCTTTTCTGTGTGAATATCCCAAATAAATTTTTAGAAAACACATTCTCTCATCATAAAAAATAAGTATAAATGTTTATACCTTTTTAAATATAAAATAAAACAAATGACAAACATATCATTTTCACTCGGAAAATTTTGTAATTACAACGTGATCCACCTTAAATACATCTTTCTCTATTCACATGAGTTTGATATGTGACTATATACAATGCAAGTGAAATTAAACAAAAAAATCTACAATGCACAAACTGATACCTGATTTTTCCACCTAGAACTCTGCACATCATGCTGATCGCCAACTACAACAGAAACAATAACAAAATACAAAGATATATATATATATATAAAAGTGGACGATCGAGGCAATGTGGCATGGAGTTCTGTCTTGTGGGGTTCACTCTTGGCAGTCATGTTGGCAAAAATATATGCACCACTTGAGTTTTGGTATTTGCTTTGAAAACCTCATAACCCAGTGGCACAGACCTATTTGGTCGTGATTGTGACTAGATACCAATTGGGATCTTAGGCAGCCCTATACACAGAGCCTTCCACAAAGTTCTAATTCACCATTAATGTATGAGATTCCATAGGTGCAGCAGAATCATATAATGTATCAGTGTCTTGTGTAGGTTCTCCTTGCAGCTGACACTGGTTACTTAACGTACCAGCTCCACAGTCACAAAAGAATCTGAAAATATTATTATATAAATCACTAAAATGAAATGCCTTTCATATGAATAAAAAATTTGAATCATTTGTTTAAGTTTAAAACTATTGGAAAGAAAATCACCAGTTATTTCATAGCAACATCAATATAGAAAAGTATTTTCGACTAGTCACAGAAGAGGCGTAGAGAATTTTCTAAATTGATTTTATAACATGCATATCCCAGAAAGATGATGCTGATTAAATAGATACTTTAAAATATTCCCAATGAATATAAAAAATCAAAATATTATATAAAATGTAGCTAGTTCAGTAACTGCTGAACCAATCACTGTTTTCAAATGCAGCAATGTAAACTGATTTTTATAAGTCAAATTAAAATAACTTAATTTAATAAATCAATCTAGCTTGACAATTAATTTGAAGAAATATTCCATCTAGACAAAATATTTTTAACTTTAGTTATTTTAATATATAAGCTTTAAATGTTTTGAAATCCTATGAATCTAACTAAATGTTAAAAAAATTCTCCATCTAAAGAAATAAAATCATTATTTTCTCCATTTTACTCTACTTGAACTAATTTTACTCTACTTAAGCTAACTTGAGCTTAATTTGAAATTAAGCTCAAGTTAGCTAAAACATTTTAGGCAAAAATAAAATAAAAACCATAAAATAAAAGACTGGTTCTTAACTATATACAGCTTTATTAAAGAGTAGTTAAAATACATAAAATAAAAAATTAAGCAATGTATGTGAAATATTCCCATTTTCCAAACCATTTAATTTGATTACAAATTAACATGTGTTTGTAAGTTTTAGATTAGGAACTATGCTATATTTCAATTTAAAATATGCTACACTTTTTATAAAAATATATAACCTTAAAATCTATCAGATTCCTTAGCATTTTATGCACACCTACTTTTATGTACTTTTATGCTTTTATGGAGCACACATAGTACTTTTATGCACACACTATAGTACTTTTATGGATTTTTTTTAAACAAACAATAAAAATTTTATCATATACATGCAAATATATTTACTTTTATAAAGATAAATGCTGAAAGAGCTCAATGAAATTGATTGAAGTTTCTTTCTTAAAGAGAACAGATTAACAATAAAAAATTAAGTTATTAATCAAGTATGTTAAAACAGAACCTTTTTTTACATTTTACATATGAAAACCATGGCAAATTTTTTTAAAAATAATTTTTAGAATGAAAAAAATTAAAAATATCAGTCAAAAAATAAATTTATCACAAAAAAGATTAAACTAAAATGATAAAAATTTAAAACATGAGCATAAAAAAAATTATAAAACCTACAATTTATCTGAAATTTTTCACACAAAAGTATAAAATAGTTTTAAAAAATAATAATCACCTGTCATGTCTAATAAATTCTACATCGTGACCTGCATGGCAAGTTTTTATACAATTTACACAAATAGCATTTCGGTCAGTTGTATTACACGTCCGACACCTATAGAAAACACCATAAAAATATATCTGATTATAATAATAATTTTGAACTTTTTTGTACATTTTTTAAAGAAGAATGTATGAAATAGATCAGTAATAAATTATACTAACATAAAAATTCAGTTCTATGTTAGTAGTAAAAGTGTGATTACAAATAAAATCTTCTGAATTCACAAAAAAGTTTTAATATACAATATAAATAAAACCTACATTCATTTTTTTCACCATAATAAAGAATTTAAACAGAAAAATTATATAGTCTTAATTTTATGCTATAAGAAAGAAAGAAAAAAAATCAAGTTTCTAGACCAGTGGTTGGCAACCCACTACTCTTTGCTCCTAGGCGACTATTCTTATTGACTCTCTCATGATACATACTTGCTATTGTTAAAATGTAGATTTTTGTAAATTTTATGCTCAAAGCGTAAAATTTTTTATACTATGTGCATTGAATTTGCATATTCTAAGATTTAATATTTTTAATTGTAGTAGTTTTAATTACTTCTGGATACTATATAGGTCAAATTAAAAAAAATAATTTTTAACTAGAATAGTCTTATATTGTTGTTGTTGCTTATGACACTTGGACAAGCCAAGCTCGCTATGCTTTTGGCAGTGCAAATTAAAGTCAGTAGAGAGCGACTTTTGTTTCGATCAGAGCACCACAAGGTGAAAGTACGACTTTGCTCTTTTTAAGGTGCCTCGTAATTTTGAACCACGGTCACGTGACGAGGCCACACCTGAGCTGGCACCCTCCTCTCCAAATCCACGCCGCACCAGCGGAAGGACTTTGGATGTCACAGATTCATGTGGACACGTCCCCAACCCATGGAGTTCCAGCAACCCAGTGAAGGAGAGTACACCGTGGTCACCCTCCTAACCACTGCCAGCGGCAAATGATGCTTCACTTTGCTGAGCTTAAGAGAAGCAGTGTGAAGCTACTGAGCCACTAGAGCTCAGAAGAATAGTCTTATACTTAAATCTTTTACAACTACAATTATATCTTAAAATAAATATTGCATTTTTCTTATTAATAAATTGAATCTATTTAAAGAAAAATATATGATTGAATGCATTTTAAATTTTTGTTTTTATAAATTATTTTTCATAAAAATTAGACTCAAATTTTATTTAATATTTATTTATAATGAAATTTGAAAAATATATGAATTTAGCAGCTCTTTTATTAAGAAAATAAACATGAAACAGGGTTCATACCGATTTCCAAGAATCAAATTGCAGGAGTTTTAAGGAGTTTTCCAGGAGTCAAATCAAAAATTTCCAGGAGGTATAAACATTCACGTTAAATAATTTTTTTTTATTATGAAAACTGTTCTTAATCAAATATGCATATAATTATGTACATGCAACATTTTTCAAACATTTCCGTAAATAATAAAAATAAATAATTGCAAACATTAATGAGACTATTTTTTATTTGAGTTGAAATTATTAATGATTATTGCAAAAGCCTTCAATGTATTTACAATTATAACAGAAATTTTTTTATTTAAATAATCAACATTCTATTTAATATTGGATTATACATTGTATAAAATTATGAGTAATTTTAAAGTTTCTAGACATTTTCAATAGATTCAGATAGCAAAGATTTTTTTTAAAAACTTCTTTTGAAGAAACAAATGAATCAAAAATTTCAGAGCATGCTTTGGGTTCACATTCTTTAACGGGATCAGCAGATATAGCTTGTTCTAACAAATATATATGCTTTCACTCTTACCTATGAGATTTAAGTGCCAATTCACTCCAATTTAAATTGAGCATGTGTTATTTTTTAACAAGGCAAAAGTCAATTTTTGTATGGCTTTTGCAGAATCCACAGGTCATTGAAAAGATACATTCCACCAGACATATTAAATAATTTTTATTTTGGTCTTTATTTCATTAATAAACAAATTTATCCCGATTAAATTAAATTATACACGATTTTCATCAAGGGAGACATGGAAAGTATGTTTTAACTCAAAAATTTAATATTGAAATATTAATATTCAAAGAATTTTATACAACATAAGGAAACAGCAAATAGAAAAAGAATCAATTAAAATTGCCTGTCTTAATTGCGCAACATATTGATTTTATTTAGTGATTACTTCACTTCACATAAATCTAAATACTATTAAACCGAATTATGAAATCATTGTAACTGAACTAGATTTTAAAATCTTTAATACATATCAACAGTTATAAATACAAAATTTAATATCGATTGAGTCGCCATTTAGTGGCAGTATTAGAAATGAATACTAAATTAAGCTATTTGACAATTTCATTGAATATTTTTAAATATTAAAACAAAAAAATTTTAAAAAAATTAATATTTTCTAGAAAAAAATAAATGCATCAAGGTAAGAGAAAATTCCAGGAGTAATTCATGATTTTTAAGTAGTCAAAGTAAATTCCAGGAGTTTCAAGGGCCCTTAAAAATGTTTTTGGAATTTAAGGAGTTTCCAGGAGTGCTGACCCTGATTAATAATTAAATGAAAGTTGAAGATTATTTTTTATCTTTGCATTGGATTAATTTTCTTTTGTATTGTGGATACTTTGTTTTTCAGCTTACATTAACGCATTTGTCACCATTTCTTTTATATGCCTTATCGATCGCTTTTAGTTTAAAACCTGCTATCTAACTGAAACCCTTTTGCTTCCATGTGATGGTATATAAACGTGAATAATTTCAGAACAAATCAGCTCAGGTCAAGATAAAATGAAAAATCACAAAAACCAATAGTAACTGTAATATCATTCCGATAAACTGAATTTGTTCTTGAACCTAATTGGAAAAAACTGATTTTGACTTATTTCAGCTATAGAGACATAATGCCATCAGTTATTTATTTTAAAAAAATTATATTTCTTTTAAAGTATTGAAAACTTTTCTGGTGGAGAACATTTTTGTACGATGATCAGCGGCAAAGTATAATACAAACAACGAAACTCAAAACTTTTTAACGCATAATCCCCAGATTATATACAGGAAAATACAGTAATTTCTGTAAAACTAATTAAAACAAATGTTTTATTTTCTAAACAGTTGGATTTATTTTATACATTGTAAAATGGTAAATAAAATATTTTTCAAAAATAACATTCACAGCTTAAAAAAAAAAAAAAAGTAGCACTATGTGCTAAAGAACATATTCTTCCTTTTTCAATTATTTGTTTCGTAAAATAATATATTTTACATTTAAGAAAATTAAATTACAAGATTTTTTACTCAAAATTCAATTAATCTAACTATAATTTTATGAATAATTAATCTGAAAACTCCTGATTATCCAGATGTATAAATGCCAAAAAAATTTCAATCCCTGATAAGGAAGTAACTCAACAGTTCAAAATATATTGATTAGAATTAATTTTCAATTCCTCAAGTAAAAAGTGTTTCTATTAGCTGTTAACCAATTGACCTTTCATGTTATACATCACAACACAACAAACTGGTCAATTAGCACTCAGCAACATAAGAGGTACATCAAAGAATTTCAACCCCAAAGATAACACAATATATTTTTGCTCATAGTAGAAACCCCAACCTTTTCCTTCCTTCCTAATAGGTGGATTGATTGATCAGTCTTTATCACTTGAACCATTCTCCATGAAGTATTTTCTTAGAAAATTAAAAGTAAGCCTGAGTTTCAAGCCAAATATCTAAAATATTGATTGCTTTCATCCAAAAATCAATTTTAAAATTTAATTATCTTTGAATTTGTTAGTTATAAAATGAAATGCACATGTTTATACAATAAATATTATTTTTAATTTTAAACTAATTAAATTAGGTGATTTTATTACAACAGGAATTTTAATTTTCCACATACTTTTAAATTTAATTATGCTGATGCTTGCTGCCTTTCCTAAGTTTGCATCTGCCTATTTTTCTTCTCTTCCTAATTATTTCATATATTTTAATTGTTAATGTTGACATTTTGCAAAATAGTTATGAGTAAACTAAACCAACAAATTTTTGTAAATAATAATTATTTAATTTCCAATGAAAGAGTTAATGTCTGTTAGTAAAATTAACAGGTTTTCCATAATTGCAATTTGTTTTAAGTTTTAATTACTCATATTCATTTAACATGTAGCTTTATTTTTGTGCACTGGGAAAAAATTTACAGAATAAGTTAACTGCATATATATATATATATATATATATATATATATATATATATATATATATATATATATATATCATATATATCAGCTTTTCGATTTCTTTAGAAGAAAAGATGTTAGATGTACTAAATTTCTAACAAAAAAGTAGGAATTTTTCCATAGCAAAACATAACTTTTCCAACTCAAATAAATTTTTTATAACTTTACAGCACACTAGAGCTCCTCACCCTGAAATAAATGTTTCATATATTTAAGTATGGAAAAACTAACGCTTAAAACAATTATTTTTGCTTACATCAAATCAAAAAATACATACAGTAATACCCCGCTTAACGCTGTTTCAATTTAGCGCTCTTTTATTTCATCCCGGGGATTACACGAAATCGCTTGCAGCATACGGGGATTCTCCGAAATATTATTCAGCGATAGGTTTCCAATACATATCCGAAAGAGTGTACTTGTGTTTCTTGTTTGGTGCGGTATTGTACAGACATATTTTTATTATTGGAAACATTTGTTGACATTATTGTAAGTAGGTATTAATTTACATATTTAATACTATATTACAGTGTCAAATATTTTGATCTTTAGTTTTTAATATGGGTGATAATGAAAAAGAAAAGAAAGCAACCAGAAAAAGCATTTCACTCAAAACTAAAATAGAAGTGATTAGAAGATTAGATTCTGGTGAACGTCAAACTCTAATTAGTGCTTCATTGAATTTGCCAACTTCAACAATAAGGACCATCATGAAGAATAAAGAAAAAATACTGTCATCGGCAACTACAACTACGTCAAGCTCTGCAACTAGAATTACCCGTTCTAGAAATAATATCATAGAGGAAATGGAAAAACGACTGTCTATATGGATTGAAGACGAAATTGACCGCAATATTCCATTAAGTCAATCTATCATAATGGAAAAAGCTAGAAGAATTTTTAATTACATTCAGGCTGAGACAATTGACACAAGTGAAACTTTCGTTGCTAGTCGAGGATGGTTTAATAGATTTAAACATCGAAATAACCTTCACAACATAAAGATTACAGGAGAAGCAGCAAGTGGTGATACAAAAGCGGCGGCTGAATTTCCAGCGATATTAAAAAAATAATTGAAGAAGGAAACTATCCTCCAGAATTGGTTTTTAATGTTGATGAAACAGGCTTGTTTTGGAAAAGAATGCCGAAACGAACATTTCTATCCCGTGAAGAGAAACGGGCACCAGGATTTAAAGCTGCAAAAGATCGCTTAACCCTTCTACTAGGTGTTAACGCAAGCGGAGATTTTAAATTAAAACCATTACTAATTTACCATTCCAAAAACCCAAGAGCGATGAAAGGCATATCTAAATCAACTTTACCTGTAATTTGGGAGTCTAATAAAAATCATGGATAACTGCGAAAATTTTCCAGGATTGGTTCACTGAACATTTCTGCCCGTCTGTTAAACGTTATTGCGAAATTAAAAAACTTGAACAAAAAGCACTTCTGTTAATTGATAATGCTCCAAGCCACCCAACAAATTTATCAGACTTAAGAACATGTATTCCAGTCGAAGTGGTTTTCTTGCCGCCTAACACAACTGCCTTAATTCAACCAATGGACCAAGGCGTTATATCAAATTTTAAGGCTTATTACTTGCGGCCAACCTTTAAGCAAATGTTTGAAAAAACAGACGGAGAAGAGAACCAGTCCATAAGAGAATTTTGGAAAAACTACAACATTGTTTTTTGAATGCTGTCGAAAACATAGGCCTTCATTGGAATGAGGTAACAGAAAGATCTTTGAAAGGAGTATGGAAGAATATTTGGCCGGATTTAAGTAAGAGCGATGACGTTGGACACTCTGTCGATGTGGATGAAATAGTGGAGGAGATAGTGAAATTAACGAAGCAAACCGGTTTTGAAGGAGTAAATGTGGAAGATGTCGAAGAAATATTTCAAGAAGCAGCGGCTAGTCTTTCTAATGATGAGCTCAAGGAATTAACTGAACAAGAAGAAAACAAAAATGTTGACAGCAGTGATTCAGAAGAAAAGCAAAAAGAACTTTCGATGGCGTTTGTAAAAAGGAGTTTGTCTACCATAACTTAAATAATGGATCAATTCATTGAAAATGATCCGAATTTTGACAGGAGCTCAAAAGTAAGGCGTGGTGTTATAGATGCTCTATCCATTTATGAAGAACTTTTAAGAGAACAACGCAAAAGAAAAAGGCAAACAACATTAGATGCTTTTGTCACAAAAAGGCAGAACACTGAAAATGCGGAAGGCTGACTAAATATGACTGACTTAGAATTTTTTTTTTTTTTTAAGAATATTCGTTTTGTTATTTATATTTTGTTTTTATTTTTGCAAGAAATAATAATGTGGTATTAATTTGGGCTTTAAGGAATAAATGTTTGGTTTGATATTTATTTTTTTAAAAAACATACTTTTTATATTTAATACCTAATCAATTTCCTAGCCATCTTCCCCTAACCCCAATATTTACATGTAAAGATAGCCTCGTTTAGCGCTGTTTTGCATTACGCTCTACTTTGATGGAACGTATCCCCGCGTTAAGCGGGGTCTTACTGTACTGCCAATTTGTAAAAATTTTTGCTTTTTTAAATTTGATATTTTTTTCCATTTTTATTCTTCATTATAAATTTGAGATATTCATCATATTAAATTAAAAATGCTGTTTTAACATTTTTTAAATAAAATTTTTAGCAAGAGCACCTCATCTCAAAGAAGCTTTAAAACCTAAAACCTTTAATAGTATTTTATACATAGAAATTTTTCATAAAGAATATCAAATATTTTTTGAGAATGACAGTAAAATAAGTCTCTCTAATCAATTAAAAAAATAAATAATACACTAAGATAATTTATAATGCTACATAATACATAAAGTATATGCTATGAATGCATAAATATATTTTTGTACTGAAGTAAGAAAGACCTTTTAGTACATTGTTATAAATTATTTTATGAAAACTTAAATGCAGGTCAATAGACTCTTCCTTATAATTTTATCATTTTTCTAGTACAAGTCTGGCACTTCTGCCAAATTAAGGATTCTTTTCTCTTACTTTTAATTATGTATAAACATCAATTCATGTTCACTACAAGAATATTTGAAAAACTCAAGCAATTCAATTGTGGAAACAAATCTGCCATTTATATTGGAATAAATTGATTGTAACTGTTTAAATTACTTATTACAAGCAGTGAAACATATTTTAAATCAGAATAACCGATAAAGTTGATTTCCATGCTATTTTTTTCTAAAATGCATCGCAGAAATTATGGAAGAAAGAAACCAAGAACAAATGATTTTTTTAAAATATCTAAAGATGTTCAGTTTTGAATTACGAAAAGCAATTCAGCTAATAAATCTGATGTTTAACGCTTTTAAACAATGTACGTTTAGATTTCGAAAAATCAAATTCCAGGAGTCTAATCAAAAATTTCCAGTAGGTATCTGTAGAGCTCTATTCCTATTAAACAATTTTTTATTTTTATTTTAAAAATTGTTATTAACCATATATGCATATAATTATGTATATGTAACATTTTTCAATTGGATTGGTAAATAATAGAAATAAATAATTGCAAAGATTAATGAAAATATTTTTTCTTTAAGTTGTTTATATCTAATGATTACTTCAAAAGCCTTCAACGAATTTACAGCTAACAGAAATTTTTTCGATTTAAATAACCAATATTCATTATATTACTGGATTCTATAAAATAATAGATAATTTTAGAGCTTTTAATCATCTTCAACAGATTCCTATATCTATTAATTTATTAAATGCTTCAAGATGTATATACAACAACCTCTCTTCAAATATACTTACTTAAAACAAATACAATTATAAGAAAAAGTTTCCAGGGTGAATTTTTTCTGCAATTATTTCATAAAAGCAATTCTAAATTTTACTTTTGCTTACTTTCAAAACTATTAAAACTACAAAATTTCTCATATATATTCTAGGCTTTTCTATTTTTTGTTCATCATTTACTAGATTTTCACATTTCTTGGACATTTATATATGCAAATAAAGGAAAGACATAAATATATGTTTGGCTTTTCCTATGTCCACTCATTGATAAGACACTTTCCACCAGGCAATAAAATTAAGACTGTAATAATTAAATAATTTAATACAGTCTTAATTTTATTGAGAAACAAATTCAACCCAATTCACTGAAATTTAGAATTTTCAGCAAGAAAGATATGGAAAGTATATTTTTAACTGCAAAATTTTACATTTAAATATTAATATTCAGTTTTTCTCAAAACATTAAACACTGGACACAATAGAAAAGGTTTATGAAGATTGTTATGCAAGTTTTCTAGTGTCATGCTGAACTTTTTAAATTCATAACATTTGGATAAATAAATTAAAAAGCTTTAGTCAATTCCTTTCTAAATAATATAAAATATTTAAAAATAACTAGGCCTTTTACTTTCATGGTAAAAATTAACTACACTGATTACTACACATAAATGTGTTCAGATAAAGTAGTGTAAAATATGTGTTAAGCAAAATATAATATGAGAAAGAGTAAACACATAAAACTTAGTTATCTAATGATAATAAAAATCTAAAAAGTATTTGTGTGATACAAAAAAAGAAATTTCTATGGTACAGAAAATATTAAGTATACAAAAAATGATGCAATATATCTAAATTTATGGAAAATTTATTAAATAAAGAAATTTATTTAATCAAAATTGTACAAAATATATCTAGCATTGTACTTTAAGGATACTGTTTTTCTTTGTATTTCATATTATTAAATAAAAATATGGAGAAATATAACAAGAAAACAGAAAGAAATTTTTTCATTTCTTTTAAATTATACTAAAAGCATTTATTTATTTTTTGCTTTCTAAAAAATATACAATATAAATAGGGTATACATTTTAGTTTCAGCCCTTTTTATTTGCATGCACAATTCACTGTAGTTAACTTAAATATAGACACACATAACTCCAGACATGGTAGTTAGGGGTGACATCCCTCCATAAATTCACCAAGATGGCAGTTTTCAGGAGGGAAGAAGTAAATCTTCCCAATGAGAAAGGGAAATAGCCGACGACTTTTGACCAATTCAAAGGAAATGATTAGGAACGAAAAAGTACTATTGGTTTTGAGGAAGAGAAATTTTTTACAGATTCTTAAAACTTTGAGTCAATAAAGTACATGAATTGTTCAAACATGTATTTGTGTTGATTTGTACCTCCTCTTCTTTTAATTTTTGAGGTTTATCAACCACAGCCATATTACTCAATTTCACAGATAATCAGGAGTTCAGCATACTTACTTGCTGTTAAGACAATCTTTATAACCTACTTTGCATTTTATAAATACAACTAAAATGGCTTGAACTGGTATTTAAACAGAGCATACATTGTCAGTTTTATCGGTATTAGTAAATTCAATACAATGAATGTAGAATAATTAGTAAATAATACTTTTTTTATATAGAGCATCAATCTAATCAATTCCATGAAAGTTAAAATATTAATTCTCCACACATTTCTTTACAAGTTTGAAAATAGATCAAACAACAAATAATTTTTTCATAAGTACTTCTAATTTTATTACTTTGGAAGGCTTTAAATATGAAATTTAACATTATTTACCATACCAATAACTAAAAACATTTAAAATTAGGTAAATTTATTTAATTTGAACTTTTTAGAGCTCTCATACAAATATATAAAATATTTATAGTAAAATTTTATTTACTAATAAATGAAGCATAATAAACACAAAATAAAAATTTATTTTAAAATGCAAACATAAATTTCCATGGCTTATAAAAAAGATAAGCACTTTAAAAAATAAATCACTGCAAATAACAAATATCAACAAGCATACTTATGCAAATAAATACAGTTGAAAGAAAGCAATGCAAAAATATTTTTTGTATTAATTAAAGAAACATAAAGAGCACTAACTAAATTTTAAAAGAGAACTAACACATTTAGATGTACAGAAAAACTATTGTTTGCTTTATCAATTTAATTTTTAAATTGTTAGCAGAATCTGATTTCATATCTAATAAAAAAGTTCTGATCTCAATTCTATTAGATAACAAAATAGTTTTTTGATTTCATTAAAAACAGCTGCAAAAATATGATCTGCATAAAGCACACATAAAATGGAATCACATTTTACAATTATTGGTCAAAGTTTATGTATTCATACTATTTCTGAAGGTATCAATCGATAATTTTAGTGAAATTGAACTGATTGGTAGAAAATTATCAACACTATTTTAATAATTGAAATTCATAAAATATTATTTTAAAAAAATTACAAGTGTAAATTGCTTTTATTTGTAAAATGATACTTCTAATTTGGAATTAGCTAATTGTTATAACATCTAGGACTTATCACTACAATATACAAATTTAACTTTATCTTTTAAAATATTAAAATTTTGAATAACTTCATGCATCAATTTAAATTCCTATTTTGATAATTCAATTTGATAAATTAAGTTTAAATTAAAATTAACACTTTTTATCAAGCAGTATTTCTAAAAAAATGAAACTTCAGCATATTTGCAGATAAATTGCATTTTCAACATTCATGGTATTTTCATGTTTTTAGAAGGGCACATTAAGTTAAAAATTATAAAATTTACTTTAAAAGTTAAAAATATTTTCTTCTTTAAAAATCATATATACTATATTCTCCTGCATATAATCCGCAGATTATGCGTTAAAAAGTTCTGAATCTCGTGCGTATTATACGCCGCCGCGGATAATCTGATAAAAAATATTTTCCCCCAGAAAAGCTTACAATAAAGTTTTGAAAGAAATGTCGCTTTTGCTTCATAAAATAAATAACAGATGGCACTATGACTCGGTGGACTTATTTTAACTATAATCAGCATTGTCCAATTATGTTAATTATGTACAAGAACGAATTCAGTTCCTCTGAACAATATTGAAGTTGCAATTCGCTAGCTAATGTCATCTCGCATTCTGTCTAGATCTGAATTGTTTCGCTCTGAAAACATTCAAATTCATATATAGTCATGGAAAAGTTAAAATTATAAAATTCGAGTAAATTTTAAACTGAAAGCTATAAGGAAGGCAAATGAAAAAAATCTTGACAAATGTGTAACGTAAGGTGAAAAACAAAGCATGCGCAGAACAAAAGAAAAAATGTATTCCACAAGCAGTTAGAAAATAATCTATTTCTTTCATTTAAATACAAATAAAACAACTAGTTTATTTTTTAAATATGAATAACGCCATTTTAAAAGTTATTAAAATCCAAAAATCGATTAATTTTACTAGGATCTTTTCGTATATTGATCGAAGTCGCGCTTTCATCCCAGTTAAATCGCACTTTATGTTATGATGGATTTAAACAGATCTTTATCTTTGTATTTTTTTTCTGTAGAATTTAATATATTTTAAATCACAATGTCTATTTTTTATATTTTATTTGGCCTCAAATTATCAGCAGTAAAAGTTTTCATCTATTCGTTGGAAAAATTGCCGCGGACTATAGACAGGAAAATACGGTATATATTTCTAACTAGGTGTAATGGAATGTGGCCATACCCATACATTTTACATGTAAATTATACAAGTTTTTGACTACAATATTCCGAAATCGTACTTTTGGAGTCATGTAATTATATAGCCAGCATGTTCAAATAAAGGACTCTTGTGATTGATATAGTGCCATTTGTAATCAGTTTTTAGATACTGAAAACTAAGAATTGTTAGAGGTGAAACAGTCAAAACAACATAAATTTTCTTTAAATCATTATCTCAGCTTTATTTTAAAAGGAAAAATTATTTTATAAGTTTTAAAGCATTTAAGGAGCATAACAAAAAATAAAGAATTTAAGGTAATTAATTAGATCTATGATTCCTAGATAGTAAATTAATAAGTGTTGAAAATGGAAGTAGATGCACGGCATATCTATAAATGCATGAATTAAAGACAAATAATGCAAACAAATTTCTATATTGAGATGCTGGTAAAAATATCTTACCTGTAAAAATCATGCATTGGAAAACTAGTATAACTAGAAATTTTGTACAAACATTGACCACTATTAACAGCCTTTTCAACTGCATTGTGATTTTCAAATATTCTGTTACCTGTAAAATTAAATGATTACAAGCAATGTAAGTTTCACAGTTATAAATTATTCACCATACATTTGATAATGGAAGCGAGCTTAAATTTTGCATTAGTGTATAGTAATACGTATCAGAAATGAAAAGATATTTTAAGGGAAATCCATCTCAATATAATGCAGTATGATAATGCAAACATGATTTATTAATATTACATATACATTTTTTAATATTTTGTAAAAGGGTGTTTATAAATTTTGATGGATTGTAATACAATACCACACATTTAATAAAGGAACTACTAGATAAATAATAAAAAATTAAACAATCACAAAATAGGATTACAAATATAGAAATATATCAATAATCATTTATCCTTGAATATGTTTCTAAAGAATTAAAATTTAAAAATAGGATCAGAAGAGTTGAAAATTAATATGCCTGCTTCTGTTTGTTCAAATAATGCTTGAAAAAGAAATAAAGAATTCGAATAAAGCGTTCTTAATGTGAGAGCATTTAGTACTCAAAGCTTCAGAAACACTGAATAACAGAAATGCTTAAGATACAATAAAACAAAAACTTACAAAAGACACAATGCATGGTTAGAAAAAATACAAATAGAAAATTAAAACTTTAATTAACAGCACTTACAACCATTGATATAAATAGACAATGATTATAACTGGAAAGTTTTGATTAACAGCTTGTAGATTAAAAGGAACTTTAGCTGTATGCAAAACTGAATACAATCGAACAAATAATGGTTCAGCCATAACAACAAATAGAATGATTGTATAGTTCAATGCTGAAAGACTTATCAAAATGTCAAATCTGATGACATTGTAAAAACATTTTGGGAGCTTGAGTTAACTATAATTAGAAAATATAGTACCTCAACAAATAATAAAATTTTTTTATATCATTTAAAAAAAAAAAAAAACCATTTGTCCAAAAGATAACTGTACTATTTAAACTTCTATTTAATGATAAGGTCGAAGAGTAAAAGACAGCTTAATAGACTAAATAGCTTGTTTAGAAAATTCAAGAAAACCTAGAATTCCTTAAAAATTATAACTATTTAAACTTCTATTTAATGATAAGGTCGAAGAGTAAAAGACAGCTTAATAGACTAAATGGCTTGTTTAGAAAATTCAAGAAAACATAGAATTCATTAGAAATTATTGATGATTATGTAGAAACAGGAACAGCTAAAGAAGTTTACAAGAAAATATCATTTTACCTGGCACATCAAGAATTATTTAATGACAACAAAATTATGTATGTTATTTAATGGCATTATCTGTCACTGAATGAATGCTTAGCAGGAAGACTTAATTTTAATCCAAATTTATTAGGAATATTAATTTTTAGGAAACATAAAATTGCATTTGCACAGCTGACACTGAAATTACATTCACCTGGTGACTGTGATCAATATGAATTCTTTCATTGAATGGGAAATTAAAACAATATAAAGTTCTAATATTCGCAAGTTATTTTTGAGTACTTGAGAATATGAGAACTTTATATTCATTTGTGATGAATAACTTGAAAATAACTCTAATTATTTTTGAAGAAAAATGTAGATCATTTTTGTTAGCAAATATTATTAAGCACAAAGCTGAAAGTTTCGCACATGATTATACAGTTAATGATTTAACTGAAAATTGCATGTGTTGATGATTTAATAAGCGACACAAACAATAAAAAGGAAGCTATGGAAATAGATAAAGATGTGAAAATGGTTTTGCAAAAAGCTGGCTTTAATATGAGAAAATGGAAAACAAACTATTTCCATACAGCAAAATGGGATAAAGAAAATTCTGATTTGAAACATTTAACAGATTGTAATAAGGTTTATGGTATTATTGAGAGAGTAAAAAAGATATATTAAAGATTCCAATACTTGATGTTATCATCTTGAATCTAGATGAAATAAAAAAAAACATTTAAAATAATAAATAAGCTCAATGATTTTATATGATTTACCATGAGACTTATAATTAACTAGAGAAGTAAACAGAATAATAAAATAGCACCAATGACAGCTGAAAAATTATCAATAATCAAATTCTAATTTATTGGTTTGGTTTATCACTCAATGGTTCATCTTTTCCACACAAGGATCTATCGTTTAAAGTGGATTCCAAACCACTACAAACATCTATGTACAAGGTAGGGTTTGAATTCATGAACTACTAAGATTTTCTTCATGAAAGTTTTGCAAAACAGATTCATTGAGAATCCTTTCAACTGCTGTACTGAACAAGAGATACAATTTTCATGATGCAAAATTCTTGCAGTTATTGAATATTGAAAAAATTCTTGGGTGCCATTATTCAACTATTTAAATGCTTATGTTGACAATACTGGAATTTAACTGATTTAAAGGAAGAACTTTTAAACACATTTCAAAACCTTCTATTGATTTAAGATTTTTTTGTTTTATTAATTTAATTAACATGATATCCTAATTATTTTATTAACTTTATAATTAACTTCAAAACTTTCACTAGAATAAAAATGTAAAACTAGTACAAGAAAAAGACTCATTATAAACAAAAATAAATTTTATAATCATAAAACTTTAGAATAATTCCTACCTTTAAGAATTGGATTTACACCACTTGCTAGGCACAATCCACCAAACCTATTATTAAATATTTGGTTATATTCTAAGGTTGCAGTGGCATTATTTGTTATTTCTACACCAGCAGCAAGACCATCAAATATCCTGTTTCGTTTTAAAACAGGGTGACTCTGGGTACTGATTAAAACACCAGCTTGAGCATTTCGAAAAATATCATTTTCTTCTAAAATTCCTGAATTAAAATAAGAGCAGTGGAAGAAATTCAGCACATTTGGAAAAACAAATGTTGAACATAAATGAGAAAACATTTAGCAATTTGCTTCTTAATACAACAATATAATATGAATATTTTATTCATGGACACAATTATAAAACAATTATGAAAATTTTATCTTAATTATTAAACATTTCATAGATTTGTTGTTTTTTATTATTAAAAATTAATAACCGAATTAATTTTAATAATTGGTTTTGTGATCACTTTATTTAATGAAATTGTAGAAAATGAGTAGATACAATATTGTTTACTAATTATGAATTAAAAAAAAAAGATTTACTGGAAGCACTAAAATAATAATATACACTGAAGTCCACAGTTAAAAATAAATGCACTTTTTTTAATATTGCATTAATAGAACTGAAAACAAATTATATTGTTAATTGAAGAATGATAGCAATTTACTGCACTATTTCTACAGGGTGTTTCTAAACAAATATCGATGTTTTAACGCTTTGTAGAATATATTATGTATTACTTAAAATCATAATTAATACATGTAATGAAAGAGCAACTCAAACAGTTCTGCTTGTTGATATGTGCATGCACTAAAAACATTTGTAGCAAAGATGGTAATTAATGAACAGAATGGTTAGTTCTCTGCAGTTACAAAGACTGATTCTTTAGTTACTGAGCAATGTGGATTTCAGATTAAATTCAGATCCCACAGCTTAGGTGATAATAACATCCACAAATCATTAGCTTGAAAACAGCAGCAGCTTTTGCAAAGGGAAGAATACAAGACAAAAAAGGTTCATGAAGAGAGCATTGAGTAAGTGAGTCTTTCCTGTGTAGGCCAACAAAATCAGTTAGGAAGACTAGTTGAGAATCAGCGATTTTGACGATGACTGTTTGGATAGTTTCATGAAAATACTTACAATTATATTCGTATTGTTTTCTCTAAGGCTTACACAACTTGGTTTGCGTGCTAACTCTACGTATTGCATAATGATTTTTCTGGGATGTGTTATCTAGTTGAGGAAGTGACATTTCTTATTAATGTACATATGAACACTCATAATCCTGCATAATAATTTATCCTGCATAATATACATAGAAAACACATAGATAAAACCATAGTTTTTTTTCTTTACCTTAAAAAATTCAGAAAATGAAAATTGAAACCAGTATAATAACATTTATAATAAAAAAGGAATGAGAGAAAATTTAATTCTTATAAAAATACTCAGATAAAAAACTGATATGAGGAACTAGTAGAGTACAGCTGGAAACAAAACATACAGAGCTTTCCCTTTTACATAAAACTTAATTCCATTTTATACAAAATGATAAAAATAATTTATAAAAATGCACAATAAATCTGCTCTCTGAAAAATACTTATACTTGAGAATTTAATATTTCTTCAAGAAGGGAATTTCAAGATTCATAATGAGTTGGATCAAGACCAGGAAAATACTTGAAGCAACACATTTTATTTAACCAATTCTAATTTGTATAAATTTTAGGTAAAGAAAATCTATATTAATGAAAAAGTGAATAATTATAAAATAAGAACTAGGAATAGTTTAAGAAATATAACTATTTCTCACATGTTTCAAGTGCTAGCTTTTTAATATTACATCAAAAGTTATATTATAAACATTACATATTATAATACCAAGTTAAAGTGGGGCAGCGGTAAAATCTATCCTCTGGTGGTGAAATCTATCGGAGGAGTCTAGAGCAGTCATACTTTCACCTTCATGGTGGTTAAATGAAAGATGCACCCTACTTACTTAAATTTGCATACCCAAAGGCAAAATGAGCTTGGCTTGTCCAAGTGTCATAAGTAACAACAAGTTTAAAGTAACACATCAAAACATTTTAAATTTGTTCATACATTTATACACAATAAGAGATTAGGATTAAAAATAAAATTTTTTCACTAATAGGTAAAATATAACAGTGATTAACTGCAGTATGTGATAATGGCATTACCATATTTATTTTTATGATATTAAATATGGTAAATACAAAAATATATATCAACTGAAGATAAGGAAAACCAAAATTACAAAAAACTTATCTACACAATGCAAATACAGATAAAACATAGTGATAAATTAAATTTGAATTCAATTTTGGAAATAAAGGAAAATTTACATACATATACATATAATATTTTCCTGTATATAATCTGCAGCGGCATATTATCCACAGAAACCTTTTCTTAAGTAAAAGAGGAAAAAAAAAACTTTGCATAATCTACTGCAATTGTAGTGTGAAATTGTCAAAAACATGTACAATATGTGAGTTTCACATAAAATTTAAAAAGATACATAGTAATAAAAACAGTATGATATATTTCTTCTGTAACATGGATGTTTTTTTAAAAAAATCTTACTTACCCCTTATTGATATTTTTGTTTTTGCCTTCTCTATAGCTTTTAGTTTAAAACCAGCTGTGCAATTTAAAAGTTTTGCCAGCTCAGTCAGCTGTGTAAAAGTCTACATGATGATATATAAACTTGAATATTTTAAGAAGAAACAACTCAGGAGAAGAGAAAAAGCAAAATGATGACAGCAACTGTAATATCTTTATGAGGAATCAAATTTGTTCTTGAAAGCAATTGGACAAAACTGATTACAGATAAAAATAAGGCAGCTGATTCGTGGCACCATCCATTATTTATTTTATGAAACATAAATGGCATTTTTTCAAAACTTTATTATAAGCTTTTTTGATGGAGATTTATCAGATTATCCGCAGTGATATGCACAACAAAATTTAAAACTTTATTTAATATGCGGATTATATACAAGAAAATATAGTAATTAAAGGAAAAATGATGACTAAGAAATTTATTTAAATCTTAAAAAGAAAGATATCTTCAAATCAAATAAGCAAAAATTATACATACCTTTTCCACCATTAAAAATACAAACACCACCATCACGGCCATCATAAATTTTATTTCTTCTAAGTGTTGGATTACTATCTGTTTTGATCCAAACTCCAGCCATTGCATTATCAAATATCTCATTTTGTTCTAGTATACCTAATCCACCATTATATACAAGGACACCACCATTTTGGCCACCCCAAATTTTGTTCCGGCAAATAATGGGATTGCTACCAGTTCTAAAGTGAAGGAAACATTTTAAACATATGTTCAGTGTTTCAATATTTTCAATTCTTTTATTTATATAAGATTAAGCAACATTTTTTATTTATGCTTTACAAAAAAAGTCTTTTGTAATTATTATAAATAAGAATTTAGACTAACTAAATAAAATTTTATTTTGAAAATTATCATAAAAAATTACAGAAAAAAAGTTGTTCATCATATATTCATTATATAAATTTATTTTTCAGACTCCCATTTTCTCCCACACATAACACTAACAGCATTTCTTTACTACTAATGAATCAAATACATTTCATAATATGATTCAATATATAATTCCTAATACCCTTCAATAAATGGAATATATTTGTGGAATAAACAAAAACATAATTAATTTTGAAATTCTTGTAATTACCAAAGATTTAACTACTCAAGCATTTCTTTCCTTTAGAGTGTGAACCAAGTTTATAAAAATTCAAAGTATATATTATCCAATTTAATAATATATTTGCACATTCAAATTAAAATTACTAAACTTTTAGTGATTTATTAGTAAATCCATTTAGACAAAAGCCTCATTTCATTTTAGTTTCTCTAACAGTCTTTCCTTACCTATTTCTGTTATTTGTGGTTAATTGATGGGCCACTTTATAATTAACCATCTACATGAAAACTTATATACTTTAAAAAATCTCAGAAACAAACTTGATGCAGATATTAAGTTGAAATTACTAACAAGCATAGTATCAAAAGATAACAAAAGAGTAAATAATTAATGTTAGTGATTATATCTAGTTAACAAAAGGATGGATTTAGATTGCAAATTTTTAACTAATCAATCTGTGCACCAGAACAAGTTTCCTGGGAAATTTGTGAATATTTAATTGATTACGTATATAACAGTAATACAATGGATGTGATTCCATTCAAAAAACGCTTGCCAAAGAAATATACTGAATTTTCAATCCATGAAAACGAAAGTTATTTCCAATAACTCTAACTCAATTGGTTATTCGCAAATTTTCGAAAGCATTTCATTTTTGTTTTTATATATGTGTAAATGTGTTGGAAAAAAATTATTGCTGACATAAATTTTTTTTATTTTTAAGTTTAGATGTTTGAATTATATAAAATTTTTGAGGCAAAAATACTTAAAGTATTTAAAAAATAATTTCATATTGAGTGTGATAAAAAATTTTAACAAATAATACTAGAAAAAATTTGTCTCATTCAGCGGAAAGAGCATTCACAGAGTAGACTACAAACATTTTTTTTTTTTTAATAACGGCGGGCACTTGGGTGACTAACCCTTCGCCACAACAAGGCCGGAAACTGCTATTCATTTGTCGTTACCCAGCGGGCACCTGTGAACCAAGTCACGGAGGCGAGTAGCATTACACGCATCATACCACCACAGACCCGTTTATAGGGCGGGCCACATTCACACATCAACACACAAGAAAGGACAGAGAAACACAGAGTGAGATAGTAACATCCATGCCCGAACCGGGATTCGAACCCGGGACCCACAGCTCAAGAGTCAGAAACGCTAACCACTCAGCCATTGGTCGGCTGAGACTACAAACATGTATTGGTTTCTTGAGATGATATAGGTCAATAGACATCCCCACTGTAAGTCAATCATCAAGATAACACTACTCTGAGGTGGTTATGGAAGAAGCGGATATACTTCCCTTTTAACTTAAAATATTATAGAAAGAAGCATTAGAAAGCATAACAATCTCACTATTTTTATTTCCAATATTTCAAACCTTGAAAGCTATTTTTTTAGCCTTTCATTTAGATAATTCTTTTCCAAAAGACATTGTAAACTTCTTTATTAAAACAGAATATCATATTTGCACTTTTTCGTGTTAATTTACATATAAATTTGAAAGACAAAATGACTTAGAATGGAAAAATAAATGATATTAACTAATAATAATGAAAATGCAACCTATTTCAACTGCCCCAATTTTTCTAAACTATTCATTTCATGAAATTAATTATTAGGAGTAATGATTTAAATGACCTCATAATTATGGATCACACATTGTAATCTCAATTCAAATATATACTGTTCACTTTTCAATTCTGAATTGACATTGATAGCAAGTAAATGTAACAAAAACTTACCTTATTTGAACTCCAGAATATAAATGATTAAATATATCATTATCTTCCAGGCGTCCATGGCCATTATCATAAAAGTATACACCAACCTATTAGTAAAAATAACTAATTAATCATACAAATGCCATAAGTACAACAAAAAGCAAACCAAATTATGTGTATATTTTAAGATAAAAATTGTTGTAAAGAAAAAACATTATTTAATTGCTACGCAGATAATTTATTTTTAATTTCAAACGATTTCTTTATGCTTTTTTATAATTAACCAATAAGTTCTTGAAAAACTTTATTATTATTTAAAGAAAATGTTTGATACGTAATTTCACTATTTCAGAAACAATTTAGTTTTTCTTTAGCTCACTTAAATTTTATTTAATTAATATAAAATTGAAAAATTTTAGTTTTTATAAAACAAACATGTAAACAGTGATTTTTTAAATATACTCATATCTTTCACTCAACAAGATGGAAAACTTAATTTATTTTTGAAACTGCCAAATTTATTTCAGAAGTTAATTTAATTCTGTTCTTATTTTAATCTTTTGACTGAAATTTACAAAATTATTCTTTTAAGAAATGGTATTTTAAAATATAAAAATATTTTTAATATTTAAATAAAATGTTGTTGTTGCGGCTTATCCTCCTATTGTCTGACAAAGTCAGACAAGGTCCATAAGACCACTGACCCGAAGAAAATCTGATACAAAAAGGGGGAAAGAATAAAGGTCCTTCTTGGTGAGCCCCATGCAGTCAAGAACATGTTCAGGGGAGGCTTGTTGGGCTCTGTATTTTGTGCATAATGAGTAGGTCTTCCTCCCCTCTAAAAAAGAGACTTTTTGTGTGGCCGCTTTTGAGTCTTGCTATTGCAGTTCGGGTGGCTCTATTGCAGTTGCGACTGAATGAGGATCTAGGTTCGCTGCTCCCATACCAGTGGTGCCTTGGTGGATTTCTCCATTCTTTCGAAATATCACAAACGACTTTGGAATGAAGTTCTGCAAAGGTTAGGGCTGTGTGAGAAGGTGGAGAATAGCTGCAACCCTGCTTGGCTAAGTGATCTGCTTGCTCATTGCGATAGATGTCAACGTAGGATGGAATCCACTGTAAATGAACATCGTGTAGTCTGGAGATATCTTTTAGCTGAAGGATAGAAATGCTGGTTTTATCTCCAACTGTGAACAAGTTTTGAAGGTGCTGAAGAACGCTGCGACTGTCAGAAAGAATCCAGAGATCTCCAAAGTCACAATCATTGCAAATAGTCTGAAGACCGTGTTCTATTGCTATGAGTTCAATATTTATAAACATATAAAGATATACTTTATTATTATTTGTATAATGGTACATTATACAAATAATAATAAAGTATCTTTACAAATACATGTCAGCATGGTAACCAAGGATGCCAGCAGGTGGTGGATAGTCAAGAGTCCACTGAGAGGATAGTCTCTAAATATTAAATAGGAGGCCGCAAACCAACTTTAGTAACCCAGGTGTTATGCGACTCGAGTCTTGGGTTAATAGCACTTTGGTTCAAGAGTCATAATGGAGCCTCTAGTATGCCTGGCAAACCTCTAGAGTAAGAGCCTTACTCAGCATCTCAGGCAATACTGGATGAATCTTTTATTACTTGAACCATTGCTTAATTTACGAATGAAAAAATTACAAAAATTTGATTCCCAATTCTGCTATTGCAGAGAAAACCTCTCTGCTGAAGAAAAGGAAACCAAGAGGAAATAATTGAAGGAGAAGAAATGGATTTTTCACTAAATGATCAACATAATTTTCATCAAGAGGGACAAGAAGTCATTAGTTATGTGACTGCTTCTTTGGAAAGGATGTCTTTTTCAGAGGTGCCCTATTTTAGACCAACTCAATATAGAAAAAGTTCAATACAATGTTGAAATATATAAATCAGTTAAAATTTAGGCAGATAGTAGAATGGAAAGTAAAAGTAATTTGTAATTAAACACTTAAATTGCATTAGAAAATTTCTTATAGGGCATTTTAAATGTTAGGATTGAGTCATAAAGCAAGTTTGTAAATCAAATTTTTCCAATCACAGCCTTTTTTTAATGTTAAAACTACTTTTCTTAAGATTTTAAAAACTTTAAAATGTACTTTTATAAGTAATTAATACATATTAAAAATCATTTTCAGAATAAATATTCAAGGTATACTTGTTTAAATTATTTTTATTTGCATCCATTTTAAAAAGTTCCAAGACACAACTGCATGATACTAAGCTGTAACAAGACATTTTTACATAAAATTTTACTTTTAAAACTTTATTTTTAATTTTAATGTATGTTTCAAGAGACACAGTCATAAAAATAAAAATATTTCCATTAAGTTACTTACCTGCTTGCCGCTATGAATTCTGTTACGCCGTAATACTGGTATGCTACCAGTTGTAATCCAGACACCAGCTAAAGTATTAGCATATACTTCATTTTCTTCAATTAAACCTTGTCCTTTTTCATGCTAAAAGTATAAATTCATCATATTGATAGCAAAAATGATTCATTAGTGATGAAGATACAAAAACAAATTTACAATATATAATTAAATCTACCAAAAGGGGGAGAAATGTAAATTTCATTTCATATTAAATTACACTTGAATGTATATATATGCCTTATAATATATATATATAACTGAAACATGCTGCATTTTTAATGCAAGAAAATATTAAGAGGTATTGTCAGTTAAAAAGTAAATAAATGTGAATAAATAATTATACATTAATAGGAATAAATAAATATTTGAAATATTTGATATAGCAGTAAGAAAAATATTTAGTCAATATATCAAATTCATAATCAATTCACAAAATTAATTTTCTTCTTCTTTTTTTAACAAGATGACTTTTTTTGATACACATTTAAATCACTTTTTCCAAAATCCATTTTCAATAAGAATTTTTCCATTGTTCTAAGACTAAACATTATATTACAGATAGAATAAATTATTCACACTGGGTTTAGTTAATGCAATGAGTTTTTTTACTGCAGTACTAAATATTTTCATTAAGTACTACAGTAATATATAACCTGCTTTTTTTTTGTTTACATAACAAACCCCTTAAAAATCTAAGTATTTCAAAGATTATTCAAAATCCTGAAATAATTTGCTATTTACTGAAATTAAAAATTTTCTTTAAAAAACTAAATCCCACATTTATGATTAAATAGCAAGATTAAATTATTAAAGTTAAAAACAGAAAAATTAATTATAATTGAAAAGAATAAATAATGGAAACATATTTATTAAAATATAACAGAAAATAATATGGTTTGCAAAGTCAGTTATGGAATGTTTATTTACAAATGCATGCTAAAGAATGCTATTGTAGTCTCAGTAATCCAAACTGGTATAACAAAAATCCATAAGAGATTAAATCAAAAATTAGCTAATCTAAGTCAATATGCATGAAAATCTATGAATAATAGAAAATTTACAAATGATAAGTTTATTAACATAACAATATAATTATATGCATGACATTATAAACGTTTTAACAGAAAACATGTTAGTCTACAAAAAGGAATTTAAATAATATTATTTAACTTTGATAAATGAAAAAGGAATTTAAATAATATTATTTAACTTTGATAAATGTTATAAAAGTTGATATTAATTTCAAAAAAATTATAATTGAAAAATTTTTATTCCAAGGTATTTATAATTTACAATATATATATATATATATATATATATATATATATATATATATATATATATATATATATATATATATATATATATATATATATATATATATATATATATATATATATGTAAATTTTATGTATCTTAAATCTAATATTAGAAGCCAAAATGTGTCAAGATATGCTGATTGTGTGTGCAAGTTCCATAATATAAATAGTTTAACATTGAATTAAAATGGCAACCTTTATAACTTTTACAAAGCAAGATATTTACTGAATAAAAATGAAATGAAATTCAAAATAAATATTACAAAATGTCATTAATTAATTAAATAAAATAAAGACAAAAAATTGGAACTACTTAAACTTATCCTACAGTTATTTACATGTTTCTATTTTACCATGAATTCCAACAAATTAATACAGTGAATTCTTAATTAGAGGAACGGCTTATTTGCATTGTGCAATATCCATGCTGGCAAAATTTTCAATTCTTATGAAAAGGTGCATTTCAATACAAAGAAACAGCAAATTTTTAATGACCCCCTAAGGAAATCCATAAAGTTGGAAATTTTCTCACATAATAAACGTGCTTATGTTATTTACTGTGCATGCATTTTTAAATTATTAAAATGCAAAATGAATATTTTATACACACAATAAATAACATGAAGCTGATAATTTTATGTTGACTTAATAACTTGTTTCATAATTTCATGCATTACTTGCCAAATTGGTTTGTCTGTAATAACAGTACCAACTAATTCTGCTAAATAAGTGGAGTTAATTGTATTAAACATGTGGTGATATTTGTAAGTTCATAAATATCAGTTCAAACCATAAAAATATTCAATGTTTACTGTCAAAATATAATTAAACAAACATCATCCAGGTTTTTTTTATTAAATATTCAAATTTAACTTTTAAAATGTACCTTACTCTGAGCTTAACATGAATCCAAAAACAAATCAACCGATTTTACAAATTAAGCATTCTTAACTCTTTTTTATAGGAAATATATTTTTAGTGTTAATTATGCAGTATTTATTAAAATTTCTTATGATAAAATACTTTTAATCTATGTAAAAACAGAAATTTTTTTGAATGATTCTTAAATTTTTCATTAAGTAAAAAATATTGATAACAGCAATACAATTTGTTGAATCATATGACTGTTTGAAATTTCACTTACCACATATATTCCCCCATGCTTGCCCTGATGTATTTTATTAAATCGCACGATGGGATCACTATTTGTACGAATCTGGATACCAGCTAAAGCATTACCTGAAAATGAAAATTTTGAATAACTTTACTTACCACATAAATACCACCATGTTGACCATGATGAATTTTATTATATCGCACAATTGGATCACTATTTGTACGAATCTGGATACCAGCTAAGGCATTACCTGCAAAGAGCAGTCAGATATGTACAAGTTGTTATAACAGAACTACATTTGCATTGAGTATTATAAGTGTTGCCACATTACCTACATTGCATACTATTTACTCCCATTTTACATGATTTGAATTGAATAATACCCTTTCATAAACTCATTTTAAGCCAGAACATTTCAACAGAAAACTACTAACTTCAAGTTATCCACCAATAATACAAAAATAAATATTTTCTTTAATATAATCAGCATGAAAAATCTCAACTTAGAGTAATTGTAGTGAAAAAATGAGAGATCTCTCTCATAATACCCAATTATTCTTTGAAATATCACACATAGGTTTTAATTTCAATGCATAAACTTAATTGCAAAATTTTTATATTGTTATTAAATTAGAGACAATTGTATTAATCTTACACTTCATTAATGTTTTCAGAAAATATAAACATAGAGATTAAATTATCAATGATATATTTAAAGCTTATCCATTTAAATGAATTAGTAATGGTAACAAATTTACAAAACTATTAAAGAAGTAGGATATTTATAAAAGACTTCAAAGGTACTGTAACAAGACACTGTTTATAGATGAATTTAAACCATATCATATATGTAATTCATAACAGTTCCACATACAGAAAGTAAATACAAAATTGAAGACCAGGATATGGAACTACTTTTTTTTTCAGAAAATGGCATAGGTAAAAAATATTAATATGGATTACTACAAGTAAATTTTTACAGAATTGCATTTAGACTTCTGTCTTTATTTCACATCATTATAAAGCAGTTAATAGGCCACACCACTGTCATATAGGATTAGAGACACAGAAAAGTGATTAGTAGACCAATTATTATTTAATCTTCATAGACTTAATCAGAGGCTGATATACTGTATAGAATTTAGTTTCAAGTTCCTCAGTTGGAGCGTAAAAGATGCCAGATCAAACAATAACTTTACTACGTGAATCGGAATTACTGAAGTGTTTTAACACATTTAGAGAGATTCAAGCATTAACCAATTGGTTCTCACAATCTCTTATATTGATTTATTGCTTGCATTCATATCCCTTATGATTCTTAAAAAATTTTTGTGCAAAAGCATCCTTATTTTTGGTACAGGCACAATCTATTTTTTATTTAAAACTGTGCAATTTTTTATCTATTTACTTACTTTTAAACTGACAATGCTGTGAAAGTTTAATTTCATACAAAATATTTAAATAACAGCATAAATTAAACATTAATCTATCAGGATATATGATTAAATTAATTTGAGTGTGCTAAAAACTGTGCACACACAAAATAATTCGAGCAGGGTTAGATACTGTGTAAGTTTATAAGTATGTCCTTATTTTCACTTGAATATAATCAAAAATAGAAAATGAAAATGTGAAAGTAAAGCAAAAAAAATCATTTTCGATATTTATCTCTTACATTGGATTAGAAGCCACAACATTTCTTTATTTACATGAAGGCCATTGTCTATCTTGTTTTACAGTTTAGTTCATTATTTAAATATGGTAAATTTGCAAAGGTTAATGTGCCTCTAAAGAGAACAAATTATTTTGTGATTGACGAAAATATTTATACAATAAATGTTTTCTAATTTTTAAATTATATTTTATGTCACTGTAAATTCTAGTAAAATATATACCCTAAAATGAGTGATTCAGAATCTGTATACATAAATTCGTTAGAAAACAGCTCAGAAGAAAGTGATAATTATAGTAGTCATAAAAATCAGATATACAGTCTAAAGCCCTTTATACATGATCTATTTCTCTGTTTGATCTGTTAGTCACTAGAAAACTATACCGTGCTTGTTGATAATTTGACGAGTTGAAGAAAATTCAACAAGCTCTGATTTTTCTTACAACATAATTACAGGAAGTAAACAATAGCTTCCTGCTGTCACTCTCTTCCCATAGGACTGTAAAATATTCTTGGCGACATTTGGGAAAATAACATTTACTGAAACTTTGCAGTTTCTATTTGTTAAAATGCCTATAACAAAAACTCACAAAATCATAAGATGAGTTCTATTTGTAGCAAGTTATGATCATTGACTACACCAATCAAATAAAAAGAAAGTGTATGAAAAATTATAAGATATTTATGAATTGATAAAAGTTTGCAACTATGAAAAAAAATTTAATAAAAGTTTTATGTTTATACAATGAATGTTTAAAATTATTTGATTTTTTTGTATTAAAATATATAATATGATACTTCAGTAAATATTAATTTTTCCATTATTAATTCCACTTAAACTAAGTGATTATCATCTTACTAATTTTTAACTAAATATGAAAATATATACAAAAATTTTAAATTTAATTTATTTAATACAATTAAGATATTTAATTCTTTTACAATAACCATAGATTAATAAACAAAAAATTAAGTTTAAGAATTAATTTTGTTTTTAGATATTTCTTATGGAGAATTTCTATAATTGTCTCACATTCTCTGGTACCAAAGTTAGAAATAATTGTTGTAAATTTTAAATCTTTATGATTTCTAGCAACAGGTAGAACATACAAAGTCGCATTCAATCATTCATGGGGTCTTAAAGAATGCTTGAATATGTTCCTTTTTATAATTAAATGTGTTACCTTATCCAACAAACTTTCTACAATTATACATCTATCTTAATATAATTTAAGAAATTCTTATATTCTAAGTGTATTTCTTTCATTAAATTAAGATGCGAAAGAGTTTTTGCAGCATTTACCAATTTTTTGCATTATCACAATCAGACCAATGCTTAATTTACTCATATTTAAGTTATAATATTTTTAGAAAAAATATTTCTGATAAATAAAAATAGAGTAAAATATATCATAAAATTAAAAAACTTAATAGTAGATATTACCAGTAGACAAGTAAAGGAAGCAATAAATACTAAAAAGCCTTGTAAGTTTGTCAAGTCGTAAAACTGACAAACTTGTAAGTTTGTCAAACCGTAAATAACTCTTTTAACTAAAGAAATTTTTGTTTTAAACTTACAGGATGTACATTTTAAACCAAAAGCAACAAATGTTGAAAAACAGCACACTTAAAAATAGGTTCTTTTCTAGATGTATTTCCCTACTTTGGCAAGCAGAATTTAAAAGGAAAAGATATATCAAGGTAGTGTGTTTAATTACTTTCCACCCCCTTAGCAATTCGAAATGAAGAAATGTATCACTTATGGTAGGCTTTAGAGTAGAAAAAGATAAGGAAATTCCAAGCAAATTCCCTTTCTGAAAGATTTCTGTTTGCTGCAATTTCTGGTTCCACTTTTCTTTTGGTGGACACAGCTTTAATACACTTATATTTTTCACATTTTTTGCTGATTCAGTGTTGGATATATTATACACAAACAGATATAGCAGAACAACAGAGCAGATTTAACACCCAATGGAACCATAGACAAAAACGAACTAATAATATTTCAGAAAACTAAAATGTTTGATATTTTTTTCCCTTAAAATATTTATACAATTGATATATTTAATAATTTTCAAATTATTACTATATCTTTTGTTTCTGATATTTATTTTATTTAAATGGTTTATTACAGAAATAGAAACAATGAAAGTGGAAAATTCAAATAAAACTGCAAGTTACTTTTTAAAATTGCGTATTAAAATTGAAAAATACATGCACTGAAAAGACATAAAAACAAAATTTGAGACATCTAAAATCATCATTTCCAAAATGATTATTTTAGATGTCTAAATTTTCTTAAAATCTGCTCCATCTTTGCATAGAAAGAGACTATTTTTTTATCAGAAGTTAGAAATATAGATGGGGAAATAAATCAATTGCTCAGAAGTCCTTAAGCAACAAAGTATTTTTTGATTATTAAATAACATTTCATGAAAAAGATTTTGAAAAAAATTTAAATTGCAAAATTTTTCTAAAAACATGTAATTTTATTTAAAACTTTTTTAAATGCAATTATCAAAATACAGTGTTTAAAAGAACAATAAATCAAAATTTTCACATTTTCTTCTAACTTGAAACTGAAACTGCTCGGTTTAATATCTTTCAACATTCACAACTGAATGTTCAGTAAATAAAAGGAATGTTGGGTATTTTCCTTTTATATCTAGGTTAACAAAACTTGGATTTAGGTATCAAAAAAAATTAATATGAAAAAACAGGAAATAGTGAAACTTCTAGCTTAAATCAAATATTGGTAAAATGTAGTAAAAGTGTAAAAGCTTAACATCAAAGTTCATAACACTATGATATTATAACAAGTTCACTATGAAAGTCAGACATTAGTGTAAATAAATCCTAATTATATATAAGGAGACATTCAGTATCACGCAAAAATTTTTTAGAGGGTATTGCTCCAATTTGTTTAAATAAGAGTCAATGAATAAAGAAAAGAACAGATCCAAACAAGTGTAATAAAATACGCCTAGGAGCTTTTCCAATTTTTACGATGAAATCTTTGAGCGGTATCTCTGTCACCTTAAACCATGTTAGTTATCTTGCATATAATACATTTTTATTAGTGTAATTAAATAATAGGAAATAAAGAAACAAGTTTTTACCAAAAGGAATTTATTCTTCTTTCTACAACTTTGAAATTAGCTTTAGCGATTGGGTGTCTAAACTATGACCATTTGAGGGGTGCATTGCAAAGAAAAATATTTGTTGACCCACATTTACAAGATTTTTTGAACAAATTGAAATAAAAATTAATTCTAGGCAGTTATATTAAAATTAACTTATTTTCATTATTAACTTTTTTAATTTGAACTAGATATGTATAGATACATATTTTTTAAATTTGTAATTTAGTTTAATTTAGTTTGAATTTCATAAATATGGAAAAATTCAAATTTATGAGATGGATGAATTTGCTTTTGTTTAACAGGCAAATTGATATCAGGTTCAATAGACAAAGTTGCAATTCTTTAGACATTTTCAAGATGTCAGTAACGTTTGTCCTATTTTTGTATGCTTCATTCTTGAAAATTCACAAATATACACACAGCACTGCCAAAAGCTTGTATTGTATGATTATGGAAAATAAGATATTTATCATGGGGTAGGGTAATCCTTATAAAACCATAGTAACGAAAAACGTCCAAATTTTTCTTTCAGTGGAATGTCACTTTGCAGTCCAATACATTTCATTTGAAAATAAAAAGTTAATTTATTTCTGAAGAAAAATATAATAGAAAATATATCAAAATATATGTGCAGCCAAATTATTGAAATGTGTCAAATATTTTACTTTTATATGATTGTGACAAAATTTTAACTCTTTCAAAATGCTGTTATTTTTAACATATTAATAAATTGATTTTTCCCATGAAGTCTCAAATTTAAATCAATCAAATGTTCTGTTAAGTCTACTGATAAAGCTAAATCTAAAACCCAATCTTGGTCTTCAAATTCAGTCGCAGGTTTCCCTTTTGTTTCCATAAACATAAAATCTTTCAAACATTTTCCCTTACTGAGTAATCTTACTTCTGTATAATAAATAACATTTTAAAATTCACAGTGCCCATAACCTTAATCATAGAAAATTTCACAATTTTCTTAAGTCCTTTTGCTCTTATAAAGTTGATAGTTTTCATAACATTTTAAAAAAATTTTCCACACAAATTGCTCTGATGTGCAATACAATGATATGCCATCAATCATTGTATTCATCATCATTAACCATTTTAACAAGTCTCCCATTTTTACCAACCATGACAGGGGCTCCATCGATTATGATAGCTGATAAATTTTTCATAGATTAGGAAAACCTTTCATCATTGTTTTTATCGCGTAATATATTAAATAAATCTATAGACTTGGTAGTGTTCCTTTATGATACTAAAGCCACCATTTTTTCAGTGATATTGTAATGTTCGTCAATTCTCCTGATAAAAATTGCCAGTTCTGCTGTATCAATGCATTTAGTCATGGCTAACAACTAAAATTTTTAATTGATGCATTTGCATTTTAAAGACTTTTTAACTGAATTCCGCAATTCCTTAACTCTTATTGCTATAGTTTGAAATGAAAACAGTTTGTTTCAAATGAAAATTTTTAAAGCTTTTAAGCTTTCAGACATAAAACGATTATTCTTTTTTTGAACAATTTAGAGGTTTTCTGAAGCATACAGCATTGAAGACCATACTAGAAGTGATCGTTCACATTCAGTGAGAGCACCAGCTCTTGTCAAAACAATAAACGAGGGAATTTGCCGAAATCCTAACCAAAAGAAGACACTTCTTGTGAAGCAAATGAATGTACCAAAAAGAACAATGTGTCACATAATTAATGAAGACCTTAGACTAAGAGGTTATCAAAAAACAACTGATCATTTTCTTGCAAATAAATTAAAGTAGCAGAGACACTTTAAAGCAAAAGTATGCTCATAACGGCCGTAGAATAATTCTATTTACTAATGAGAAAATTTTTGATCTTAAAGGATCTTTCAACTGCCAGAATGATCGCATATAAGCAAGGATGCTCAAGAAGCTAAAGAGAAGGAAAAAAGGCATACAGAGAACACAGCATCCTGCTTCCGTAATGGTTTGGTGGGGTGTAAATTATAAAGGAGTCAGAGATTCATTTGTGTGAGAAAGGAGTGGAAAAATGCCAACAATTTGCAGACACAGCTAAACTTTTCAACAAGATTCTGCACCTGCTTATAAAGCAAAGACGACCCAGCGGTGGTTGACAGAGAATGTGTCAAACTTCATAGAAGTCAAAGATTGGAGTTCCAGCAGTCCAGATTTATATCATCTAGACTATAAATTTTGGTGAGTGTTAGAGGCAAAAGTGTATCAAAAATAACATCACAGTTTGAAAAATCTTAAACATTCTTAAAAGAAAGCAGTGGTGGAAATTCCCATGGAAGCAGTTCGGGCCTTGATAGATGATTGGCCAAAGAGACTCAAAGCCTGTGTAAATTTAAAGGTAAAATAAAAGTTATTTTAAGAACATTTAGTTAAGTTTGATTTTCAAGTTATTTTTATAAAAATTCTTTTATAATTGTATCAGAATTTATGGTACCACTGTGTAATTAAAAATAAAAGGTGTGCAATTCAATTAAATATTATTACATAAGTTGTAAATTAATTTATAATCACATTTTTAAAACACTGATAGTGAAATTATTTATATATTAATGATAGTGGATTCATGTCCTTCATGGTTAAAATTGTACACATCATATGACAATGGAACACTGATTTCGTTTTTTGTATTGGTTGAATAATAAATGTTTTTCAATACATTGATATTATAAAACATCTCTTATTCCCCTTGTTAAACCTGCTTCAAACGCATAATTATTTGTTAAATAATTATTTCCTTATTGGTAATCTATTTAAAAATATTTTTTAATTTGTAATATTTAAAGTTTCAATATTATTTTACAGTAATATGAGTAGATGATCATAATTTATATTCTTACTTTAATGCATCGATATTTCAAATACTACATCTATAATTTAAGATGATTTTGTACTGCAATAAAGAATGAAAGATAATCTAAAATCTAACAAAATAATAACAAGGTGGTTAGCTATTTATTCATTTTTGCTTAAGCGGGGAAAAATAGGGATAAAAATTGACCATACACACGCTCATGTAACATTTGAACAGACAGTACAGAGAGAAAAATGCAACTTTAGCAAACACTTAAAAATAAAACATTAATGATAAATTACCATATATATTGTTGTGTTCAATTAAACCTCTTCCTTCCCCAAATATGTACACTCCTCCTTGATGACCATTGTAGATTTCATTTCTCCTAATAATGCAAAACAAATAATAATCATATTTTATTTTAAAACTTTTTAATGTTGGTAAATAATAGTTATTAGTTATTCAAAAACATTTTATGTAATTCATTAAATTATATCAATTGTAACATATCTATCAAAGCAATTACAGCATTACTTAAACAGGATACTTCAAGATAACGGAAAATGAAACAAATATATCAAAAATTACACATTTCAAAAGAAAAAATCACCAAAAATAGTTTAGTGTTTAAATAAATTGATAATTTAAGTTCATCAGTTCAGATAATATAACACATCTAATTTTATCAAGTAATGAACCATTTTAAATAAAAATTAAAAAAATTCGATTCATATTTTTTTCTAATTGCATTCTACTTTCAGTGACTCATAATTTTTTATATTTGAATACCATTTATAAAATCAATTTAGTTCAGGAATAGAATATTAATATTTAAGACTTTTTATAGGCTCAAAAAATACCATTCAGATATAAATGATCTTGAAAAACACATACAACAAGTGTAAATAAAATAAAAACCTTAATCTAAGTAAACCATCTATAAGTCATTAAAAATTAAATATAATTTATTTCAATAAAAATTTATAAATAATGTATTGAATTTTCTTAATTTATCCTAAAGCTTGTTTTTACAGATGAAACTAACTTTTTAACTCTTATTTTTTCCTATAAAACACAACCCATTATTTATCTCACAATTTCCTCATATACTTCCAATTTCTCTAAAACTATTTTTATTGCAGAATATGTAATCTTATTTCCTTAAATATTATTATTTCCTTTAATCCATTTTTACTCATGTTTCTCTCACCTTTCATTTAGAAAAAAACAGATGTCAAGTTTAAATGAATTAGGATCTCTGTGGAATAACTAGTGAAATCTTCATAATCATAAAACATGGTCATATAAAAACTCCTATTTTTTAAACTGCTTCAAAAAAATTTGACATTCCTTCATTAAATACTAAAAATTTTTGAAAAGTTAAAATAATTTCCAATAATTTTTTTTTAATTTAATTTGATTGTTAGACAGAGGTGTAAAGTTTAAAGTGAATTCTGAATCACTTTAAACTGCTACAAACATCCATAGCCAAGATGGGATTTGAACCTATAAATTGTTGAATTAAGAACCAGAATGCAAATCAATTGGATGGTAACTTGGCATTGATATATTTTTTTTTTATCTAAAATTTATATTCACTTTCGAAAAATTTATAATATGAATAGAAGAAAAGATTTTTTATTAAAATAAAAGCACTATATTCTGTACTATTTATTTATTGTACAATTATACTTTGATCACAAACTTGAAAGTTTGAAGGAATATATAGTGTTAAGAGACATTTATTCATTACATCAATAACAAGATAACTTTTTTGACAATATTTCTATTAATTATACCTTGATTACAAGCTTGAAGTTTTTAAGAACCAAGAGACAATTAAGTTAAAACTTCCAAAATGGAAAATAAATTTATCGGACAACAAATGTTTACTTTTTATTCAGGAATATACTCTAAACGTTTTAAACTTTGCCAGGTTATAGAATAACTATAACAGCTACAATGGAGGAGTAATTTATGTGTTACTCCTCCATTGTAGCTGTTATAGTATTCTATAACCAGAGCTCTTGAAAAAATAAGCAAAGAGAGTGAGAGTAACATAGTATTTTTATTGACTCTCAGGCCACCATCAAATCACTCTCACCAATTACACCTAGCAATATTAAGTCTGTTAATCATTGTCTCTACTAGAACAGGGATGTCAAATTGTGCTGCAATGGATATCGCTGGTAATGATTCAGCTGACGATTTAGCAAAGGCTAGCTCAAATCTACACCAATCTTTAGCAGCTTTAGAGTACCATACTGTTAAAAAACTTAAGAGAAATTTTGCTTCCTATCATGAAAATGTTTACGATGTGTTCACAAGAAAGAAAGTGTGGGCTCCTTTGCTAACAAAGCCTATTCTGTGCAAACTCCAATGAGCTGGGGTTATAGCAGATTTCCACCTTAGGACTGGACATGATAACCTACAAAAGCATCTTCACCCTTTAGGATTGACAGACTCTTTGATTTGCCCTTTATGTGAAGTTGACGATATGACTGGTGCCCTTTATGTGAACTTGACGATATGACTATTGACCACCATTTCGATTGTCCAGGACTTTTTGACAAAGCAGCTAGGACTTCTGTGGAAGATGACTTTTTGTTTGCTTCAAGATTGTATTCGGCTGCTTGATAGAGACTTATGGTTGAAAAAATTCTATATCCCCTATAGTATTTTTCAATACATTCTCCCATAAAAAAAAAAACCAAGTGACATATCTTAGCAATAATTGTAATATACCCATTTCATAAAAGTTAGCTGTCAACAATTTGAATTAGTTCAGGACTTTACCTTTATAGTAACATCATTAATTTAGCACTGGCTTCAGTTGAGAAAACAATTAAAAGTCTGAGGGAGCTAAGTTTATTTACATTATATTTCAAATGTTTCCCGAAACTGACACCGGAAATAGCCATGAATAACATAATAGTCACGCACTGAAGATTAAGCTGCTTAAAGTTTTTAAGCAAAATACTTCTTTTTTACTTTAAAGTTGTTTTTTTTTTTTTAAAATCAGAGTGATAAAAATGCAAATGCTTCTCAAAGATTAAGTAAATTTGCAAATATTTAATAAACCCTCAAAAATTATTATTAATGTTCAAATTAACTTAGAGTTATGTAACCAATATAAATACATTCCTATTAGTGTCAGTTTGTCTTGATTTTATTACTATTGACCTTTTTTTAAGTTTTATTATGAGATACTATAGCCACATTTCTATTCAAATGCATAATTCCTGTAAATGTTTTCAAGCAAAAAAAAGTTTGTCTTTCAATTTTGCAGTAGGAAAAGATTCTATTTCATTTATTGATGTTGCAATGGCATTTTTTCTATTTAAAAAATGTGTTGCCATGAAATTTGTGAAAAATTATGTCCATTTGTTTTATTGTTTCGGTCCATGGATTTCCAGCAAAATCTAAAATCATCCATTTAAAATAATTAGCCATCTCAACAGCATTTTTTGATATATTTCCAAGTGAATCATCGTTAACTTTAAAAGCAATATAACCTGCCACATAAACCATAGATTTCTTTAAATAGAATTATATCACAATTAGTATTGGAAGAGGCAAGTTAATTTTAGAAAGATAATGGTAACAAATTAATTAAAAGTCAAGGCTTAAATCAACATTTTGAGATAAAAAGTGTATAATTTCTTGGCATTTTTTTATATTAAATGCAGAATCTAACATTTCATTCATTAAATAAACCTCTTGTTTATTTTCTAAAGAGTTTACACTGTCTGTGACAAATTTGATAATTTATTTGCGAGCAGTTTTTTTACAAACAATTACTTCAGAAGGAAAATGATGCATCTTGAGTTAAGTCTATTTGTTGAAATATAAGTTATTTATTTATAAATATATTTGTTGAAATATAACATTTATGGATTTCATGTCTTCAAATAATCCATAAAGAAAATGAATTAAAACAATAATTCCTTTCTAAAATAGTAAAACCGATTTTTTTTCAAATACACATAAAATGAAAACTTCCTCTTTGATTGCATATAAAGTTCTTTTTTGAGCATCAAAGTATTTTTGCACTCAAAAAGCTACTTTTAAATGCTTGTTACAGAACTGTTCATAATATCAAATAAATAAATGCATCTGCTTTAATATTTCCAATGAAATGCATTATAGCTTCAGCAGTAGTTTCTGAAAATAGAGTCTTTGCAGGTGTTACCTTTTTTCTTTAGTTTCCTTTAATAGTGAGAGGCCGACACCTCAAAGTGATGAGCTATCTCTTTTCTTTTCCCAACCCCTGACATTATTTTGAAATTAAGACACTAAAATGTTTTCAGTTTTCTATGAAATTAACATAATACAAAAGAGAAATTTTTCTATTTTTATAGCTGTTTTTCTTAAAGAAAAAAGTAGAAAAGGATAACAAAGCTCCTTATTGTTATTGCACCAACATACTTCCCTGTACTCCACAAAAGAAAAAAACTGCTGAAAAATTCAGCTGAGAAATGTTAGATAATCCACCCTATAGTCTATATAGGGCGGGTATATAAACAGAATAACATTATTTCAAGATTGCAATGAAGAAAATACCATGGATAAAATAAAGACATTATTCAAAAAATTTAATACAAAACTTTAATAACTTAAAATTACACCATTTAAAAATACACTTGTTTAGCAAGTGTATTTTTAAATTATTACTCATGTAATATTCTAACAAGTAATTTAAATACATTTTATGGTTACATTTGTAAGATAAGTAAGCTTTGGGGAAAAACTTACCTAATTGTAGGATTACTGTGTGATGTTATCCAGACTCCAGCAAAATTATTAGAATGAATTTTGTTCTCAATAAATTGGCCTCTTCCATTTTCATGTACATAAATGCCACCGGTTTGGCCATTATGTATTTCACATCGAACAACAGTAGGATTGGCACCAGCTTTTACTTCAAAACCAGCAATTCTATTATTATGAATGTCATTTGTTTCAAAATACCCCTATAAAAAATTTAAATATAAATTTTTGAAGTAATCTGATGTTTAAAAATTAAATAATTTTCAACTGAAGTATTATAAACAAAAACATGTGCATAGACTTTTAAAAATATAGTTATATAAAATAAACTTAATGATTTGAATGGGAGTATGCAGAAATTCATGCAAGCTTAAATATTAAATACTTTATAATAAATAATTACATTTTTACAGTATAACTTATATTGTTCAACTTTTACTGAAGACTAATTTAATACTAATTAAAAATATTGTTTTAACATCAACAATTCAGTTTCTGAAAAAATACTTTCACATTGATTTAGAGAAAATATTCTACTCTAATTCTTAAATTCTTTTAATAAAATTGATAACACAATTAAACTTCAGTTAACTACTTAATTTTTCAATTCTATAAACAAATATGCATCACCAGTAATTTCTTTCGATTTCTAATATGTTATCAGAAAAAATAAGACAGAAAACTAAACACTGCTATCAATAATAGAAAATATAAACACTGAATAAATATAGAGCTTAACAAGATGCAGAATATAAGTTCTTTCAACTTATGAAAATATAATGTAACTTAAAAATCACTTATTTTATGTATGTAGTTTAGTAATCTTACAATAAAATTTTCTCTCTTCTTATTCGTTTAACATAAACAAGGTTTTTAATCTCCAAATGTTTTTTATATTAATGGTAAGTAAGATTATTTAAACTGAATAGCCAAATAGAAAAATTTATGGATATTCTGTTTCTATACAGGAACAAAAATTCATGGAATATAAAATACATCAAAAGAAAATTGAAATATCAGTTTCATTTTATCATACTTTGAATTCAAGAAATATTTACAATTATTACATCTGCTAAAAATATAATAGCAATACACAGAAAAGCAAAAATCATTTTATTAACTTGTTTCAATAAATAAAAACATTACATTAGTAAGATTTTGATGGAAACAGGAATACTTTAACCAGTCAACCCTTTACAGTTACTACTTAACCAAAATTAATTCAATTTAATTAAAAGTATGTATTATATTTAACAGATTGTAAATTAGCTGCAATACCAAGAAATGAAATAACATTGCTTTTGATAGCAGCAAGGCTAAAAGATTTTGGATGGAAATATGTCATTTGTTCAAACAGAATCCAAAATTAATACATGACCAAAATGGAGAAAAGTCTTGATTGATGAATTCTGTTTTGAAATTAAAACAGTCTATTCACATGAACTTTCCAAGAAAAAAAAATTTGGAATTCCGAATCCATTCACAAACATTTTTAAAATATGAAAGAATCCTGCAGTTGTGAGATATTGAAAAATCTGCTTTAAGGCACTGTTATTAAAGGAATAAGACAGGAAAACAATTATTTTGTATAAATGCAAAAATTTATTTAAATTTTTAAAACCTTAAAACTTATGAAGATTATAAAGATTCTGTAAAAAAGTAAAAATTCTTTCAATAACATGATTTTACGGATAACTTTAATACTTTTTATAAAAAGAGATGAAAATATGAAAAATTATAAAAACTAGTTTTTACGTAAATAAAATGAAGCACAATAGTTTTGGAAGAATGAATTAGTTGAGGTTTTGATATTTGTAAAAATAAAATTTATTTCAATTGTGGCAAAAGGAGTTTTATTTCTAAATTTTAGGCATATAAAATGAAAGGTATTAATTGTTTTTAGTGCATTAACCAAAGTTAATGGTTTGGGCCCAATGCTTCACTAAAAGGAAGAACAGATTCAAAACTGGAAACAGCTACATTGAATGTTAATGTTAAAACCCAAACTGAGCAATAAAAGTAATGATTAATAATTTAAATATAAGTTCACTAGTTGCTATTCAAAGTCAAGTAGTGTTGCTCCGTAAACCAGTGTTTGATAAATTAAAGGTTTAAGAATCATTTCTAATTTTTTTTTAAATGTAAAGCTAAACAATTAAACTGCTTTAAGGGAAATGTTAAGATTGATGATTTTAAGTGTAATACAGATAATTTTGCTGAAAAATTGTTGTCTTACATACTGTAGAACTAGATCTATTAATGCAAGATGAAACATTAATAAATGGAAAAACAGAATTAAAACATTAAATCTCCTTATTTAAAGAAATTAATACATTATGCATTCTAACATTTGATTTGACTTTTAATAAATTTGAACATAGTATTTCAAATATTTTCAAGAATGAAATACAAAAATTAGTCTCAAATTATGTACCACATAAAACTAAATCAAGAAAATGTTAAATTAAATATATTAAAATGTAATGAACTGAAATTTCATAATTTTCATAAAATATCTTTTTCAGAGAAAATGATTGTCAAAATTTAAATCAAAGATGGTAAGAACTTAGTTTCTCAAAATATTATAGTCCAATCATAATCATAGAAATAGAACACCTGATTTGTATGCAGAATACGAACTTAATCTAAAATCTAGAAAAATTTAGATCTATGACTACATATAAATTTTAAGATATTCCATTTTTGAAAGAAGCGCACTGAATTTTTGGGCCATGTCATAGAAAAAGGGAAAATTTTTCTATCTACTTTGAAAACAATAGATGTGCTATATTTCCCTGAATAATATAATCTTTAGTTCATAGTTTCTAAGGACTGAATGGATATTTCAGGAAATTTATTGCAAAATATTTTATTGCTAAACTTTTGAATGATCATTTGAAGACCAAGCTTAAATTTGACAAAGAGGAAAGAAATTTTTTTATCCATTCAAAATTAATGTTAGCTGAAGTCAGTAAACACATACAATCTTAATGATAGAACTAAGTTACATAGATGCCAGCCTAGAAGCACATAGAGACATTTTGTTACAAAATTCACTCAATGATTAACATTTATAGTTTGCTTATTTCATTAGTAAAAAAAAGATGCTAAGAAAAAATATTTTAATGAAAAACTTGAAGCATTCACTATTATTGAAGAACTGAAGTATGAGTACCTATGAGGAAATGTATTTAAAATTTTCACTGATTGTTCCCCATTCTAAGAAAACTACAAAAGAGATTTGTCAATTCATACTGTTCATTCAACCAGATTTATTACCCCAAGAATTTGAGGCACTGAACACTGTTTCAGTACAAAAATGGTTCACGTAAGTGAACTCAATTGATCCCTTGTAAATAAATATATTTTGAATCTCAAGTGATATCTTACCAGCCATTATCATCAACCAAAGATAATGAAATGATAAAAACATTACATAATAAAGAACAATGATAAAAACATTAAAAGTATCTATGATTTACATTATCTGTATTTTTATGAATCATAAAAGAAAGGAAAGAGTGCTGAACTTGATTACCAGCAATTGGTTTATCCTATCACGTAAGAATAAATGGTAGCGATAATGGTGATATCAAGGTATATTTTTATTACTAAATTGGTTCCTCGGAGCAAAATATATAAATTTAGGAAGACCAAAATAGCTTGTAGATGTAATAATTACAGAAAAAAGAAATCCTTTAAAAAGTTATCAATAGCATTTTTTTTTCATTCGTTGAAGACAATGAAAATTTAATCCTAGAGTATGTGCAAATATCAGAAGACAGAACATAAAAATTAAAATAACTAATTTCCAACTCTAACAATACTGCAAAATTAATTATATAAAGTATATGAACATAGTTTATTCACAAGTTATATTTTTATTTTAGGAAATTATCACTCGCATTGCACAGTAATTTCCAGTAACTTAAGCATTTTTCACACATCCTACCATTAATTTATTACAAACACAAAATATGAACAAAAATTTAAATTTTACTTACTAGGCCATTGTCAAATGTAAATACACCAACATCACGACCATGATGAATATGATTTCTTCGCATGATAGGATTTGCTTGATTTTTCACCCATACACCAGCCAATGCATTCCTACTTATTTCATTTTCTTCATATATACCCTAACAAATTAACATAAAAAGACATAACTGAAAATTCAATGAATGACTAAATATAAAAATAGTACTTTCAAATAATATTTTATGTTCCAAGAAAAAATAAATGTATGAAAAATTTTCATTTAAATGCAATAAGTTATCAGTATTATTTTTTTAATTACTCATAAATAAATATAAAAAAGAATTGTAAGGAAATATCACAAAAATAATTCATAATACCATTGTCAAACAGCAAGGAATTTGACATTGCATAATAGATAGCATAAGCATGTTATAACATAATTAAAACATGTTGCATAAGTTGACTACCAAAAGAACTCTTCAGAAATAGCTGGCATGTGTTAACGGAAGAAACCCAGAAAGCTCTGAAGCACTTAGCCCTTTCATATGTATATGCAGAAGCACAAGATCCACACCATATTATTTAAAAATATCTAAGGTTGAAACACTATATATTTGTACTAATCCAATCATCTGGAACAATAATTGTGTAAATACATTTACACAATTGAGATGGCAAGTGAGAATTACTTCTTACAAGACTATGGACCTTAATAATATTGATGCTCATTAAATTTGATGCAGATTAAAAAAATTGTAGCAATTCTTAAATTTTATGGCAGGTCATCAAGGACTTATAATACCACTTTAGAAAAAGCTTATTAATCCCTTTTTCACACAAGAAGCATTGCAAGATAGGAATTATATTAAATAAAAAATTATTAATATAAAATAATTTTAGTAATTTTTTAAAATGTGTTATAAATAGAAATTAAAATTTAATAAGTGCTATAATAGACATAATATTAAATCTAGGTTAAAAAGAAATTTACCACAATACTGTTATGCACTTTTTGAAAAAGCTCTTCATGTTTTTTATTTCATGTTTTACTTTGTAACATTGAAATCCTGTCGTTTAATAATAAATGATTATAAATTAAATAGATAATCACTGTTTAAATAAACTTCTTTTAAGTTTATTTTAATTTTTAAGCTTTAATTTTTCTCTAACAGATATCACTAATTACCATATTTTCCAGTTTATAATTTGCCTATTATGTGTTAAAAGTGTTTTACATTTCATTGCGCACATTATACGCCATCCCAGATTTTCAAATAATGATAAATTCTCCACCAAAAAAGCACACAATAAAGTTTTGAAAGAAATGCCGTTTATGTTTCATAATATAAATAACAAATGCAGCCACAACTCTGTTGACTTATTTAAACTACAATCAGCATTGTCAAATTATATTCAAGAATGAGTTTGGTTCCTCGGAACAATTTTACAGTTGTAATTGGTTAACATCATTTTATATTTTGTCTTCACCTCAGCTGTTTCACACTGAAAACATTCAAATTGGAATAATCAAGTGGAAGCTAAAACATTCTGTGGAAGCAAAAAATTTAATATGCGTAAAAAATTTTAAATTAAAAGCTATAGGGAAAGCAAATAGAAAAATGGTGATATGCATGTTAATGTAAGATGAAAAACAAAGCATACAAGGTACAAAAGAAAAAATGTACCCAATGCACAATGTTCGAAAATAATCCACTTTTTTCATTTAATTACTAACAAAACAAATACATTTTATTTTTAAGGTATGTCTAACTTCATTTTAAAAGTTATTAATGACTAAAAATCGATAAGTTCCACTAGAATCTTTTCAAATCTTGCTTGATGACATGTTTTCATCTCATTTTATTACATTTAGCATTGAGGTGGATCCAAACAGAATTTTTTTATAATAACTGTTTTTCTGTATAATTTATTATATTTTTAATCATATTGTGTACTTTTTACTTTATTTGGCACCATTTTATCAGCAGTATGTTTTTTTGACGATTCGCCAGAAAAGTTGTAGTGGATTATGCAACGCTTTTTTCTTTTACTAAAAAAAAGGCCTTGCGGATAATATACAGGAAAATATGACAATCAGGTTTAAGCCAGTTTACAAATCACACAACTAAATAAGATGTGTAATTATCAAGTCCTCAGATTTTAAGATTTATGAAGACTGATACATTTTCATCTCTACATCAGTGCCCCAATATAAGGTCATAGCATGCCCTGTATGCAAATGAAAATTTTTCACTGTCCATTAGTCCAACTGATCAGCCCATTTGAAATGCAAAAAAATATTTTTAAGTCTAAAAATTTTTAATATTTTAAACTCATTACTAGCACTTAATATATAATAAAAAAATTTTCTATAAAATTTCTATACACTGCAATTTTTTTACACAAATTCCAGTAAGTACAGCTTTTCTAAAAAACAATAATTATATAATTGATTTCAATAAAAGTTAGCACAAATGAGAGTTTAATGAAATGTTATAAAAAATAAATCACCTGAGCATGATCAGTGATATATAAACCAACATTTTCACAGTCACTTATATCACAATGTCTTATGTTTGGTTCCGCTTGTTTCCCACTAACACATACTGCAGCTCCGACTGAAAATACATAAACAATTTCAAAACATATAAATTCATGTGCAGGACCGCGATTAATAATTAAGTTACATAAGGATGTATATTTGACAGTATTTCATAAAGAACTTTATTAAATTGTTAATCAAGAATCTCATATCTATGAACTGTAATGTAATGTTCTCCCTCTTCAATTTCTCCATTACCATACTTTTCATAAATTTAATTTTTTATCCCTCTACTGACAATACATTCAAGTAAGAAGTTGGTATAAGAACCATGAAATAAGTTACTCAATCTACTATTTGGAAGCTTATATTTTACTGAAATAGTTTTAGCATGATTATATTTGTATTCAAAATTAATATAATGATGTAAGCAAACAATTCTTTGCACAATTAAGGTTTACATAGTTTTGTAAAATAAAACAATATTTAAACTAAAATTTATAAAGAAATCTTTTAGATAAATTAAAAGATCTTCATTTTTATAACAAACATTTTTGTCATAATTTAAAAATGAAAACTGCAAAAATTTTATTTCAAATATCTACACATAATCATTAGGTATTATTTACAATAACATACAAATATTTAAAAACAAGAAAGGAAATGAAGTGAATGTAAAAGTAATTATTCTATTATACAAAAAAAAGATATTGAACTTTAAAAGTTTAATAAAAATAAATGTCAATTTAATAAATGTAGATTATTAATAACACATAATTCAATGAACTATATATATATATATATATATATATATATATATATATATATATATATATATATATATATATATATATATATATATATATATATATATATATATATATATAGTTAGATGCTAATAATTATTAGGGTAAATTGTATGTTCAATGTTAAAAGAAATAAAAAAAATATAGAACAGAAATCTCTAACTTAAAACTTTCTTTTCAATGTCTCCAGGTAAATTTCTCATAATTTTTTCAATTCTATCATCCAACTAAGAAAGGTTCTCTTCTCATAACTTTGCAACATACATTATACAAGTTTCTTAGTCTTTCACAATTGCACTTTTTAATTTTGAATTTTATTTTTTATATTTAATTAGACTTTTAACCTGTAAGTAAATAAATTCTATTAAATATACTGTTAGTAGTACAAGGAATGTCTGACAAGTTCATTTGTTAGATTTCATATGTTATTTGATCAAACTCATAACCTCTGAACTTTTACTTGAGTCCTTTTAGAATTTTCAACAGATTTATTGCAATTGAGAAGAATATTTTTACTCAGAAGACATATTAAAATATCAACTTTTTTGCCTTTTTTGAGGAAATTTTTCTTGAACATTCAAAATAGGGTGTTCATAACAGTGATATATAACTCCTTTAATCATCTCAATAATTCTAAAATCTAACTTAAAAATTTTGCTGTTATCTCCCCTTGATTGAACACAAGTTATGCAGGCAGAAAAATTCTTAATCAGCACATTTTACAAGAAATATGTTCAATCAAGATAAGAGAAGCACAAATCTATAATCCACAAATCAGACAATATAAATGAATGATTTTTAAATTATGCACAAGTGTTGATTATTATAAATATTTTGTTTATTATAAAAAGTGAATAGACATTGGAAAATGGTAAAAAGTTAATAGAAACTTTTTATGCCAAATTTTTAAATAAAAATTTGGATTTCTATAAATTAGAAATTAATTGTCTATTGTGTGTGTTACTCAAGACCGCCATGTGATATAGCTACTGAACTTGAAGCTCCAAGTCATATATCTCCTCTGACAATTCCTTAGATGCCAACAATTTTAAATACACAGATGCTTAAAAAGTTGTTTAATAGGAATGTTTAACAATTGCTGAATGAAATGCTACAAAAACATAGATTTAAATGATTGGAAGTTTTATGAAAAAAAGTAGTTACTTTCTGATTTCTTATTTTAATATAAAAACTGCTCCTAACTATTCCAGAGAACAATTCTCTCAATATTTTAGAATGTTTCAAGTCTTTCTAAAGAAAAAATAAATATTAATCATTCATAAACTAAGATATTTTTACTCAAAAAGAAATGACATTAAATCAAAGTCTGGTTTGGTTTGTTGTATGGTCATTTATGTGTACAAAGGCCGACACTGGAACTCAGATTAAATCTGACAGTTTTAAACACTAACAGTCAATAATTATTACTTGTTTGATAAATTTATGTTGTTAAATTTCATTCTAAATAAATCAGATTCTACATATAATCATAAATTAGCAATCTTAAACACTACATGATATAGGAATCATGGTACTTACATACCTGCCAACATTGAAGGGAAAAAAAATCAGTAGATTCTACTGATTGTGAGGGAAAAAAATCAGGAGACACTACTAGCAACATTTTTGCTTGAAACAGAATATTGAAAACGGTAGTACCACGAAAAGACCATTTTACTATTTAGATTATACATTCTTAAAATGGTTTATTTTTAACATAATTTGAGTGTTACTCTTAATATTTTAATAATATTCATCACCTTATAAAGGAACCATAAAGATAAAATAATATACAACAGTAATAAATAAACATCAACATTTATGTCATAGTATTTATTTTATAGGATAACTTTTACTACACTACTGCAATTTATAAATATTAAACTTATAAAATTACAAATAAATAAATAAATATTTAACTAAGTAAATTTAGTTCCGTGACAATTACTTTGTTAGACGGAAATATTTTCCTAATTAAATTAGTAATAACTAGAAATATTCTCCCTAGTTGAACTGTAAACAAGTACAGTCTGCTCTGAATGTTAAATTATATGACTTCCAACTCATAGGAGTCTTGGCAGGTTACAGCGTCATCCCCCCACACCGAACTCGAAATTCAGAGGAACATATTTAAGAAATAATGTGTATATATATATATATATTATTATTATTATTATTATCATCATTATGTTAGTGCGCCAGCTGTAGACTATTTAAGTTCCTAAAGCAACTCAATAGACTTTTTTCTGACAAAATTTTGGCTGTTTTTAAGTTTTTCACTGAAATTACCAAAAATCAGTAGGTTTCCATACATTATCAGGAAATTGGAAGAAATGATGATTAATCAGGAGTTTCCCGATAAAATCAGTAGAGTTGACAGCTATGTACTTAGAATACTGTTTTTCATCAAAAATCATTCAACACAGACTTGTAGCACTTCCTTTCAATACGAAATTAATTTAAACAAAAAAGAAAATTTTCTTTTTATTAATTTCTATTTTATAGTAGCTTATTCAGAACTACATTTTTAATAGTTTTATAGACTTCAATTCTAATATGCCTGTATTTTAAAGAAATTTTATGAAATCAAAATTTTATTATCACAAAAACAGGGAGTATATAGTTCTAGATGCCTCAACGCTTAATCAGAAATAAATCAATTTATTCATTACATGAATAATTAGTTTATTTCTTATTAAAACATCATAATATCATTATAACTTATAACATAAGTATTAGCACAAAAATGGTAATTATTGACATCCTTTTAAAATAAACTTTACAATTGTAAAGTTTAAATAATTTTCATGGCTATATTTTTATTCTGATAGTGTAGCGTAACTATTAGCATAAAAATAGAAAAATTAATATTTAAATAAATTTCACAATCATTCTTAGTATTTCCATGCATTAGAAACACATTTTAAAATAATTCTTAAAGAATAGGTGCTAATTTGATATATTATTAAAATAAATATCTAATATATTTCTTTAAGATGCATCATTTACATTAAAAAAATGTCCTGTTGAATAAGCTTTTTTTATTACTCCCTTCAGTAGCTTCATAATATGTCAATGGAAAAATTTTTGCTTTCATACCACATCAAACAGAATAGTTTTGAAATTATGATGTAACTAAAAATAATTGAACAACTGCATATGTAATTTGCAATGAATAAGTTTTTTTTTCTATCATAAATAAATACAAAAAGATATTCTGAAAAGTTGCAATCACAATTCCTCAATATATGTAGAAAAAGGATATTTTTTTAAAGAAAAATAATAAATAAATATAAACAGATTTATAAGTCAATGCTTTAGAAAGTATTTCGACTAGGAAATAACATTACATTATTAAACCCTTTCAGAGAAATTTTATGAAATGTTTCTACAGTGTAATTCTACTTTATTTGCAGGTTTTAAATCCAAAGAAAAATCTCTTTTGAAACAGTTATGATTATAAATGACATAAATAAATTACAAATAAGCCACAACACATTTAAAAATCAAGCAATATTATTAGAAAGATGGTTTCACATAAACATATAACAATTTACAACATGACAAAAACATATCACTAAAATTAGAATACAGAAATGCATTCAATCAGTTTATATGAGAACGGTGATAAAAATGGCTTGATGCACTTGCTTAGTCAGGTAATATACTGTAAGAGCTAGTAGAACTAACAATGTAAAAAAAGTGTACTTTTTTTGGACATTTTTAAAGAATTTGATAAGGCATTTAAAAAATTTAAAAACCAACAAAAACACATTTTTTGTAATAACAGATGGTGCACTAAACATGGTGGGGAAAAAGCACTGCTTTCTTTAAACAACTTAAGCAAAGATTTGGCCCTTTTCTAATTGAATTTCAGTGTATAGAATACAACATCCATGAATTAAAGCTTAAAAATATTTTCTAAAGTGACAACAATTCATCAACTCATTCAAATAATCATCAATTTTATAAAATGCAAAAGGTCTTAATAAAAGTTTATTGCCAACATTCCAGGATTTTGATGTACAATATTGTTGATTTGTCAATTCATTAAAAAATATAATTAAATTAGAATGAAATAAACAATAGTTATAATAATCAATACTAAAAAGATTTTTGCTTATTATAGATTGATTAAATTGTTTTGATGTGCCTTCACTCAGCATGTTAATGGTATGAATAAAAAGCTCCAGAGAAATGGTGGTTGAAAACAATAAATGTTAGTAACAAAACTTGATGTTTTCACCACACTTGAAAATAAAATTTATAAAGTATTTTCTTCAATAACAAAAATATTTTCAAGAAAATACAATATAAAAAAAATAATTATATACAGACAATAAAACAAATCTTCCAAGAGATCATCAATTCAAAGTTAAGAAAATACATTTCACACTTTGTTTTAAATCTCCAGAAAACATTCTTTGAAACAAGAAAGCTAATCTTGTGAAGTTAGATATCTATGACTTAGATATGGAATTATTTAAATTTAGAAACAGTATATTGTGCACGATGTAATACAAGAAAATAAAGTTAGAGGGCTTAATTTCTGAAATTGGAGGAAAATTCTGAAAATTTGGATGATACTGATCTCATACTAAAAATTGAAAACATTGAATTAGACATGGGACTTTTTACCTACCAATTTTAATGAAAAACTAAATTCACTTTTAATAGTGTCTGGAACCAAATATTCATGTTAAAAATTGTTCTTGTTCCTGATCTCTAGTTAGCATGACAAAATCAAATCACCTCCATAAGTTCAAAAACTTCCAGAAAAGCTGAAAAATTAAAAGGTTCTGAAAACTGAGCAGATTCACACTTGGTGCAAATCTTACTTCTCTTTATTATTCAACTCTTAATTAGTAGTAATATTGTTAAAAATTATCTTACTCAGTGAATTTTGTAAACTATATTAAAAAATGAATTACATGGGAATGGGCTGTGATTTATTTATGGACTATGAAAATTATATAGAAAATGGAACTAATGAATCCAGAATATGAATCTAACATTAAGAATCTTAATATAAACAGCAAACTTTTTTATTGAATATACTTTTATCAACTTTGCAATTATGCAACCATGATTATTAATGAAAAATATTTCATGATGTATACATGTATTTTTTATTCTTGTTCATTCAAATATTCAATGCAGAAACAACACTAAAAATGAAACAACAATGCAAAAACAATTATTTCACTAAAGAATTTAATTTAAGTAACTCTGAAATAGTTGAATACATAATTAGAAACCCTTTTGATTGTTTCCTGACAGCAGGACTATTCACGATAAACGGCTTAGAGAAATGCTTCATGTTTATTTTATGAAAATGAATAAACTTATAATCAAGAACAAAATGATTTACAGCAAAAGGAAGTCAGAGAATAAACTACAATATGGATTATGAGGGAAAAAGCTATCAAAATTCTTTAACTGCTATGTAGAAAGTGATGAGGCTGTCAACTATATCATCAATGCTGTAACCCCAGCATTAATGGCATTTTGAATATACAACAAAACTCAAATTATTAATTTTTTTCAATATTACTCAAATTTTAAATATCAAAATATAAGAAATATTATATTTTCTGGTAAAATCAGCAGAACAGATCACAACATCAATTATGAAATTAGTTATTGGATATAAATCAGTTATGTTTGAATTTATATTAATTACATTAAATTAATTAGAGCAATATCAGATATTCAATAAGAATCATTTTAATTATTGTGATTAAATAAAAAAATATTATACTACAATTTAAATGTTAAAATTATATTTTACTAGTTCAACATAATTGTAGGTTATGCAACCAAATTTCAAGCCTTAATAATTCAATTTATTGCATCAGTTCACTGCTTTTAAGTATTTTAATAATTAATTTCACTTTTCGATAATTTGATATCCATTAAAAATGACAATGATAATACAAGTTGCAAGTAAAGCAGCAACAATTAAAATTCCACTATAATTTATAGTAATAAAAACCTGTACTGACATGTACTTACCAACAGAAGCACTTCTAATTATGCAATGATCTATTGTTGGGGAGCAGTTTTCAGTAACTTCTAAGCAATAATGTTTATGGTGGGGGACAGAAGAAGATACATCAGGAGTGAACTAAAACAAGTACTTAAGATTATAATCATGATTTCATTCAAGATTTCCATACAAGTACGCATTGATCAATTTATAAAATATACTTAGAGATTAAAATTATTATGAAACAAAAATGTACACATTTACATTAAACCACAATTAATGAAAACTATATTTGTTACAGAAAATTCTGTTAAAATGAAGCAACAAATTACTTTTGAAACAAAGAAGTGACATTTAGAAACTCAAATTAATGGCAATGTTATCAAAAACTTTATACATAGCATTGCTTATATTAGACATAGTATATTAAAACTTAAAGGAAAAATAAGCAAATTAGAAAAGTTAAAATTGAAAACATAGATTTGGGTAACTGTAAAGGAAATAAAAATTCATAATTTAAACTGTTTATTGAAAATTAAAACTACTCATCCACAAACTCAAACAAAAAAGCTTATAACAATCAGAATTGTTACATTACTATATTAATTATATGTTATCATAATAAAAATGAAAATCAGATATCATATTGATTTTACTCTACTCAATGAAATAAATCTTAATAAAATTGTTGCAGAACTTTATTCAATTTTGAAAAATGAGATTATCATGTCTAAATGCATGAAAAGAGAAGGTTATAGAATAGGGATTTGGTTTGTCTGTCACTTAACAGTCATTTTCTGTACATAAGGGCTAATTAGAGCAGGACCTATAGATTAAAGTGAATCCCGAACCACTAGAAACATCCAAGTCAAATACGAAATTCAAAGCCACAAACTGTTGACCCAAAGGAAAGAGCGCTAATCATTCGGCTCTATAGAAAGGGGAGAAGCAAAAGAACAATTACCAAGAAAAGAAGGATAACTAAAAGAAAACTTTGACCTTAGAATAAGAATAATATGAGCCCTTTTTACAGAAGTTGAAAAAAAAATCCCCTGCAAGTCTTGGTTATAAAAAAAGCAAAATAGTATGTCTGGCCTTCATTCCAAATTTCAAAATAAATTTAAGAATAAAGAATTTGAAGTACTTATATGGAATAAAATCTACACATTAGCATTCCACTCCAATTAAAATCTGTTTCTTTCTTTTTATAGAAAAGTAAAGTCACTTTTTTAAATAAAAATTAATTAAGTTATATAGTATTACATAACCCAAATTTTCTAACCAATAATTCACTTAGCATGACTGAATTACAATATTAGTTTAAATCATAATTACACTAAGAGCCATTTAAAAATAATTACATTAAAGGCTATTTTAACTAAGTTTTAGTAATTAAATCTTAAAAAATACAATACAAAAAACGACTATTGAACAAGAAATACACAAAAAATAAAAATAAAGATTTTTTAAGTAGTATTATTATGAATATAAACTTGGCTTAATATAAAACAATTTTAAATATTAATTATCAGATTACTTGATTCTAGCACAAACAAATTGGCTGATTTGATGATCTACTAATATTAGATTACAAAGAATAAAATCTAATATACAAAATCTTTTTCTTTCAACAAGAGTAAATAAATGGAAATGTATTAACTTTCTAGACTGAGTTGAAATAAGAAATCAAATTTTCTTCATCAAGCAGGTTTTTCTTTCCCCCACATTTTTAAAGTTTTTAAAGATCTGATACTTAGGAAACACTTCGAGATAAATATTCTTTTAATTCTGGCTTGCCCTAAAAACTTGTATATTTTGATTTTCTGCTTTATTTTGTATTAGAGTGTTCCTCTTCATAGTCTAGCAGTAGTCAGCCAGCATACTATGATTTACTTGCCTTGGTGCATCTTTTTCATGGCAGCAATTTACTCATGAAAATGCTTGCAATGATTATCAGAGACAGTCCAAAGATTTTCAGGCAAAAATTCAAAATAGGTGTTTAAAAAGTGAATTTTTAAGGACGTTTTACAATCTATTTTTTATATGATGTCCGAAAATCACTCATTTCCTTACAGTTTTCTTCTTTATTATTTTACAAGAAATCCACAGTAAATATTTTGAATGATTTCCAGATTGTGTTTTCTGATGGATTCAGCAATTCCACAAAATGCTTATCATGCAATATCATTAATCTTAGTTGTGGTTTTATGTTTCTTCCTTCAATTTTCCATCACTTATTTTAGGAAATTTGGATTTCATATACATAAAGGCAGCAGTACTTTTGATCATAACTTTGACAAAGTTTTTTTTATCAGCCTAAGTTTTATATGTAAGGGAGGTAAAAATACCTTTTCAGGGAACCACAGATGAATTCATCTTTAGTTCCTTAGGTAATGAGACTGCCTATCTTTAATGTCCCATTCACAAAAAAAGAAAGAAATTCTGTATCTAACTTTTAAACCTAACAATATAAATAAATAAACTTTTAAGTCACTGCGTATATTCCAATTATATTTAGAATACTGAATTTTTTCTAATAGTTTCACACATTCATGTTTCTTTCATATTACTAGCCTGCTAGATAGGTATTGATAATTCATTTCCATTTTGCAATTATACATCCATAGCTGCCAACTCTACTGATTTTATCGAGAAACTCCTGATTTTTCATCGTTTCTCCCGATTTCCTGATAATGTGTGAAAAACAACTAATTTTTGACAATTTCAATGAAAAACTTAAAAACAGCCAAAATTTTCCGGGAAAAAGTTTATTGAGTTGTTTTAGTAGTTTTAAGTCAACAGATGGAGGACTAATATAATGATAATATATATATTTAAATATGCTCCTCTAAGTTTTAAATTAAAACTGTCCGCTGTAGGAGGAAGACAATCTAACCACTACGCTACCAAGACTCCTACTTCGGCATGAGACTATTTTTGGAGCACAGAGAAGCTATTAGCACCATTTGACTGTTTTGATTCGGGATTCTACTTATAAAGCACCAATTCTCAGTTACTGTAAATCACGGTTTCCTTTTTCTTCGGTGAACATTAGAGCCAATCGTGTATTAATCTGGTCCGGCACCGGGTATTATGGTATGGAGCAGTATTGGATATCACTCTCGCATTCCTCTAGTATACATTACCTGTACTTTAAACAGCCAGTGCTATATCTTCCAAATGTAGGAGCCAGTTATCTTTCCTTATCTTCAGGGCTTGCCCACAGTCATATTTCAACATGATAATGCTTAATCATAAGTGACATGAACTGACCATGGGTTCTTTGTCAATTGCCAGATAGAATTGCTTCCCTGGTTGACTCGCTCTCCGTATCTTTTGCCGATAGAAAACGGGGTACATGATTGCTCATCGATTGACCCAGATTACATCCCCAGCTGCCACACCAGATCATGTGGAAGCAGCTTGGTCTGCCGCATCTCAAGAGCACATAAAATATCTTTAAATCAATACCAAGGTGTGAGGCAGCAGTGATCTCCACCAATGGCATCTACTCTGGCTACTGATTTTGGCAGGAACCACACTTCACATAAGTCTATAAATTTAATCATTTGTTACTTGATCAACATGTCATCTACAAAATACATTTTGTTGTGATATCTCTTGTCTTTCTTGATGTTGCAATTTGGGTGGCCAGCATTGTATATGAGAACCAATCTGTATCAAAATAACAAGCTTTCCAACCAAATCATAATGTTTTTGATAAGTGATGTGAAATTTAGTCTGAAACTTGAATGTCAGTTTTCTACATATACAGTTGAAGTTATTTGGTTGATTTAAACACTTTATGGGTATATTAAAAAGTTAATAAAACTTAAAACAAATAAGAACAGTACAAAATCATAGCTAAAATTTCAACAAAGCATCTACCACATGTGTTACCACTCACTATTATTGCAATTTATTCTTAATTTGCAAGACTCAAAAAAAAAAATATATATAGAAATGACATTCACAAAAAAAAACTGCCTGATGAAAGAAATCTGATTACATATTTGGATTCAGTATGCAATATTATATAAGAATAACTATTTAGTTTTCCTGTGAAAAAAAATTGTCACGACCAGTGTAATTTATCAGGACTTCCAGTTTAACGGTACAAATCAAACTGCTTGAACTCTGCAGAGAATGAGTTGCTCAGCAATAAGTTTGACACATACACAAAAAAATTGGGATATTAAAATAATTTTTATTTCTTGAGCAGTGAAAAAGTTTTAAAAAGAAATCTTCAATATTTTTATTTTTTGTTTATTTTTTTTATGAATTTAAAAATACAATGGCTGATTCCTAACACAATTCAGAAAAACTTAACTACAGATAATTACATTCATAAAAAAATTACTTAAATATTCTAGGAAAAACTGAGCAATGTCTCAACAACTTTTGATTGCTTTTATTTAAAAAAAGCAAAACTTTTACAATTTGGATTAAAAAATTAAACCAAAAATATTTCTAATTATTGTTATATAACTTAAAAATTTTTTCTTTAAATATTCTTTGAAAAATATTAATAAAATTATTTCTCACTTACAAAAAATTTGTAAAAATTAAAATTATTTTAATTATTTAGAAAAAAAGCAATACATTATAACAGGACACTTAAATTACAAAATACAGGAAATTTATCAAAATTTTTTACCTTAAGTGTAACATATCCAAGATAGGATTCCCTAGCCCCATCAACAAAGGTTATGGTAGATTCTGTGTCCCGCTCTAAAATAACATTTTCGGCAACATTTCCAGAAGCTGAAGAAAAATTATTCAAAAAATTGTGTAAGCATCCATTACCAAATAAATTATACAAACCAAATAATTAAATGCAAATTAATAATTTTTAAATATTATCAAATAATTATTTCATTTAATTAATTCAGCCTGAACAATTGTTATGAATCTTACTAAATGATATTACAATGTTAAAAGATGGTAAAAAATTAATTATTCATTGAATGTAAATATTCTAAAATATTACTTTACCTGCACCCACCATCGCTACATTTGTATCAATAATTAGGAATTCTCCTTTATATACTCCCGTGTGAATAAATATTAATGGATTTTCTATTTCTTCAGAATAATTAAATGCAGATTCAATAGTGTCAAAATACTGTAACGAAAAGTACAGTTGTAATTAAACTGTGTTAACAAAAATAAAGTACTTTTTTTAAAAGGTTATTCACAATACTTTCAAAACAAATTTCAATTCACAGCAATCTTCCAGTGCTAGTTTCAACAGTACAATTTGTTTCATCAATTACATTACATGCTGCAATTAAAGACTTTTATACAATTACAAACTGAATGTCATTTTTACACAATTGTGATTTTTTAACTAAAATTTAAACATAAAAAAGGCAAAACATTTACACAAAAACATTGATACGAAAATTAGAGATAGTAAAAACTTGCTTGCGGTAAGAATGCCAATATTTTTTAATGCAATCTACTTAATATTAACAGTAACTGAAGCTCTAAATCAATATAGAAATTTTAAGGTAAAAATTTATGTAAATAGAAAATAGAAAAAAATTAATAGATTAAAAGAATTTTTAAAATTTATAAGGAATAACTAATTTGCTCAAAGATTAAATGTTTATAATTCATAATTAGCTACACATAATGTTACTAATTTATAACTAAATATAGAAGAATCGCTTACTGTAATATTTCTCCCCCTATAATGATCGGGATTGCTATCAAATTGTTCCTGATAACCAGGACGAACATGAAGACCACGATACTAATAATATAAAGCAAAATTAGGAAAAAATAATATTCATAATAAGAATCATAATTAACGAATGTAATAAATTAATTATTCTCACCAATTGCTGAAAACTTTCTTTCCAAGGATTTTCATATTTACAGTCATCAATTTGTGCAAATTCAAATTTAGTTGGAGCAGGATTAAAGAGTGGAAGATCGTATTCATACACAGACTGATACAGAGTTTTCCTATTAAAAAAATACAAAATTTAATGGAAAAATTAAGAAATAAGGACTTATAATTTGCATTAATATTTATTTCCTAAAATAAGCTCTTGTTATTAACACTGAATTATATCCTAAGAAGTTCAGCAATTAATTTGGATTGTTTTTTTCTTAAAATCCTTTTCTATAATGAGTATATATATTATCAGATAAAAAATATGCAACTTAATTTGCAATTGAGGCATGATATAATCAATATTTTTAGTTTATTCTATAAACTATTACCTATCATAGACAATTTACACACAAATATCAAATAATCTTTAACAAATAGGACATCTAGAAGTCTCATGAGTAAATTATATTTTTGCAATTGAGATTATTTACTTCTAAATAGATAAATGGTAACATTCTTTTTTACAAAAACTATTTTAAGTAAACATACTTTTCCCAAAATTAAATAGTTATTTTTTGCCCAAAAACCTTATTTTAATAATAAGAAATGTCTCTTTGAAGGGAAAAAAATCAAACTTTTAGGTATGATTAAAAAAAAATAAGTGCAGCAAAAATAAGTATTTTTTTTTTTTTTAGATCCTAATTTTTTCATAAAAAATCTAGACATACAGAAATATTATTAAGTAATTTTTTTATTTAAATCTAAATGCTTATCATTGTTTTATTAAACTATTTTGGCATACAGCAACATCTTTTCTAAATGTTTTAACTAAACAAGAACATTTCCTAAATTTAGATTAGATTGATTTGTCACTCAATGGTCATTTTTGGCACATAAAGAGTTAATTACCTACAGTTTAAAATGGAATTCAAAGCACAACAAACATCCAAGCCTAAGATGGCATACAAAACAATAGACTGTTAAACTGAATGCCTAGAACACTAATCATTAATTTATATACTCAGCATAACTTGTATTAGAAGGACTTGCAAAGTTATGCTCAAGATTTCAGCTCACAATTTGCATAACAAGTATTGTAATAACTATCTCAGTTTATTATTTCTACTATTTCTAAACTTATCAATTTATTGTTTCAGAAAATCTATATTTTTTTTAATTAAAATCTCAGAGAATAAAATTTTACACAAGTTTGCAAAATATACTAGATAACTACCTACATTGTTTTATTCATAAAACCTTAATTCTAACAAAAAAATAAACAATAGTTATAAAATGTTGAACTTTTCCATCACATACAACTTATTTTTAAGTAAAACTCAAATTACAATCATACCTCAATTTAATACCTTATATAAAAATTTAACTTGAAAAATAAAGTTCAGCTTCCATTTAACAACATTTCCAAGAAAATAATAAAAATAAAAATTCTGGAACTGAAATGAGAAACAGATGTGGTTGGACTTTATTTTCAATCCTCATGTCAACTTTGACATGGGAATAGCAAATTTTTAAATAAATATGTTGCTCTTGAAGTCTTCAATCTTCATTGACTTTTACTGATTGTTAAATAGCCATCAGAGAAAGAATCGAACTGAATTAAAAATGGATGAAAAAGGATTTTGAAATCAAAAATTTTAATCAAAATTGCTACTTTTAAATTGCAATTTTACAGCATATTTTCAGACCAATTAGGAAACACAGTTAATTCTTATTAATACCAAACAAAATTAGTTAGCAACCATGCATTTTCCAGTTCTCATTTCCTGCTTACACTATGTAATTATTTACTAATATCTATAGCACAGCTATTGGAAACAAATATTTTCTTAAAACACAAGGTTTATGCTTCTCCTCCTCACTTTTCAATAGTGTCAATGCATAAACTTCAGAAGTTTTTAAAATTAGCACATATTTACATTTATGTTCTCATTGATATTGAAATAATTTTACTTCATAAGTTTTTATACAATAAATAAACTACTTTTCCACTTATAAATATTTTTTACTAATGGAACAGAAACATTTTAATGAACACTATCATAAAAATGGCAATGCATACAAAATAATTTACATTTTAAATAAAATTAATTTTTTCAATTTAAACTTCTTTCAAACAAAATCTTTTTTTACTTAAAAAGCAATTATAATATATATATATATATATATATATATATATATATATATATATATATATATATATATATATATATATATATATATATATACATACAAATCTGTTGTGTGTGAGCACAGATATATTAATTTTGATTTTAAAGACAAAAAATGTATTAAAAAAGTCAATTAACATATGCTGTAAAAAGAAAAATACCAATAAAAATATAAGCATAAAAAATATATTTTATAATAAGAATGAATCATTTAAAATAAACAGACATTCCAAGTACCAGACCAAATGAGAAATCTAAAAATGTAAAAATGAACTGAGTTCGAACTGAATTAACAATAATAAAATTGAGAAAAAGTGGAATATATATTTCCTGCTTCTAATCAGGAAAATTGAGAACAAGGGCGAAGCTTTTTTGAATTTGGTAAAGATTGAACAAAGCACAATTAAAATATTTCCAAATTTGTGTGCCTGAACTATTAAAAAAGAAGAAAAAATTGAAATATTACCGAATTAAGGAAAAACAAAACAAACGGGAAAACTTCACAAAGAAACAATCTTATATACTTTATTACTCGCATTGGAGGAAAGTTTATAAAAATTAAAAAATATTTAAAAAACAGACACTAAAAAGATGAAAACTGTAAAAGGAAGAAAACAAAATTATTAAAATATTCTAAGTAGTATTGGATAAAGAATCAAATTTAAAAAGTTATCTTCATAGGAAAAGTAATTTTCTGAATAATGATGGAAGAGATTTCTATAATTTAACTTATAAAGAAGGACGTCAAATTGTGCTGCAATGGATACCCAGCCACTGTGGTATCGCGGGAAATGACGCAGCTGATAAATTGGCAAAGGCTGGCTCAGATCTATAACAGCCTTCTCCAGCCTTGGAGTACCATACTGTTAAAAGGCTTATTAAGTCAATATATAGCCTCTATCGTAGAAATGTTTACAAGATGTGCATAAAGGGGAAAGCATGGGCTTCCTTACTAACAAAGCCTATTCCGTGTAACCTCTACAGAGCTGTAGGAGTGGCAAATTTTCGCCTTAAAACTGGGCATGATTATCTGCAAAAACACCTTCACCGTTTGGGTTTGAAGGACTCTCCAATCTGCCCTTTTTGTGGACTAGAGGACATGACTGGTGACCACCTTTACACTTGCCCTGGACTTTCGGACGTCGCAGTTAGAAATTATGCGGAAGATGACTTTTCATTTACCTCAAGATTGTATTGGGCTGCCCGACAGAGACTGATGGTTGAAAAACCAAGGTCGGGCGTAGGATAAAAAAAAATAATAAAAAATAATTTAATTTATTAAAAAATTAATAATTCAATATTTAATATAAACAGATAAACTTTTTAATATTTTCATTAAAAGAGCTTAGTACATTAAATGTTACTTGATATAAATGAAAAAGACATGAATTATTTCAGAAATATTTTAACATACTATATATCAACATTTTTAGTGAAAATCTTTCTTACCATAGTTCTGTATCACTACTAATGATATGGAAGCGCTTGCAAACTTGAGCAACACGACATAAGTCTTGCTCTAGTAAGTAAGAGAAAATAGTTAATAGAACTTCATCTGGAAGCTCATATAAAAGGTAATGGGCTGCTTCTCCTGCATCTGGAAAAAAATAGAAGTTTAAAAATCACAAAAAAATTTATAGAGGCAAAATTTAAATTTATAAAAGAATAAGAGATAATAAAAGTTACCCATATTCTCAATTTAAATTTAATCTAAATCTACAGGTTCCCTTTATTATTGTGATGTAATAATATAAATGGTCTCCACTGTACATGAGCAACATTTTGCTGACTAGCTGATCAGTATGTGGGGTATGACATGTGATGCACAGAAAGACATTAATATGGAAATAATAGTATATTTTTGAATCTAAATATTAAATTTCTGGATGTGATTAGTTTGTTGTACCTTATAAAAGTATCTTTTTATATAATCAATTCAATAAATATTTTATATAAAATAATCATACTTCTGGTGCTAAAAAAAGCACAAGAAAATGCAGCAAAAAACAAAGAAATGCTGTTTATATATGTCAATACAAAAGCAGATACTACTGATGCAGGAGTTCAGTCTAAAGCAAGAATTATTAAGAGCGTAAAGATTAAGAAGTGAATAATCAAGTATCTAGTAAATAAATGCCGAAAAGACAGAAAACAATGAAAATGGAATTGAAGTTATAGAAATCAAAAACATAGAAAAAATACAAGATGCTGTAATGTAAAATCAAAATGTAAGAGATGGCGAAATTTAAAATAGAATATACATTTACTATTTTAGTTTAGGAACATCTGGGTATTTTTTAGCCTTTAAATTTAACTGAAATGCAATATTATGCACTTAAAAATCAACCAAATACTCCATATATAAAAACCATGAAATAGTAGCAAAGTAGAAAAAGTCATTAGAAAATTTTTTATTTACAATAAAGTAAATGGTAAGAGTTGAATGAGAATAGTCAGAAATTTACTGCTATGTTTGCAAGATATTTTTGATAAAACAAACTTTCATAAGATACTTGAACTGAAAAATTACAAATATAAGAGTACAAAAACAATTCTGGAAATTCTACTGATCACCAATATTCTGTAAAAAATTTTAATATCAGGAAATTTAGTTGAGAAAAGTAAACATTATCAAAAACAAATAAATATTGGAAAAAAATACAGCTTTGGATAGTGACCACAGTTATTCATAAAATAAAAAAAATCTTATATGGCAGTAATGAACTTTTCTCTACTTCCCATAATGAAAGAGGCATGGGAATTATTTATCAGGATTTAATGAGATTTAAATTCAAAAGTAAAAGAATTTAGGTCAGTTAAGAGACAACACAAGTTCACAACTATTTACAATTTATTAAAATATTGAACAAAAAAATTCAGAAATTTTTTTTTAAAAAAAATACCATATATAGAAAAATATTTTATTTGATATACCTCCAGAAGAATCTCAGAAAAAATATAAATGTAAAAATCACATTTGCCACAAAATTGCTGTACAAATATAACTCTTTCAGACACTACTCTTTGAAGTTGAAATATTAACAAAAAAATTTTTAGTTTGTCTCTATAGCCCTTAAAGAGAATACAGTGAAAATTTTGTAAAGATTGCACTTATCATTTCGATTTTGTGGGTGTTTCATCACATAAAACAATGTGCCGCAAGGGTAATGAAAAGCGAGCATTGCAGATTTATGCGTAAATGCTTTTGCATATGAATGAAGAAACAATGCATTACTCCTGTGTAGCAGATTTAGCGAGGTCCAGGGTGCACCAAAGAGGCCTGCTACTGTACACACACACAAAAAAAACAGATTTCTGTACAATCTTTATAGTTATCTAAGTAAAGTTTTGTGGGCTGCATAGAGGAGCCAGGTTTAGATAAATCATTGCCATCACCATCACTTGTATCCGACACATTGCTATCACTGACTGATCAAGTGGTTTAAGAACATTTTTTTCTGTATCATTATCACTATCTGCATGTTCTGATTTACTAACAGAGGGAAATTTTTTAAGCATTTTTAGTGCTTCAGAAAGACTAAAACTTCTACGCACCATTTATTTGCAATTAACAAACTAAAAAAATTAACTAGGAATTAAAATTATGTTTGCAAAAAAGTAAACTAAAAATATATAAATTCAAAAGTATATACAATATTATAAAATTAATAGCTGCGAAGAGGAAAATCGAGAACATAAAAATAATGCTTCTATAACAAGAGATGATTTGAACTGATATAATCCTATACTCCAGTGAACTGATATAATCCTATATTCCATAAAGTATTCCCAATTCAAGAGGCCAAAAAGGGTGTAGAAATATTACCCATACAAGTAATTCTTCCCTGTAAATTCCTCAGCATTAGCTAACCCCCCCCCCCCAGAGAGAAAAAAAATATAAAAGCTATTTCCCTCATCATTGTGTTCAAGACTAATCGCGCTCTGAATCGCGTAAAGGAAAAGTACCGTTGTAGCGCAGTGTTCCAAGGGATAGAACACCTTGTTTTATCCGACAATCCTACGTATACTATAAGCATAAAAAATTTAAAATAATACAGAATAAATAGTTCAAGGTACAGTCAACAAAATAACACAGATATTTCTTTTCAAACAATTATTTTTGTATAAGAAAAAAAATTAGAAAATATTCCTTCATAATAAAAGGATTCAAATAATCTGCTATAACTGAAAATTATTGATTGTCTTATGTAGTGCTGCCATCTACTATCAAAAAAGAAAGCTTAAAGAACATTTTAAGCCAAATTTTATCCATTTATAGCTAAAAGCAACGATATGGCAACAAATTAAAATTTGGTGTTCCATCACCTGGAATACTAAACTGCAAAGGGTTAAGGCACAGAATCAAAATATTAATAAATATTTGTCTTAAAAAATAAAATATTTTTTTACCAGAAGAAAAAATTAAATGTTTTTTTTTCTTTTTGATAAAATAATTCAAAAATATTCAGTATAAGAAATTGATCTTAAATTAAGTGCTTATTTTTGTTTTAAATAAAATAACAAATGTTGTTAAAAGTTACTTTTTCAATTGCATTGTTTTAATCATTTAAAAAATTTTCTCATTTATTATCATCCATTTTTTCAATTAGTATTACAAACATGATTGAGAAACAAGTCAATTTCAAATTTGTACAAGGAATTGAAAGTAACAATAGAAATTATAGATAACAAGTCATACCATCTGCAGTTGAATGGGCAGAGGAGAAAACACGCCTTTGGCGTTTGCGTGTGAGTAAAGTGTGACTACAAAGGGATTCGGAACCAACAACTCCATTGTTACTAGAACCTGGACTGCTTGGTTCTTGTAGAGAGAGTTTTCGTCTCAAGGCATAAGGTGACTGATGTGGTGAACTAACTCCACTGGTACTGGGACCAGATGGTGAAGGACCAGCAGGAGAATAAATGATATGGGCTTCTATGTCTCGAACTGTCAAAAAAATATATAAATTAAATCAACTTGAAAATACAATATACATCTTTTAAGAAATCTATCTTTCTGTTACAGAAAAGATAACATGATAATCAAATTGAATTACAAACAAACTGCACTAACTGATTATTGCAAACAATGATAGTACTTTATTAATATGATATAACTAAGGTAAAAAAATTTTAACAATTATTTACATTCATACTGTCTATTATAATTAGCATTAGCAATTTTTCAGGACAAAATTTGATAACGAATTATAAAAGAGTGTACATTAGACTTGCTGATAATCAGTTGTACACATGGAATATGCATCTTTACTTATACAGATTTTTAAGTTTGATGTGTTTGCTGCTCAATGGTCAACTTTTGCACACAAGGATTAATCAGACAGCGAGTTACAATTTAAAATAGATTCTGAGCCAGAGCTTACTCATAAACCAGGGATGAGAATCAAACCAGAAAATTGTTGAATCAAAATCCAAAATTCTAACCATTTGAATGCAAGCTCCAATGCAATTATTTCTATTTGAATAGAACTAGTTTCGAAATAAATAAAGCCAAATTAAATATATAATTGTGTAGAAGTTTGGAATTCATTTTTAAATGCAAATCAAATTCTGATTTACAAAAAGTAATAGTGACAAATAATTGTTCAAGATACAGCTGCACATTTGGAATGTCTAAAGAAATGACTAATTATAAACATTCTTATCAGAGGTGGGTTTAGCTAATTGCAATGATCATTTTTAGAATGCAAGACCTAGCTCACTAAGACCTAGATCTTAATGTGGATTTCAAACTATCACAAACATCCAAGTCCCAGATGGGAATCAAATCTACAAACTGTCAAACTAAAGACAAAAGCACTAAACGTTAAGTTCTGAGTTTAACAGCAAAGAAAGAATTCAAGCACGCAAAGATCAGAAGTACTGTCTATTCAGTCAACAACTCATTTACAACACTAGTGTATTTAATTAACAAATGCTCAATTTTATTTGCAATATCAGTCAATGTAATTAATTGATCACCTTAAAAGTTTTGCATAAAATTGTGTTACAATTTTTAAACTTAAAAGTATAAGTTGGACCTACTAATGTACTGTTTCATGCAAACTTGATGTCCTATACTCATCTAATGGCCATATTCAATTTTAAAAAAATTAAATAATTTTTTGGTAAATTTTAATATACATATTTTAAAAAGACAGAATTTCTTTAATGTGTCAAAAAGCCTGGAAATAACTTTAGGCAATCAACTCAGATTTGCAAGTATTTTGATTTCGTTTGTCATCTTTAGTCAATTTTTGCACAAACGTGTTAATTCAATATAGAAGCCCTATATTTAAAACAGATTCTAAGCTATTCATGCCTAATCACATCTTTAAATTGTACTGCAGATCAAACGACGAGTCATTAAGCTGTCACTTCAGCACAACATTTTTTTATTCCATTTAAAAATAGAATATAAAATAAATTTCCTTCCTTATCTGTAAGCAGAAATAAAAATTTAAAAAGAAAATAATCCTTTTATATATAAATATATCACTATAGAAAAATGTCCCAAAATAGATTGTAGCAACTCAATTGAAAATATATTCAAAGTAAAATGTAATGCAATTAATAAAAATGAGAGTTTTAACTATGATAACCCTATTTGAAAGCTTGTATATTTTATTGCTCATTCATTGTTTTTTATATGATCTATAAGATCCTCTTTAGTTTTATTTTATGCATAATTTCATTTGTTTAAAGGACTATTAAATGTCAAAATTTTAATTAGAAGAAATCACATTTATTGGATATGCTAGTATAGCAACAAAACAATTTTTTCTAAATGAAATTGCACATTCAAGAAATGATTCATAAAAAATATTAAAGAAGTGGGCAGTTTGTTTTCTGCTATTTTGAAATTTATACTTTAGTAGAAACAATTTCAAATATAAAAAAATTTTATGACACAAATAACGAAATATATCATTTGTTCCTATTTGAATAATTTGTACGCACTCATAATACAGGAAAATTGTTGATAATTCAATTAGACCTTGCAGCTTTCTAAGGGACATATCCAACAGACTACACTGCTAGATTTTTTACTTGATGAATTTAAGGCAGTCCGCAAATTCATAGATGATCGCATGAGACTTGTCTCAAGAGACAAGCTGAGCATCCCGCCAAAATCTCATCAGACCAAATGTCATTGATGTCTTAGTTATGTCAGAAAAGGGGTGGAGCACAAGATGATTCTAGATTTCAAGCAGATTTGAAATATCTGGCAAAATTCTGCGAGAGAGCGCTTTCATTGGTTTAAGAATTCCACAATGTCAGATACAATGTTTTAGCTACGTCACACTAAGACATCGATGAGACCGCATTTGTCTACTATAAGACAGAGTCTTAATCGGACTGTCTATTGAATTTGCAGCCTGTCTAAAGTGCACACTAGCACCTCATGCAAAATTTTTGCGTTGTTAAAAATTGAAAACTGTTACTTTCATATTATTTAATGGTTAATTAATTTTGAAGTTATATTTGGTAAAATTATTTATTTTGGAAATAATACTTTAAAAACTAATTTAAAATTGAATTTATATTTTTTTTAAATTAGGTTTGTCTACCAGAGCCAAAAATTTGTCAGTTAGTGATCAATGAGGGGTTAATTTTACTAATGTCTTAATGTGTTATTCCATTAAATTTGCTATTTTAAGAATAAAATTATGAGCTTATAAGGAATAGTATATAAATATTTGAGGTATATGTTGTTTCTTGTTATATTGTACTGTTAAATCAATTGAAACTAAAATACTGTAAGTGATAAGATTAATTGAAAACCAAGTTATTAAAAAAACATGTTATAAACATTATTGATTTAGCTTTATTCTCTGGGTGGTTGGTCACTCAACAGTCATTTTTAGCACACGAGATCTAATTTGACCCAATTCCAGCTATGATACTTGGATTTTCACCCCTGGGTGGATTGCATAGAATACTTCCCATAAAACTAGGGAACTGTGTAATGGGCAAAATGAACCAAGTGGGTGAAAAAACTAACAGTTCAGAATGTGTTTGCATGATGTGATTTTTGTTTTATGACGTAAGGAGATCATTTGATATGTGTGAAATTCATTTTGTGTGCAACCCTTAAAGCAGTTAATTTTATTTGGTTACAATTTAAGAATCTTAATGTTCTCATTATTCAACTTTGAATTTCTTAAAATTATATTATTTGGAATTTTATAAGAATATATTGTTTGGAATTTTTAAAGAATGTTTTCAAATCTTTGAAAGGTATATTGTTTAAAATATTTTAAGTTTGAATTATTGTTTAGTCAGTATTAAATTAGAGGTTTATACCTCGCATGGTATGACGGTAAAGAAATCATAAAAAAAACCTCATAGAAGATTTTTTGAAGCAATGGAAACAGTTTATTCTCTGACCGATTGTGACGAACCACTGTTAATTGGGTGAGTTTTGTTTTTCACTAAAATTCCTTTCGTATGAAATATTTTATCTATATATAAATATTGAACTTTTGTAGACTTTGTGATATTTAGTTTAGATTTTTTTACTATAATCTTTGGGTAATTAAGTTTCTTGTTATTAGCATTTTAATATTTCTAAGTAAGTAATTATAATGAAATATTCTATAAATTTTGATATTCAGAATTTAAAAAAGAACGTTATTGCAACGTTGAAGTTCGAATGTGATCAGTATTTGGTAGCCTGATATTGTGTGTAGTAACATAAATTAGGTTGGCAAGATATCTGGGCAGTGCTTGGCGGGAAAATAGGAAATTGTGCCAAAACTGCACAGTTCCCTGATTTTTTTTAAAGAATATTTTTTTAAGGTAACCACAACTACCTGCATAGTTAAAAATCTTATTTTCATAAAATTGATGTTTATACTATTGATACAGCTTTACTGTCCAATTCCTCAACTTTTCTATTGTGCATTGCAAAGGAAAATTTTTTTAAAGGTGGGTGCCATTGACTGACTAATTAAAACCAAGTTTTTATAAAAATCAATACTATTTATGCTATTGATTTAGGTTAGCGCTGTGATGTTAATATGTGCTTTATACTGTTACAATATATCACATATTTTTGTAGCATGTGTTGGATTAATTATAATGAATAAATAGTTTTGCTTTAACAGGATTAATGTTCATTTTAAGTTACTTTATATTTGTTTTGTAATATAAAATTAAGTTCTAATATTTGGTTAATGTAGTACTTCTATAGTAAGTAAATACGATAAAGAATTTGAAATCCTGATTCTTAAAATCGAAAATTGCACAAGATCAGAATAGCAACAGATGCAAGATCGGAGCAAGTACTATTCAAGGATGCAGCTTGAACGAAATCATCCAATTTAGATTGGCAATAAAACTGAGCATTGCTTGGCATGAAAATTAGAACTTATGGTAAAGTACCACATTGTAGTTTAATAGATGTACCAAAGGAAATATATCAAAAATATAAATCAGGAGTTTGATTTTAAAAAAATATCAGGACCAATTGCTAACCACTGTTTTCCTGAGTGTGTTTAAAAAATTTGCACAAGTAATATATTCAACACTAATGGATATATATAATTGAAGTTACTGAATTATTTCCCTTTATTTCTAATTACTTTCCTTATATTAATACATTTAATGTTAGAATTCATATTAAAACATTTAAATGTACATAATGGCAAACATAAATAGTTTTTAGTACATAACAGTCTGAATGAACTAGGTCAAAAATCTTTTGCAAGTAAAGTAATGGTCTTCAATGTAAAATATTTTTACGGTAACACATAATGTTATAATATTTTAGAAAAAGTTAGTTAAAAAATTGAACTGAGAATATACTACTAAATATACATTTTTATATTAGATAAATATTTTAAAGTTAATGTATGACTTACAGTATTAGTATATGTATAAATATAACATCTAAAATTTACATATTGGGATATTTCTATAACTACATTAATTTTGGTTATAAAAAAATTTAGTGTTTATTTTCTTAAGTCTATTGAGGAAAGTAGAATTAAAATTTAGTTAAATTTGCCTCACTTTATTTAATTAATAGAATCAATATTTACAAATTGAGTAAAAACATGACTCAAAATCCACGTTTATAGTTTCTTAAAAGCTTGATATTTATCATACTAAAAACCCTACCCTTATTTTAACCATACTGGGCTAGATCCCTAACTTATTTTTCCAGAATTAATTTAAAACAAAGCAATTACTCTGAAATTTAAAATCAAAACATTAGTGCATACAAAACTTTAAAAAATAAAAAATAGAATGTATATGAATATTTAGTTGACAGATAACAAATTAAGCAAAATGACACAAAATATGACAAACTTGGTTGAAAATAGTTTTAGAAATTACCTTTAAATAGTCAATCATACTTATTTAAAGTTTTATAAAAAGGAAAGATACATATTTTTAAATAGAAACAAATGTTGCAGATTAGAAAAATTTATCCCTCACTTGTTGAAATAAAAGTTAATACTTCAATAATGTTTTTATTAATTAATTAAGGCTATTTAATACACTGAATAAAAATCTTTTAATAATAATTAATAAAAATATCATTTATCAGAAAAATCATGCCTAATTGTTTCACCAATCACAATTAACTAATTTAATAAAATATGTATATTTCATAATATGATTCTATATATTTCTTTCTATATTCATGAAAAAATGTGAAAAATTATAGACAATACATCAAATTTTATTAAGAAAATAAAATTTTATTTTGATTACATAGTAAATTGAGTCAATAAAATTAAAATATATAAATAACAGTAAAATCCTAGTATACATAACACCTTTGACGTATTTTTAAAAATGTTGCCAAATGACTAAATTACAAGATTTCGAAATGCAAAATATCTAAAAAGCAATAGCGTACCAAACCTAGTCAAATTAATAACAGGCCGTGGTAAAATTCCAGTTTTTAAAATCCTGATCACAATGACTCGCCAACTTTGAATATCGCAATTTCATGCTATTTTCTATTTCAAATATCAAATAATTTATATATTTACTTAATACAGAACTACTACAAGACTAGAGGCACATTTTTTACAAAACTTGCACACATTACAAAACAAATATAAATTTCCTAAAGTCAATACTAATAATGCACACACACAAACACTTTAAAAATACACGGTATATAACAAAACTGAAAGCAGATATTTAAAAAAAGAACTTTAAAAAAATGTAAATTGCAAAATGTTACACTGAATTAAATTTTAAATTGAGGAAAAATAATCAAAATTTTACATACAACTATTTAAACTGAGAAAAATATAAAACATAAGCTTCAGGGGTTACAAAAATTGCAAACTAATAGCTTACATTGGAATAAGTCATAAAATTGCCAAATTAATCCTTTTGACACATTAATTTAAAGGCTTGGCACATTTGGCATCCGTACAGACGAGTAGGATGAAGCCCAGATCGCAAACTTTATCTGTCTTCCAAATGTCGCCATATCCCACATATTACACATACTAGGATTAAGCCAGCCACAGCATTTTATAACAATATAAAAATCAGATTTTTAAATAAATTTATTTATAATTAACTGAAAGGTTGTACTAATTTTAAAAAGAATCCTAAGTAATGCTACAAAAACAGGAGCCAACTAGGAAACAGTATGGAATTGTTATATAAATCACACTTTTAATTATAATTGTTTTTAAGCATCAATGAAAAAGCATGGTGAAAAAATCTAACCTACAATTACATAACTTAGAAGTAAAATTACCAATAACATATTTAAATGGATGCAAATACAAAAATTATAAATGAATAAAGAAAAAGTATTTTTTAACTGAGACATAGGCAAAAAATAAGTAAGATTAAAAGAAAAATACTTGACTACAAATAAAGTTTCCATACATTACAATGTGAAGATTACTTAAAATAATTTCATTTTGTTTAGTTCTTATTAAAATAATTGGCTGAAATTTTTAAGCATAATAAAGTTTGTAAAATGATTATTTAAAAAATTAGCACAGTTTTTTTATCAACATTTAAAGATTTTAATTTCATAATACTAATGATTGAATCTTAAAGCACAAAAATTCTTTTACAATATGAACAAGTAAATAACTATAAGTTAACTTAGAAATAATCATTAAGCTCAGTTAATAATCGTTTATAGTTAGCATATAAAACAAGTGTTAAACTCATGCAAAAAATGTTTGATATCCGGCTCATTTCAGTTTAATCTATATTCAAACAATTCGCGATTTAATCATAATTTTATTGAAATTATGTTCAGAGACGTTTGAAATAGTTAGTCAAACCTCGCGATGTTGAATAAAATTGAGGAATTTATCAAACATAAGATTTATACGTTTTCGAAAATCAAACTTTAAAAATGTAAATACTCAATTAAGTTCGCGCTTACGCGACTATTTAATAACGCAACAGTAATATCGAAAGTAAAATGATTGTAATATCAAAATATATATATTTACTGAACTAATTATAGTCAATATTTTCATAATATTTTAATTAAATAATAAATAATATTATATGTGATGTAAATGCACATGAAATGTTTATACTATATTACATCAAGAACATATTCTGAGAGCACATTAAGTAAACACCTAATGTTTCACAATGTAAACATTAGGTCAACTGACCTGGTACCCATTTAGAGGATCGGTAACACAAGTTCCAATCCTAACAGAAAATTATTATCTAATGACACTATCATTTTACAATGGCAAACAGCACGACTGATATTTCTCATTTGCATTGAAGTATACACATCATAATATTTCAAAAGATCACTTAAGCCTATTATAAAAATAATTTCAAATAGCTTTTCTTTCGAGCCATACAACTACAATAACATACCTGAATTGTTAGATCGCAAGAAAACTGGTCTCTTTAAATTCTTTTTTCTAGTTTTCCTAACATTCTGTCTTGTTAACCTAGCTGAAGACGTTGACATGTTAGGAAAATCAATTTGATAAAATATTCCTAGAATCCGTGTTTAACAAAGACCTGTCATTAAAACCTTGAGCGCATTTCATGCAGTCGCCATTCTTCGACAAACTCTCATTGCCTTTAGACGGAAACACATCAAGAGCCAATCAAATCACTACTTTTTTGTCACATGACTGAAAGCTTTCAGCATGTTTTTAATATGTTAGATTTAATAAAATATTAATAAAAAAATAATATCAGACAGAACTTTTTGATGACAAGTGTGGAAGTGTCCTCTAGCGAGTGAATTTGAAACAAATAAAATGCTCCTATTCAATAACGTAAAAATGACGGATATAAAATTAAATTTTAATTTATAGAAACAAACTCAAAAAAAGCAAAACATTTTTAATTAATAATCAATCGAATGAATGGTATTTTTAAACATTTATGTTTACTCTTCGAAATATTTCAGTAAGTTTCTACAGAAACTTTTATGAATTACGTAATGATTAAAAGCGTTCGTTTTTCAGCTCTACCAAATTTTCTGCAATACCATGTCGCTTTTATACCAAACGTTACTGCAATATTTCATTTTAAAAAAATTGAAACATTTCCTTTTTCATTACGAAATATATGTATTAAGAATTATAGAAAAACTGAAAAAACTTTAAATGAAATTGTATCATTTAGTGATGAATTTTAATGATACTATCTTTAATTAATCAGTATAAAAATTATCATAATTCTGGTAGTAGTATCTAAGGATGAAATTAAGTTCCTTTAAGGAAAATGCAGTTAAACAATACAATTACAATTTTAAATTACATGAAAGTTGCTTAAAAATTATTCAAGATCAATATAGCATACTACGAATTTCAAAAATGGATAGTTTTCATTTGTAGAAGCAATAAAACAATAAGCGAAACTAATATTTAATATCGTATTTTCCTGTCCACGATTTAATATTAATCCTCGGATTATGTATAATAATGCGCCGCCGCTGATAATTTAATTAAAATATTGCTCGGTCAGAAAAGCTTAATGTTTTAAAAAGAAATGCTGTAATCACGTTCAAGAACAAACAGTCATTTGGCATTTTGTCCTGACAACAGCTGTTTCATTCTGAAAATATTCAAGTTCGTATATCATCATAAGAAATCGAAAGCGTATAAGTTATACAGCAGATTTTAAAGTAAAATCAAAGCATATGCAGCAAGAAACAAAAAATATTCGTTGCACAGTTCAAAAATAATTCATTTCTTTCATTTAATCATTAATGAAACGAACATATTTTACTTTTTAAATATGAATAATCTCGCTTTGAAAGTTGTTAAAAACTAAAAATCATTAAACTAAACACTAAGAATAGTCAAAAATTATCCCAGAATCTTCTCTTCGCTTTTGATGATCGATCTGGTGCTTTCATCTTAGTTTATCGCACTTTGCAATGTGGTGAATCCAAATGGGATCAATAAAAAGTTTTGCATAATAATTTTTTTTCGTTTTATTTATTATATTTTAATATACTTTGTTAATTATTTTATGTGACACCACATTATCATCGGGATATACATGCATTCGATAATTCGAAGAAAATAATTGCCGCGGATTATAAAACGTTACAAATAAATTAAAGTTTTTTTTTAACATGAAAAAATCTTGCGGATTATACCGGAAAACAAGGCAATTTCATTTGAAAATCAGTTTTCTAAAATTACAATAAAAAGATGGATTCCTGTTTTTATTTTTCAAAATAAAACTTCTTTTTTTTTTTCAACCTCTTGATGGATTAAAATATTTGACCAATATTTATCGCCAAAGAATTTCTTTTGACTCCATAAAAATACACAGATTTCTCTTAGAGTTTAATAAAGTATTTCAAGTTGGAAAAATTCAATGTAAAATTTCTTATGTAGAATTTAAGAAGCAAATAAAACAAAAACTTCCAGTAAAAATTATATTTACTTGATACTTTTACATTATACCCTCGCTTATGATCTTAAAGAAATAACATATTCCTCAAGGAGAAGCGAAAATAATATAACCTAGGTATGAGGATTTTATTGGTTCAACATTTTATTTTAAATCTAACATATACCAATTAAATTTTTTGCGCAAAAATTAACTAAAAAGTGGTGTTGCTTGTTTACCATGGTTTGATGGTAAACAAGTTAAATGTTAAACAAAGCTAAAGATAGTTAGTGCAAGAAATTACTTGGTGATAATTTTGTCGATTAAAGAGAGCAATACGGTCACAAATCTTCAAGGGCAAAAAAGTAGCAAAATATAACAAAATTTAATTTTTTTTATGGAAAAAGGGTACTATTACATTATACTCACGCAATCGGTTATCGATGCGATTGCTAAGCAGTTTTCCAGAAATAAACATTGGCGTTTAAGTAAGTTTTGTCAGTAAGTGATAGTTATTTAGTTTATGAAATGTAAATATAAAATGTTTGTATTATTTTTTAGTATATTCAAAAACCTAAATCTTTTTAAACAATAACGATGCATGCAAATGGAATATTTACAACAGTAATTTACGATTATCGTACGGAGGTATAATGAAAAGGTACCATTTAATTTTATGAAAGAACGTTAATGTGAAGAGGTTATATGTTTACTATTTATTGAAATAAGACTATTTTTTAAAAATATCTAGCAATATATATATATATATATATATATATATATATATATATATATATATATATATATATATATATATATATATATATATATATATATATATATATTATCGAATAATCTATCTTATAATATATTTTTTAGTTGCAATTATATTTCAAATCGTACTACAGTTGTTTAATCTCAAAGTTACAAGAGTAATTATCATTCTTGATTTACAAATAATCCAAATATCTTTAAAGATCATTAAAAAAGTCATTCTTTTTTATAAAAAAAATACTTTTTTACTTAAAAAGATAATATGAAATATGAACTTTCTTAACAATCGCAAGAAGACGAGTCAATTTATGGAAAATTAATGAAATGTTCCTTTTTGAAAATCATTTATGCAAATGAAGACTTTTGATTTCATTCTATTTCTGATTGCAATTTGTTTGTTGCATTTATTTAATTAATAGATGCATTATTGGATTATAAAGACTAAAAACTGAAAATTAATAAGTAATGTGAAATAAGGTCATTTATTTTTTAGTAATGATGTTTTACAATCATAATAATAGCTTCGAATAAAAGTTAAATTGCACTATATAGTATTCATATAGTAAGATTTATAGGAGTTACTGTATTTTGAGTTAATTATTGCATATATTTTGTAGAATTTGATTGGTATAGTGGTCATGGTTCAATAAAACATTATTCTTATTTATCAAACCATTCTTTAATTTTCAGCAAATCTCTAAATAGTAGATACTCAATCTCAGTTATCAAAGTTTATACAAATGCATTTAAATTCAAACATATTGGATAATGGATAGCAAAAATAATCTTTTGATAAATTTTGAATAGGGAAAATATGTATAACAGATTGATTTTTCTTCATGGTGTACATAGTGCTTCCAACTAAAATTTCTTAGTTCTGGGATTGAAATTAAAGAAGCTTATTTTGAACTTTATTACATAGTCATTAGCAATTATTCATGTGAAAATTTTGAGGGTGCTAGGAAGTGAAAGGAACTGTGCCTGGCCGCTACGTGGTGCTGTTTGTCACTTCATGTTTTATCTGTTCTTTTGTAGAGTAGTAGAAGAGTAAAATTGCTATAATAAAGTTGTGCTTTTGCGTTTGTATTTGAATTTTTAGTTTTCCTTAATGAAACTTATTGGAAAACACTTTTATGTTCATATCAAAATATCTCCAGCATCGTGTAGATGCAAACCCCATGGAAAAGAACGTTGAAAGTATTTGTTAAAAATACTTATTTTCGAATTTGACATAACAAAGGGGTTCCTGAGCCCTTATCACGTCGGAGCTCCCCGTAGAAGCATCTCTTATCAACATTACGAGGCATCAGAACAGCAATCGTAATTCAACGGTATTTTAAAATCTTTTTCCAGAAGCGTAATTGAAATTTGTTGTTTTATTTTCCCCATTTATCACCCCAAATAATTACTATCGTTATAAATTGCCTGTAAAAAGCCAATTTTTTAGGGTTGCTCTCAGTAATTGTATTGTTTATCGATAATTTACATTGCGAAAAGTTTTATAAATTACTTCTTTTTTGCCGAGCGCGAATCAGATTATTTCCAAAAAGTAATTGTTTGCTTACATTATTGTTGTCTTTATTCATTATTAACAAACGTACGACAATTTTAAACTAGAAATTTTAGGTTTTGGAAAGGAAAAATTACCGTCTATACAAAGTAAATTAACAACATAATAAATTCACTACATTTTAGCGATTAAATTTTATTGTTTGAATTTTGTGTCTAAATACCTTGAGAATATTTCCGAATAATATCAACGCAGAGCTCTTTATAAGAAACATTTTTAAGTGTTAAAATTGTCTGCATTTGAAATTAAAATATTTGTTAATGGAATGAAATGAAGAAAATATCACGAAATAGTTAACAGTATTAAGATACTTTATATTTGTTTCTTTATATTTTTTGTGAGGAAAAATTAATTTTTTATTCGTAATAAAATGAAATGATCTTTATAAGATTGTTATATTCTGTTTTATTAAGTATAAATAAATACCAATTTTTATATATTTATATATATAAAGTTTTAAAACTTATAACTTTGTCATCTATTTCTGCTTGCTTTCATGGAAATGGCACAAGAAAAACTTTCATAAACAAAACATTTAATAGAAATTTTAAAAAATATATAATAAATGAAATGCGTAAATTTAGAATGCTAATGTTGCAATTAATTCTTAAATTGAATTTTAATCAACAGCTTTATTTTTCTATTCTAAAAAATATTTATTCATAATTTTTGTACTGTTTATTGGTTTAAAGATAAATGAACAGACGTACGTTTGTATAATAATAAGGCCGGTGGCCTGCAAGGCATTCTTTGTAAGAGGGTGTTGACCAAGTGAAAGGCACCGATCAGCTGACTATACGAAGATCCTATTTCAAATACAAAGAATATACACTTAGCAGGAAATTAAAATTAATGCACCTGGAATGCTGCACAAGACCGGAAAGATGAGTATTCGTGTCACCCTCTCCATCCGACATACAAATAGCATGCTCATCATGCATGAGTCGGTGGTCTGTAAAACGTCACAAGTTCGAGTTTTTCAGATTCATACAGTGAGAAAGTCTAATCGTGTAGGTAATATCGTACTTTTTCTGACTACACATGCGTAGGTAATGAGCACTGCTCAAAATGACCTTACTGTGCACTTAGTGCCATATAATGATTTTTAATTATTTCCTTGTGTCTAGAAGACCACGTGTTGTATCATTTACACATTCCTTCTTCCTAATTACTGAGGGGTTGGCAAGAAAAATTTCAGTGCACAATAACCTTACTACTACTAGAAAAGAAAATACATTTGATGAAGAACGTACTTATTTTATTTTATTTAATATACATATAATTTCTACTTACCCTTAATTAATCACTTTTATTATATTTAATTTTAAATTATATCTAGAAAAATAAGGCTATTTTCTTCCAAATATTTTTTATGGTAGGAAGGGGGACCGACTAGCCCTTTCTATGAGAGTCATCTTACTTTATTTAAGAATAAACACAACTTTTCATTTTCTTCACGAGAGCATGAAAATTTAGAGTCATATAACGGATTTTATTTTATTTTTCGTGGGGAAGGAGGTCGTAGAGCATTATAATCAAACTCCAGATTTACTCAACATCTAGACTCCCCAATTAAGAATCTTGGCGTATTCACGCACACGTTTATGAGGAAGTCAGAATGCATAAAGAGCCGAGCTCACTCATTAGAAAAGCAAACAAGGGTGCTCGAGTAAAAATTTCTAAAATTTTTAGTTATTTTCGTAAAACGTTGAGAATTTGTATTGGATTTTTAATTAAGTAGGCTTCTGGGACTTCAACCCATACCCAACTGAGGAATACTACACGGATCCCCTAAGAAACTCAACGGTTGAAATTTTACCCACGAACTAAACACAGAATTATCCTACTTTTAAGGTTTTGAGCTGGAACTTTATCCCACAAAGTGAATGGTATCGAGAAACCTTTACATCTTGATCCAAGCAATTTCTGCGCAAAGAAATAGTCAACTCGATTGTTAAGCATCAGTCATAAAATTTACAGTTAAAAAATTTCGTCACTTCAAGTAGAGAATTTACACTAATAACTGATAACCACCCGTTATATGGAATTTTTTTATAACGATAAAGAAGTAACTTCTCTGACATCCATCCTGTTACTAAGATATGCAGAATTTCTTGGTGAATATAATTATAAAGTTCAACATAGAAAATGTGAAGAAATTCAAAATATCGATTACCTCTGAAGAGCATCATTAAAACTGAAAGGTCCAAACATCTTACAAAGACGATGATATTATTCTCTGCCAGACATATTGATGACAAAGGATCTTATTTTGAATTACTAAATCAGAAGGAAGTTATTTTAAATTATTGCAATAAATACACATTTTTTTCATTTAAAGCTAATGTATTGTTACCTCTTACATAAGTAAAAGTATTGTTATGCTTAAAATTTATCATCTTCTATTCTATTTTGGAAAGTAAATTCGGGTGACAAATTTGTACTTTTTTAAGCAATACTTAAAAAATTTAGCAAAATTTACTAATTATTGCTATATGATGAAAAACAGATTATGTTGAAATTTACATACAAAAAAGTAGGAAAAGCGAAATAAAAACAAGTATTAATTTACTACCTCTCAGTTGTGAATACATGAGAGATTTAGTATATAGATCAAATTACTGTGAATGCTACATTTTGATAATCATATTAACAATATACAACTTCTAGTAAAGTTCGGAGAATCGTCTTGTAACATTAACTTAGATGAAATGTTAACGAAAGTTACTTTACTGTCCTTCAAAATAGTCTTCCCCCATATCTAGGCACCGCTGAAATCTACTATATAGATCCTGGAAACTTCGCAAGAAGTCTTCTTTTAGGATTGAGTTCCAGAACCTGGTGGATGTCAGAAATATCATCAAGTCTCTTTCCATTCAATGTGAGTTTGAGTCGTGGGAATAGGAAGAAGTCTGGAGGATTGAGATCTGGCAAGTATGGTGCATGTTCAGTTTGCACCACCTACTTTCTTGCTAGGAACTGTTTGATGATATTAACTGTGTGAGGGCAAACATTGCAGTGAACAAAAAACCATGAACTTTGTTGTGCGTCTTAGAGTGGTACCCGCATAGACATTTCATGAAACAGGTTAAGATTTCAATTTACTTTGAACCATTCGTCATCGTTATCTCAGACAAAAATTCCTTTGCCTTGACTATCAACAAAATCGATGAGCATCGTTTAAATGTGTAATTTTTCTGCTTTGAACTTTTTCGTACGATGTGATGAGGAAAACACCTTGATATGCTTTGCCGTTCAGGGTCATAATTGAGACACCAGGACTCATTCTCAGTTACAATACAGTTAAAAAAATTGGTGTTGCCTCCTTCATTCCAACGAAATCTTGTGAAGCTTGTAAGCATGCGTGCTTTTGATCGTCAGTCAAGTGATATGTCACAAGACGGCAATATGTTTTTTTCATCCTTAAATTCTGGGAAATAACTTGTCGCACGGAATCACGGTTAATTTACAGTTTATCAGCTATCAAGCGCATAGTTAATCAACGATCTTTCGTGATTAATTTCCTCACTTTCTCCAATTTTTGTCACTGTTGGAGGTCACCAGTTTTCCCTCGCGTGATTGTCAAAAACATTCTTCCGGCCTTCTCAGAAACTGTTCATACACACACTTCATGGACAGTGCTTGATCTTTAAAAACTCGTACGAGCATCGCGTGAGTTACTCTTTGTGTGTCTTGCGAAGCTTAAAATAAAATTTTAAGTGATATTTTGTTCGCACTAGACAAGCACTGCGCTTATTTAAAAATATTCATTAAATGTTTACTTCTAATTGTTTCTGAATTTTTAAACTTTAGCTCACATATAACTGTCACACATTTTCAAATATAATTTTTCTTTACATAAAAAACAACGTAAATAAGAATAAACTCATGCATTATTTGTTAAGAATTCACCATTTTTTAAATAAAGTTGGCCAGGTGTAGAAATATTCTATCCTGAAAATACTACTTGACAGTAGAATAATTTATCCTGAAATATTTATTTAACAAAATGCATATATTTGTGAAATTTCTGGGGTAATAATTTAATTTCTTTATATTTCCAAACATTAAGCTTTAATGTTGCTCTTCAATAAAACTGCTTCTTGGCTATGCCTAGAACAGCACTTTTCTACACATATTCAACTAGAAACACCATGAGATCAATAAGAAACTATTTTTAAACATTTTACTCTTTGATTGGATTAAAAGTCGATGTAAATGTGATGTATTCATGAGCTCCATAATGTTCAAAGCCAGAGTTCATTTAACGTGACATTGACATAAAACAAAACAAACACTTTTGCAAGTATAAACAGTAAATAGGATACTTTATGTTATATTATTAAAGAAAAGTAAAATTACCATTAATCATATCTTTAATAAATCGTTAAATTTTAAATAAATTACATTAATGTATTTTTAGACAAATCGACACTCATGCTGTAACAGAAACATTTCTTATAGTTTTAAAAAGGAATAATTTTTACACAAGCTGCTAATTCCTGCTGAAAATGTAAAAAATATAGCTTCAGAACAAAGTAATGTAATGAAATCAAATTAATCCAAAAAGTGTCTAAAACAGCTCTGGCCACGTCTATAACTCCAGAAGAATCAAGGCGTTGATGTGAGGGATCAAGATGCATCCTGAAGAGCTTTGATTATATGAAAAGGCAATGAAAGATATGGTAAGGGTACAGTTTAGTATCTGTGCAATGAGGACAGCTTCGATGGCCATCAGGAGACATTCCTGTAGCTTCGATGGCCATCAGGAGATATTTTCAATTCCTTGAGGTGTTAAGTCCTCAATCTGGCTATTGTTGTGAAGATAGAATGGTTACAGTTTAAAGCAGGGATGGAGTTCTTCTGAGAACAAGCATGAAGTAGTCTTTGTCGGGCTATTACACCAGCATCAGTGACGTTCAGTTTATTGGAAAATTGATCGAACATGTTGATTTCTCACTTCCATGTAAGCAGTTTAGTTAAGAGAATGAAGTCATGTAAGTTTGCACTACTAATTTAATAGAAATTAATTTTGAAAAATATATAAAAAAATTAATTATAAAATAAGAATTTAAATTTTATGTTTTTTAAGTTATGAGTGATAATTTGATACTTGTGGAAAACGGCGATCATTTTTTGATCAAGTATCCGAGCTCGACTGAGGAAGAATAGTGTCCTACCGAGATTGTGGACTATCTGTTAAGGTGTGGCGTAGGAAAATAAAAACCGAAATTTCCGCTAATTATTTAATATATTTAAATACACATACACATAGAAAACAATACACACAGATACAAATAATCATATAGAAGAAAATCAAATTTTATGATGTCTCACCAACGAGAGCTACACCACTACTCCTCGGAGTTCATTCATCGTCTATTCTGGATCCCTTATTTTTCCTCCCCACACCTCCCGGTTGACCTTTCTCCAGTAGGGAAGTAGAGCTCTGGGGAAGCAGGTTTTTTACAGTCTTAATAGTCGTCCCCCTTAAAGGTCTCATATTTATATTCAGAAAATAAGATATTTCAAACATTTTTCTTTCTTCTTAAATTGAGTAAATACCATGAAAATATATTGCAGGTGACATTAAATATGAAAAATTAATGTGCAATATAAACTAAAGGTAAAAAAGATCACCCTAAACTGAACATCTTGTACATTTAACTGTTTGGAAAATTGTCTAATTTGAATGGCATTTAAATATGCACATGCAAATTAACTTCACTAAAATGTAAAAGTAGTTTAAATTTCAAAATAGTGTTCTTTAAAAACCTATCAATATTTGAAGAGGTATTGAGGTGCAATAGCTTGAAATTTTGATTGAACTCCACATACAGCAGCATAACTATATCTTGGTTACGGAGCAGGTTGTCCATAATAAGGATTTGAGCAAGTTTGGGCTATTTTCCAGGTACTGATGTATTCTGAGATAACTTTTGCAGCAACAAGAGCAATTGCATGCATCAGCTTGCCTTGGCATTGCTGTTTGAGCGGGTGGTTGGTCCCGGTAAGGTTGAGATACAAAGGCATCAATTTTCATAGCTGGAGATCCACTCTGAACAAAAGGTGTTTGTCCATCCCTCGATTGTTGTTCTATCAATTTAGTTTCATGATACATTCTAGGTTGGTTGTAAAATTGAGCGCAATCATCAGCTCCTGCAGCAGTTTTTGCATCAGCAGCAATCTGGGGAATCATTGGAAATTATAACATCAGCTGTGGCTGGTTTCTTTGACCATGGTTGATAAGTTCCCCTAGGACTCTCAGGAGCAGTAAATGGGGGTTTAGGACCAGGTTGAGGATTCTGTGGTCTTAGGTATTGACCTTGAGGACTCCCTGGCTGTCCTGGTTCTTCTTGTCCAGGTTACAGGATTCTCACACGTTGCAGCATAAATTGCTTAGTATGATCTATTTGTTCGGTATAAAGTTTTTCTTGAAGTAAACTGAATTTCAAACTCTCATCAAAATCATGAATATTTAAATCAGAATCTAAAAATGGAAAATCCAAATAATTTTCAAGATCATTTGTACTTTCTTTAGTTACCATTAAAAATTTATTGTGCTTCGCTCTTCTGTAATATGGTTTATTCCTATGAATGTGATAACCTCTTGAATTCTTTTTCTCTGGTAAGAAATTCACATAATTATTTTCTGATAATGTTTACAGAACAGTACTAGGGGTCTTATCCATCGGGCAGCTAGTTTTTTTGCTCTTTGTATTGTAACTCCCTATTGTGAGTTCTTTCCAGCATTCAATCATAACCAGCTGGCTGATTTTGGCCATAATTAGAATTGGGGCCTTGTTGTCCCAAATTATGAATTTGACAATCATGGTTGAAGTGCTCAAGATAAGGTAGATCACTTCACTCATCATTGGCATACCTCATTCTTCATTCCTTCTCCTGTCATTGCGTGGACCAAAACCTTTTCTAAGTGGTGGATGTCCACTCCTAGCATTTTCTCGAAGATGATCACGAATATCATTCTTAGGCATAGGACTTTTCTGGTTTCGATTATTCATTCTGCCTCCACCACCTCTATCCATGTCTGCTATTTCATGAATTCGAGTATTAATGATTTGGTTGTCTTCTTTCAATATACCATTCAAGTCATTAGGCTGTTTCACATTACTCGTATCAAAGAAAGCGTTTCCGTTACCCCTTTTAACGTTACAAGGCGAACGATCAATTCTATGAACATTATTCTTGGAACAAAATTATGAAAAAGCAATAAATGACATTTGTTTTTAAATCAGATAAAAAATTTTATAAATAAACATAAATTCTTTCCCCTTATTCAAAAGAATGAAAAATTCAAACTTACAAAATATTAAAGCACACTTTTCCACTTACATACTTTCAATTTATATTCCTTACAAAACTCATAAATCATAATCATAATAAAAATAATTTTCTTGTCAAAAAATAGCAATGATGCTAAACTTCCATATAATTATTTGAAACTGCTGTGCAATGATGCACAAAAATCGTAGATATAATTTACAATTGATTGCCTCCAAATAATTGGTACTCACCCTCATGCATCTTTCAGCATCGATGGTCATCAACTCAATCCAAGCGAAGGGTCGAATCCAGGCGCTGACACCATATCACTGTGCATGTGGCGTAGCAAAATAAGAAGCGAAATTTTCACTAATTATTTATTATATTTAAATACACATACAAAACAATGCACACATATACAAATGTAATTATATAGAAGAAAATCACATTTTAGGGTGTCACAGCAATTAGAGCTACGCCTCTACTCCTCGGGTTTCATTCACTGACTGGTCTGAACAACTGATTTTACTTCCCCACGCCTTCCGATCTCCACTGAAACTTTCTCCAATAAGGAAGCAGAGCCCTGGGGAAGCAGGGTTTTTTACAAGCGAAATCAGAAGTCGTGTTGGACGAAACCAAACAATTGTAAAGCGGATATGTGGTCGTTGGATGCAGGAGGGTACGACGGATCGACATGTTCGATCATATCCACTTCTGAGCAGCACTTCACGTGATCACAGGCAAATTGTGGGAATGGCAGTGACGAATCGCTCATCCACATCTTTGAACCATGATACAGCACATTCAGTCTGTAACGCATTATCCAGTCTCTGCTCGCACCGTGGATACCGTAGAGAGAAGATGCTGAAGAGCTGCTTTATGCACCTCTACGCAGGTCCTACACCGGGTATTATGATATGGGGTGGCATTAGATATCACTTTCGCACTCCTCTAGTACGCGTTGCCCGTACTTTAAGCAGCCAGCGTTACATCTCCGAGGTGTTGGAGCCGGTTGTCCTTCCTTACCTTCAGGGCTTGCCCATAACCATATTTGAACAGGATAATGCGCGACCATAAGTGACACGCATTGTCCAACGGTTCTTACAATACACACACATACCTGTATATAAAATACAGATAAACCAAATACATAATATGATACATTATATATTTTCACGAAATGCTATTTTGACTAATCTTAGTAAAAATAATAAGAAGAAGAAAGATGAATAAAATACTCCTGTACAATATGAAATTTCTCCTTCAATTTTCATCCCAATTTTGTTTTCCGCGATATTTCTGTGTTTTTTAGTAATTCTATCGCTTTTAAATTATTCTGAAGATTTCCGTTTCTTTTGAGATTCTCTACGACTGTCTTGTTTTCTTAGCAATGATAGGAGAAAAGAAAGTTTCAATGTTGACCGAATTTAATTTAAGTGTCTTTAAATAACCTAAATTATATTCACTTATAGCTCCTGCGACACCATTTTTTTAATATGAAAACTTATTTTACACTTTTTCACCATATTGAGCTATGGAGACATTTTGAGTGCCAGAAGAAGCACATCTCAGAAGAAATTCATCAGAATCAAGCCGTTCATAAACAGGTACGATTTTTTAACAACTTGCTCGGACACTTGAATCTTTATTGAAGAATGTACTTATTTCCTTTTTTATTTCCCCTTGCTTATTTCCCCTTAGGGCTTATTTCCCATTGCTTCAGTTCTTTTAAAAATGCACTAGGTTTCTCTCCTTCAGGACATTTGCTGTGTCGAGTATTCCATCAGTTGACATGCAATGATATAAAGTTGCAAATAGTGATGTTTTCACTTTCTCCAAATCTGGTACATTGTCAACAATTGTTTTTCAGAAGAAATTTTGCAATTTGCAGAGAGTATTATCTGATAAATTTCTACGCTTCGTCCACCAAGTGTCATACCTTTTGTCCTTCACTCTTTTTACTTTATTTCGGAGACCTGTACAACTGTACTGTTTTGCAACATAGTTCATACACTCTTCTTTTTCAATTGGTATATCAGAACCGTAAATTTTTCTCAATGAAATGTTGGTAAGTTTTGGCATCATCATCATCAGAAAGTATTGTTGAGTACCTCATTTACATTGTGATATTGATTTTCTGACGAACAGAAACATATTGGCTTCTATTATAGTACCAATATCCCATACAACGCAAGTACGTCTATGGGACATCCACTGGACGCCACCTGGATGATACACCGTGGTCCAGTGAACAACCATAACTGATCCAGTGGATCATCCACTGACCGTCCAGAAGATATCCACGGGACGTCTAATGGACGCTAACAGATAGCCTTTCACGGACGTGCTTTGGATATTGTCACGTGACATAAGTAGTGACGTAACGAATCTGGCACGGGAAAATGCGCACGAGCTTTCAATCATTTGGTAATATGTTTTGTGAATGGCCCTTTCTTCTGCAGTTAGTAATATTTTGATAATTACTTAAAAATCCCTTATTCAACTGAATTGGCTAAATAAAAACTAACTGTACTTAATATTCAAAAGCATTTATTTTCAATTTGCTTCATAAGTTTTAACATTAAAAATGTATCTAATTTTACAAAGATAAATTTTAATAACATGAAAAACTCATTTACTGTCATAGAAAATTTCTTTTATTTTTTCAGCTTAGAGTTAATGATGTAATCATTATAATAATCAAATAAAAATATACTTGTATTAAATTTAAATAAAAATACTTGGAAACATTAGTCACAAATACTAAGCCATCATTTAAATTATTCAAAGTTTCTAATAATTTATTTCACGTCAAGTGTAATTAAATTTACAAACTTCGAATAAATTTACGCGAAAAAAATATATGTTGTACGTAATTGTAAATCAAACCTAAAGGACTTTTATATATAACATAGAATTATTGTACCTACTAAATTTAGATAAATATCCAAATTACATCCACATAAATGTTTGTTTTTCTTCTCAATGTACATATCCATCAGAGGTCCAAATACTGATATCCAGTAGACGTCTATTTTTGATCCACACAGGTCCACAATTAAATATCCATCAGTTGACATCAAATGGAATGGACGTCCACTGGCAAACATCCTCAGAACGTCCACTCATGGACGTCCAGTAGCATCACCCTCTCTAAGGCAGGCAGCAAACCTGGTCACCGTCACGCGGACACAATGGATGACTACCAGCTGCCCACAAATCATCCACGAAATGACGTCACATATGACCAAATTGAGGCGGAGCTTTCCACCAAACGAAGTATTCAGCATGTTTAATTTTTTTCATCCACAACCGAGCGACAAGTGTCTATTTACTTGATTCGCGCTGTTTATATAAGAGCATGGAATTCAAATTTTCTATAGACATTGAAGAATTTATCATTGAATATTTTAAAAACAGGTTAAATTTAATTGGTCAATATGTTTTAGAATTTCAGTTTTTTGTTTTATAATATATACTTATTTATTCGATTATATATTTTTAAATAGAAAACAAGTGCTTGTAAAACCTACGTGATGATAATTATTTTAATAAAAATTTAAAAAAAATCAACTGTATAAAGATTTTGTTTGAATAATAATAATTTCAAAAAACAATTCTCTGGTAAATTTTCACAAGATTTTTAAAACTATTTTCATTATATTTAAATCTTCTTTATTGAAACTAATTTTTAAAATTCGATAAATATTTTGAATACTTTTAGATTTTAATAAAAATTAACTGAATAAAGCGTTTTAAATTTAAATTGCAATTGAAACGCTGCAGAAACTTTATATAATTTGAATACTATAGTATTCAATATATAGATATATATATATATATATATATATATATATATATATATATATATATATATATATATATATATATATATATATATATATATATATATATATATATATATATATATATATATATATATATATATATATATATATATATATATATATATATACCTATTATTATTTTTAGCCTTAAATACTTGAATTCTTTAGTATAATAAATAAATTTATTTGTATTTTTTATTTAAATATTATGAAACAGACTATGAAATGAAATGCAATTATTTACTAAATTAGGAATTTGAATATAATGCAAATCCATAAATATATGTTGTAAAAAAATTATAAAAAAACAATTTAGTTTATATGTAATTCACAGTTTAAAAATTCATTTCAAAGAAATATTGTTAACTTTATTTAAAATAAGTTGCGTGGGCTATTAAAACAAGCTTTATGTTATTTACATTTTGTTTTCCCTTTTTTTTCCTCTTCCAAACATACTTCAGCAATAATATTTGCTACTGATATTAAAAGCAAAGCATTATATGCAATATTTCTTGGCATTTTGAGCATGACTATTTTTTTTTTTTTTTTTTGAATATGAAAATATTAGCAAATACGCAATACAGTTATAATGGAAGTCAAACTGTAAATAAACTTTCATTGGTCCATATTTGGGGTGACGTCATTAATGACATGATTGTTTCGTCTTTTGCTGGTATACCAGATACCAGGGATCCATAAAACAGACACCAGTGAAACACCATCCACGAGCAACGCGATGCACACGTTTGCTGCCTGCCTCAGAAAGCCAGACCACTCGCTTGTGACGTCATCTGCGACGGCTGAAGTCAACCGCGTTCGTCCGCGTATGAAATATTTTGAAGGAACTGATTTTATGTTGTTTAAAAATCCCTAGCAATCAATTTAATGCTTTAAAATAAATTTTCATATTACGTTCTACCAAAAATATTAAAAAATTAATACTAGCTATATGTAAAAATTCATTCAAGTATAACTTACAACTGTGAATAACAAACTTTCTATTCATTTTAAAATTAAGTCTATGAAATGTTATTAAATATTGGATTTTAAGCTTTTCATTGATATAGTCTCAAAGGAAATATTTATCTGTGGTAATAATTAATGTACCAAATCTACATAATAAAATTATTTTTCAATAAAGTATATCTACATTAACAATTACTGTGCATTTTTTTAAAAAATCCAAGCAAAATATTTTGGATGTTTATTCTAAAATAGTTACTAGCAACATAATATATCAATTGAAAATATTTTCTTAAAATTTTTAAATGCAATACACTTGATTAATTTATTAACAAAATATTTTCCCTACGTATGATAGATTTAGAACATCTAATGAGTGATAATTATTCTGTATAGTTGAAATGGAAAAAACAAATAGCAAAATAAATATAATTTATTATCATACCTTTTTATGTTTCTTCTAAAGAAAACAATATATACATTTAATTTGAGAAACAAACATTAACAGAAATTTTTCTTCAAAAAGTAATGTTAGTTTGGCATTTTGAAATGTAATACATAGACTGAATAAAGAATATATATATATATATATATATATATATATATATATATATATATATATATATATATATATATATATATGTTAAAGTGGGGATGTCTAGGGGTTTGTTGAATAAAGACTTCAAGTTAACTGACAAAGATATTTAATAGAACAACAGTTTAGGTGACAGGAGCGTTTTTACTACGTCCTGACTGATCCATCTCCCCGCGCATTGTGTCGGTAGAGGAGTGGCTCCCAAGTGGGCGGGAGCGGTGGCGCTGCACTCGCTGGAGTATACAACATATATATATATATATATATATATATATATATATATATATATATATATATATATATATATATATATATATATATATATATATATATAACAAAATTTCACACAATTATTTTACATATTAGAATACAAAGACATTATTAATATATATTAGAACATAGTTAAATTATATACATAATTACATTTTTATTCAATTTATTTTGATGCATCTATAATAATGGATAAAAATAAGCTATATGAATATACTTAAACTTATTTACAAAATTATTTTATTTAGTTTTTGTTAGTTTTAAAAAGGAAATAAAGATATCATATACAGTTTTTGATTGAAATCTTATTGTTATATTGAACTCTTGTTATATCAGAAGGATTTTTATTGACTATAAAAAGTTTTGGAGGATTTGAAACCCTAGTAATTAATAGCATTATTGTTACCAAATATGCAAAACGCAATAAAGCCCATTTTTTCTAACCCAATAATGAGTTTTTTAGAAATAAAAAATAAAATTTCAACTGTTGTTTTCTTAACAAATGCACCACAGCTTTATACATAGAAGCAATACTTTGCATCATTTGTTGACAAATCAAAATTATTATTAGATGTACCTAATAAATAACCTCCTTTGGAATACAAATATAGCTTTATCATCCATTAATAATACAACTTTTTTATATTTTTATTCCAAAAATAAATATTTATCTTTAATAAAAGGAAAGCTCATTTTTATCTGTTGGCTCAATTTGAGAATTGAATTTAAGATTAGAACGTAATCGTTTTGCTGTATTTGGATGTTGTAAAATTAAAGAACAATTGTTAAAAATTTATATGCAGGAGGGGAAATAGAGGAAATAAGGTACAGAGAATTAAAAGGTTGAGATTATATCGACGACGAGTAATATAACCTCTTAACAAAGAAATTTGTTCCTTTACAAAGTATAAAACATCACTCTGCAGTTTATTTACAGTATTAGCTGACAAACAGGATAAAATATTATCGAATAAATCATGCAAATATGTTTCATAATTCTCATAATTTTAATTTAATTAATTTGCTTAATATTTTGTAATATATTACTAATATCAATAACATTATTAATTTGAAATCGTAAAGAATACTTTCTTACTTTTTTTATTGGCACATTTTTAATGAAACCATTTATAATCAGATTTTCATCAATAAGTTGGATATGGATTACAATCAATATTTAAAAACATGATATTGCTTTTTTTATTGACTACAGTCCAAAAATCCAGAATGTGTATATTTTTCAAGCATTTTTACATTCCATCTAAATTTACAAAATATTATTTTTATTTATATTCACATCACTTTTTTTTAACTTAGAGTAGTTGCTTCATATAGTCGAATATTTTCACGTTTTTCTGTTTGGGCATCCATTAAGGATACAAGGTGCAGCATTAGGATGTAATTTCGTATATTGTATAATCATGACTATTCTAATACCATTTTCTCATCGAAAGCTTCACTAGTTCTTAAAATATCTCTTGGTTTAAAATGCAGTTCACAAACAGTCTTTCTTATTAATAATAGATTTTCTATTCAATCTGATCGTTAGGATGGATTCTGAAATTAATTTGGAATTAACTTAGAGTTTAGCTATTATTATAGTTCTCTTATAACCCTAAACATTTTATTATTATTATTAAATAGAAAAATAAACTATTACTTTATTTTTCAATGAAAATTTAAATTTGAATGACATGATTTTAAGCATAACAAATTAAAAGAAAATTCCATATGAATTTACCTTCAATTTCATTTGAAATTTTTTATTACCATTAAAAATTTCAAAAATATAATAACAAAATAAAAATTATGGAAATGAAACAATAAATAAAATAAAATTACTTACCCTTCAATGTTTGGTTATTCCCATGTTTTCTCTAGGACTTACATGGATCTATTAGCGTGTTAAATCTTCTTCACGTGGGAATCGAAAAAGAGAAAACTTATTAGGTCCAGTATCATTATTGACTTTACAGACAGTCACTCGACATTTAGAGGGCATTTTCTTGATTATTTTATAGGATGAAAATATAACAAAATATTTTGCAAAATATCTTGAAAACGAACTACCGCTAAATGGTAAACTGTGATTACAGTCTCTATGTTATAACATCATTTAGAAGAAAGCATCCGCCTGCGAATACAACGTCACAGTCATTTGGTCACGTAGTAGTCAGGCTTTCTACTGTCAGAAGGTACAACCAATAGACGTTTATTTAACATCCATGAAGTCCACTGGATATGGTGGATGTTTTCTAGTCGTCCATTAGACGCCCCTTGTTGTGTGGGATGGGTAACTTGATATGCTCAATTTCGGGAAAAACTTGACGTCCGTTATAGGTTCATTAATGGGCTTGTCTTGGCACGCTGTATATTGGGAAAAACTTGACGCTACTTAGTGATACATTATTGGGGTTATGTTGACAAAATTGCTAATATTTGGCCAAGGTATTTTGCTGCTTGGGTAGTTCAATAATAAACTATAGTACACTCATGTCCATAAATTAAGGATAATTCAGAATCCCACAGAAAATGAACTCAAAAATAAAAAATTCACAAGTAAAATTATCACACACATCTTGAAGAATAATATACTAATTACAAGAAACCACCAAATGGTGCCGATAGTACAACACAATGATGAGAGTGTAAGAGAGGGGTATATATGGATTGGCTGCAAGGAAATAAAATTGCTCACAAGCGCTTTAAAAGCCTTTCAGTGCAATAACCGCGTAGTTATGGCACAAAGGAAGCATTTGGATGATGTTTCACGCGATAGAATTATCGGCCGTCTGAAATGTGGACGTACCCAGCTGGAAGTATCCGAGGAACTTGGAATCTCCCAGAGTGTCATCTCCAGGTTTTGGCAACGGTTCCAAGATGATAGTAATGTGTGTAGACGTTATACAACATAAGTCACCCTTGAGTTACCACGCCAAACGAGAAACGGTATTTGGCAGTTACTGCCAAAAGAAACAGACGGAGCACAGCATCAGACCTGTCTCGTCAGCTCTCTTCAGCTACTGGTACGACAGTTTCAAGGCAGACCGCGTACTGACGCATAGGGCACATTGGTCAATCTGCTCGTAGGCCTCTCAGATGTGTTCCACTTACCGCAACTCAAGTCATCTGAGGTTAAACTGGATTAGAAAGCATGTATTGTGGATACCTCAACAGTGGTTTTGTGTGATTTCCGACGAGTCCAGGTAGAGTTTACAGTCTGACTCTCGCCGGACTTTCATATGAAATGGGTCAGATACCCGTTACCACCAAGAAAACACCATTGAACGACACCGTTACGGTGATACAGGATTGCTCGTTTGGGGAGGAATTGTTCTGATTTCCAGAACTAAACTGCACGTTCAGAATTTAATCATGACAGACCATACCTATCGAGATGTCATTCTGAAACAACATGTAATTTTGTTTCGGGGCTCCATGGGTGCAGAATTTCTGTTTATGGATGACTACGCCTGTTCTCACAGTGAAACATTGTTGACGAATGCATTCAATCGAAGGATATCCCCATTATGGACTGGCGAGTATTTCACCGGACTTGAATCCAATAGAGCATGTATGGGACATGCTTGGTCGTCTAAATGCAGCCCGTCAACCACCTCCCACATATCTACCGGAACTTCGGAGGGCATTGCTTGATGTGAATGGTGTAATATTCCCTAAGATCAGATCGATAATTTAATACTCAGTTTGCCTAGACGTTGTACGGCCTATATTTCATCGTCTGGGGTTGTATTAACCATCATACGAACCATACTATGTTAACCATCAAACCAAATATGTTATATTGGTTTTTGAAAATAGGTTCTTTTTTGAAATTTCTCCAGGGAGTAAGAATCGCAATTTTTATTAATAATATCAAATATATAGCATCTTTTTTGCTCTTTACCTTTCGTTTAATAAATAGATTTTACAAATAAGTCACATTTGTTTTACTTCTGTCTTTTTTTTTAAATTTGTGGACATGAGTGTAAAATAGAAAAATTTATTTGTAACAAATATAAACAAAAAAAAAAAAACGTAATTCGCTTCGTGGATGATAAGTGATCTCTTTCAGAAAGTAGACACATTTCCGAAGATGAACTTGTTTTTATTTAAATTCTATTGATCCAAGTTGTAGAGATTAGGTATCCAGCTGATTTCCATTGAACTCTTTTTGAATATAAAATTATTTGCACCTAATACTTACAGTTTATAATTAAGATAATTAAATGAAAAGAATCTGTGAAATGGCAAATTTGAGTACTTCCAAATATATAATCTGCATAGTGAACATACCTATAGATTATGGTTTTATTACATTTACTATAGGCTATGGTAAATATAATAAAACCATAGTAATTTTTCTGGAACGAGGGGAGTACATGGGGAAGTGTTATATTAATGTGGAAACAAGAAAACAAATGAACTTGTTTTATATAATCAAGCATTTTTACCAAGATGTTGCCTGTCGCAATAAATGTACGCATCGCTATAAGCTTTAAAAAAATTCATGCTTCTCAATTTTTTTTAAAAATACTTCAGGGGTGAAAAGTTTTTTTTTTTTTTTGAATTTATATTCGTATTCATTAAATTTGTTCATTGGTAAAATTATGCAGCACACTTTAAAGTTAAACTGATTTAAAGGAAGGAATAATGTGATCTGGATACTAAGCTATCTCAATCTGATCATTCGAAATGAAATGAATACACTGATTTAAAATAAAAACAAAATTTTGTGCTGTCTGCTATGTTGTGATAGTTTCTAATTTTATGAAAAAATTTCCTTATCTTTCTTAAAAAATTCTTAAAATGTCAACCATTGGTAAAACATGTTTGTCATCGTTTTCTAAATTTTTGGTAATTTCTGTTAAAAACATTATTTATATCATAGAATTAAATTCTTTTCGTAAATGACCTTCACGAAGCTGTGAAATTTTAGAATTATTTCTGAACTGTAGAATTTTAAACTTAATAATGATGTTATTATTCGTTTCTAACTGTTTTGAAAATAGGAGCTTATTAAAGTTTTTTTCGCATATTTTATTGCCACAATGAATATTGCTTTATTAGAAAGTCACTTATTTAAGTATTTTTAAGTTTAAATCCTACTTCACATAAACCAAGTTTTTTCATAAAACCCTTATTTACATATTATATTTCAAATATAAACCAACAATACAATTGTGTGAAGTAATTTTTTAATGACGAAAATTTTAATCTTATATTTTCTTGTATTACATAAAAACAATTTCAGTATTATAGAAATTATAAAAAAGTGATTTTTGAACAAAATAATTCAAAGTAAATTCTATTTAAAAGCAATAGAATTCGAATGGATCCTTGTAGACACCATACCCTTGGAGCGAATGATTTTGGCTTGCGATAATTGTGGCTTGCACTAATCTTGATAACCCTACTTCTATACACTAGATATGGTAAACCAAACTATTTTTGAAACTTCCTTCTGGCTTGGCACTTTTTTCTGTTTGCCCCTAAGGGTATGGACTCTCCCAGAGTTTTATTTTTATTGACATATACTCATATTAATTTTCCATTTTAAAAGTGAATAAAAGTAATATAAATAAAGTAGTTATAAAAACAATTGAAAATAAAATTTGTTTTATAATTTGTTTGGTTAATATTCTGTAATTGATGTAGTCACCAAGTTTAAGGATCTTTTTTTATTTGACATAATTTAATTTTTATTGTGGTTTTGGATGGTTTTCTATATAGCAAATGAAGATTAAAGTCAACCATTCTCTTGGTAGATGCAGTTTTTGTCATTAATCTATTTTTGTTATTTAGCAAAATTTATTCTATAAAAATGATTCAATTTGAAATTTAGATATTGTATAACATTCAATTTGCTATTTTTGCAATGTCCATCTCTAGATTATTTCTCAAGATCAGTCTCCTCTGCTTGTAGAGTTCAGTTGAACATCTTCATAAAGTTGTTCCTTTATCAACTCACCTGCGTTATTTGTAGGAGCATAAATGTTGATTAATGTAATATTATGAGGAAATCCCTTCATACTGAGTTCACTTATTTTTTTATTCATTGGAGAAAAGTCTAGAGCTATCTAAAGTTTTTTTTATTTACTATAAGTCCTTCAAAATTTCAACCTTGTTTCTCAAGTTCACTATTGTAGAGATTAATTTTTTTTCTTAATCCCATAACTATTTTTCACCTAATTTCTTGTCATATAAGGATTTTTATTTTATAATGGATTAGTAGTTCTGCCACCTATCATTTTCTGAAGTGACAACATTGATTGTATATATCAAGTTCTGATCCTATAGTCAAAATTATATCATTATTCCTATTCATTCTGTGCTGCTTTCTTTGAGTCTGTCTGAAATTCACTGTGTAGTTTTTGAAACTGGGTGAGTTTTACAAGGTGAGCCTCAAGCTTAACCCCCAATCTGGAGGACCAGTCCCTTTATATAATCCCCTGAGGCAAAGTATATGGCTGTTCCCATGACTGCAGGGTACCTATTTTAGTTGCCTTTTATGATACACATAGGTTACATTGAGAAAATTCGTACCTTCATTTCACCAAATGGGGCAACAATTGATTAAGGGTAACTAAAACGTTACAGAGAGTTGTTGCAATAAAACTGTGTATTGATTGCAAGCTGACTGCCAAGTGTGTATGCTTGCTTGAGAAGGAATCTCATCTGACAAGCAAGAGGGGTCTTCTCAATATTGATTCTTTGTTTTCCTTAATGAATCATATTTTGAAAATAATTTTATCCTCATATCAAAGTATCTCCAGCAACGGATAGATGAAAACCCCATGAATAAGAACTTTGAAAGTATTTGTCAAAAATAATTATTTTCGATTTTGAAACACAACAGTGGATGAAGGGGTGGGAAGAAACATGACAAGGGTTGTATCTGTAACAGGGTTGACTTTCATTATCCAGTTAGCTATTTATGTGGCTTTCTCTATGTTGAGCAAAGTCACTGTTTTAATCTAGTTTTTCCCTTTTTTTACGCTGTGATAAATTTATTTTTAATACTTTTGATCTTGTGATATAAAATGCATCAACAAATTAAATGGAAAGTTATAATGAAACTCAAGTATATATATAGTTTTTATAATTTATGAGGAATTAAGAAATTTGTTTTAATTTTGTTAATAGAAAATTTTAAACTAATTCAGTATTTTAATGTAAAATTTTAGCTTCATGTCTGTTTACACAATATTTAATTTTATTGCAGAAGGTTCAGAATCAAATAAATAATGTTTTAAAATGCTTTTATTCTTCAGAAGCAACATTTCAAACAAAGGTAAGCACATTTTATTTTAATATCTTTTATTTAACATACTCATATTAAATATATTTTTACAATAAAATTACTTTTGCATGATATTGAATTTAAAACTTTTTATTACTTATATAATTTAGATATAGTGATTTTTTATTTCTTGAAATCACATCAAGGGCTGAATATGAAAATATATATCCACTATTTAAAGCTTGTTTTTAAAACATAAATAACAAAATATACAATCAAAATTTAACACTTAATATAGATTATATAATTTTTATTTGTTTATCAGAATTAAAATAATTGTTTTGAATTAAGAACAGTCACAGTTGAAAATATGATTATATTTTAATAAAGTAAAATTTGTTATTGTAATGCATTTAGATTTTAGATACCTTATTTTCCTGTGTATTATCTGCAATAGCCTATTATCTGCAAGACCATTTTCTTAAGTAAAAAAAAAGCTTTGTATGATCCACAGTGACATAATTCGCAGCAATTTTTCCGCCAAATAGTCAAAAATATATGTAAATAATGTGGTGTCACAAAAAAAATAAAAGTAAACTGTATGATTAAAAATATAATAAATTGTGCTGAGAAAATATTTTATTATGAAGAACATCTCATTGGATTCACTCATTGCAAAGTGAAATAAAATGAGATGAAATCAAATTGATCATCAAAACTAATAATCCCAAGAAGATTCTAGTGAAACTTATAAATTTTTAGTGTTTAGTACCTTTCAAAATGTGGTTAGATGCATTTCAAAAATAAAATATATTTCTTTTATTAATGAATAAGTGAAAGAAATGAATTACTTTTGAACCACGCATTGGATAAATTTTATTTTGGTACTGCACATGCTTTGTTTTTTTACTTTACATTAACATATTTGTCACCATATTATTATTATTCTGTATAGATCTTAGTTTGAAATTTACAGTGTAATTTTTACTCATTCACTTCTACATAACAATATACTAACTTAAATATTTTAAAAAAGGAACATCTTAACCCTTTGCGGTTCAGTGTTCCAGGTGATGGAACACCAAACTTTAAATTGTTACCAAATCGTTGCATTTTATGATAAAGAGATGAAATTTTTCTTAAAATGTTCTTTAAACTCTCTTTTTTGATAATAGATGGCAGCACTTCATAAGACGATCAATAATTTTCAATTATAGCAGATTATTTAAATCCCTTTATTTTGAAGAAATATTTCCGAATTTTTTCTTATACAAAAATAGTTGTTTGAAAAGAAATTTCTATATTATTTTGTTGCCTGTACCTTGAACTTTGATTATATATTACTTTAAATTTTTTACGCATAAAGTATACGCAAAATTATCTGTCAAAACAAGGTATTCCATCACCTGGAACACTGCGCCGCAACGGCACTTTTCCTTTATGCGATTTTGAGAGTGATTAGCCTTGAACTCAATGCTGAGGAGCTGTGTTTTATTTTACTGTTTTTCTCTCTTTTGGGGTGTATAAAACTAATGTTGAGGAATGTACAAGAAAGGATTACTTATATGGATAATAATTCTACACCCTTATTGGCCTCTTGAATTGGGAAGCTTCAGTGTGGTATAGGATTATATCAGTCAGTTCAAATCCTCTCTAGTTATAGAAGCATTATTTTTATGCTCTTGATTTTTCTTTTTGCTGCCACTCGTTTTATAATATTGTGTATATATATATTTTTAATTTATATATTTTTAGCTTACTTTTTGCAAATATAATTTTAATTTCTAGTTAATTTTTTTAATTTGTTAATTGCAAATAAATGGGATGTAGATGTCTTACTCCTTCTGAAGTAATAAAAATGCTTCTAAAATTGCCCTCTGTTAGTGAATCAAAACATATGGATAATGATAAAGATACAGAGAAATATGTTCCTAAACCACTTTTTCAGTCTGATAATGTTGTGACGGACGACAGTGAAAATGATGGCGATGGTTTATCTCAACCAGGCTACTCTATGCAGCACCAAAACCTTACTTGGATAACTAAAAAAATTATACAGAAATCTTTATTTTATTTATTTTTTATGGTGTAGAGTAGCAGGCCTTGTGATGCACCCTGGACCAAGCTAAATCTGCTACGTAGGTGTAATGCATTATTTTTTCATTTAAATGCAAAAACATTTATGCATATATGGGCTTCACTGCAATGCTTGCTTTTTACAACCTTTGCGGTGCAATGTTCCATGTGATGGAACACCCACTAAATCGAAATGGTGCATGCAATCTTTACAAAATATTCACTGTATACTCGTATAGGCCTGAGTAGACAACCTACAAATTTTTTTGTTAATATTTGAACTTTAAAGGGTAGTGTGCCTGAATGGGTTAAGTCAAGATAAAATGCGAAATGACGATAACCAATAGAAACTCTAATGTCTTTTTAAGAAACTAAATTCATTCTTAAACATAATTTGACAAAACTGATTGTAGCTAAAATAAGTCAGACAGTAGTGGCATATTCTCTTATTTATTTTATAAAACATTAACAGCACTCCTTTCAAAACTTGATTGCAAGGTTTTCTGATGGAGAATGTTTTTTCTCATTATTATTTGTGCAGTATATAATGGGCACATTGAAGTTTGAAACATTTTTTACCACACAATTTACCGATTGCACAAAATTATGGTACTTGGGTTGAAGTACTAAATTATTTTTTATTATTAACTGTATTTGTCAAAAATGCCATGTTTTCCTCTTTGCTAAAAAAGTCAGCTGTATAAATAAGTTTAATATGAAAAACATTAATTTATTAACAACTTGTATTGCAAAATATTTAACACCTATGCAGTCATGCAACAATAAACATTTTAGAAAATGGTCTTATTTAACTGACAATATTTGAATAATACATTTTCAGATTTGCTTATAATATTTCCCTTAACTGCTGTTTCATCTGTCTAACAAGCTGTTTCTTAAATTTAAAGCCCTTGTATTCAATTGTTAAAATTAACTGAAAAATGGAATTTCTGTATTTTTAGCAAACTATTTATATACCTGCCAGGAAAGGACTTTCGTATCAGAAAATGTAAACCTATAGCTTACAAATTTTAAAGAAAAAGGTTTACTTTTTAATCTTTCATGTTATTTAATTTTATATAGAGAATACTATACTTACTTACCGTATTTTCCTCTATATGATCTGCACTGATGCATTATCTGCAAGTCCTTTTTCTTAGTAAAAGAAAAAAGTGTTGCACATTATCAACAGCAGCATATAATCCACTCCAATTTTTTCTGTGAATAGTCGAAAATATCGCTGATCGCTATCGAAAAGTCGCTGACAGTGTGGGTATCACACAAAATAAAAAATGCACAGTTTAATTAAAATATTATAAATTATACAGAAAAAACATTATAAAAAAGATCTGTTTGAATCCACCTCATTGCAAAGAGCGATAAACTGAGATGAAAGTACAAGATTGATTGAGAGAAATAAAATTTGTTTCTTTAATAACTAAATGAAAGAAATGGATTATTTTCAAATTGTGCATTGGATGCATTTCTTTTGTATTGCGAATACTTTTTTTTAAAATTCTTTTACACATTTATTGCCATTTTAGTTTTTGCCCTCTCTATAGCTTTTAGTTTAAAACTTGCTGTATAATTTAAAAGTTTTTGCTTCTACATGATGACATATGAACTTGAATATTTTTAGAGCAAAACAATTCAAGGTAAGACATAAAGCAAATTGATGACAATTATTTTTGCAACAGTAATGTCCTTATGAGGAATCAAATTAGTTCATGAACAAAATCAGGCAAAGTTGATTATAGATGAAATTGAGTCATGACACCATCTGTTATTTACTTATGAAACATAAATGCCATTTTTTAAAAAATTTCATTGTGAGCTTTTCTGATAGAGAATGTTTTTTATCAGATTATCCCTAGCGGAATAATACACATAGTAAATTCTAAACTTTTTTAACACTTAATCCACAGGTTATATTCGAAAAATACTGTACTTTATATGGAACACTTATAAATTACTATACAAAACATTGTGGTTATATATTATAGGATTTTAAGTAGAATAAAAGTTTTATCAAACTTAAAATGCTGCATTTTTCTTCTAAAAACAATTAAAATTTATAAAGGCATGTAAACTTCAAAGTAACTATAACAAAATAAATGTATTTATTTAAAATTATGTGTATGGAAAATGTAATCATTTATTTATTATTAGTTCATTGAATTTGAAAACTAGGTTTTAAGTATTGTAACCAATTTTTGATGTATAGCAGAAAAACGTCTGGAACACTTACTAAAAGAATGGATTTACAATCAACATTAAAAATAAATAATTATGATATTTATTATTTGGTGAAGAGTGTTTTTAATGATATATTTAAATTAGATAAATCAACTTTAGAAATCAGAAATAAATATTTGATATATCTAAAAAATGAGGTTACTCTTGAGAATGTTATTCAGTCTGATTAATTGTAAATATGTCTTTGAAGTCTGCAGATAAGTTAAGTATTAGTTAATAGCTTTTTAAATAATTACATTAAAGAATAATAAAATACAGCCATTAAAAGTATAGTTAAAAATATTATCTGTTTTTGATGAAAGTGGAATATCAACAATTAAATGAAATTTATTTATGAAATTTTAATAGAAATAAACATATAATAAACCTACTTCAGAATTTTTTATCTATTTATTTTCTTAATTGTGCTGTGATCATGTATCCCTGTTTTCTTTTTGTATACTTACAGTTAAGAAATAGTTTTTGTGTGTGTGTGCGTGTGTTATCTAATTATTTCTTTTGATTTTGAAATCCAATTTCTTGTTGATATATTACCAAATACCAAAATATAATTTTCTACCTATAGATATTTTGTTACATTTTTTACTTTCAACAATGCTAATTTTAAGAAATAAGTCAAAAATTTTAAAACACTTACTTGATACAGATAAATGGTTTGTTAAACCGCACTATATACTCTGGAAAATGCATTACTTCATTAAACTATTAATTTATTACGGTTTTCCATTTTCATACTTATAAATATTTTGTTACCTTTTTTACTTTCAACAAATGCTAAAATTGAGAAGTATGTAAAAAAAATTTTCAAAACTTACATGATACAGATTAATAGTTTGTTAAAAAGGACTACACTCAGTGTAGAAAATAATCAAAAATATATTTTCCATTTAATTATTAATTTATTTCATTTTTACAATGAGATAAATTTTTCATATAAATTTATTTTTAGCAATAATAGCTTAGTAGAAAGACATGAAATTATTAAAGTTTTAATTTATTATTTGCATTAAATTTTTTCCCAATATCAGTATCATATGATTTCATTTTTAAATATTTAAAATGAGAAAAAAATTTGTTTTTAAACTATCAGATTTTTTAATAAAAAAAAATTAGTACAAAATAAAAAATTTTTGTGTAAAAATATTTATAAAATGCACTAATATTATCACTTAGATTTACAGTTATAAATAGATCTGCGAATAGAAAACATTAAAAATATTCAATTTCTAGAAACATACATAAACAAAAATTAAGAATGAAGAATGCAACTAGCATTTAATTTTTAATAAAGCACACAATGAAAATGAAAATTACATCAACAGAATCTTAAAATCAAAAGGAAATTTTATTCAGCTTTATTTCCTTACATTCATGACAGAAATGAATAAAAACAATTATCTTTTGATTTTAATATAGAAGAAATGAAAAACAGTTTTCTACTTTATATCAATATCCTAAAAAATTTTAGTAAGTTTAATTTTATCCTTATAATAAAACTGCTTAAAAATATAATTTTACAATATTAGTTTAAGCAAAGCACTCTTTCACGTAAATACTAAATTTGTTAAACCTAATTTGCTTGTAACTATGAATAATTTTTTTGAGAATTTAAGCTAATTTGTCTATGAGTAACAGTTTAAAATATATTTTGAACAATTACAACCATGCTAAGAGTTGAAACCCATGAATTATTGAGTGGAATGATTGAGTGCTAACTTAATAAACTTAATCAGCACAAAATCCACTTGATGGTCTTGTTCATTGAGTATTCAAACATCTAAATCAAAAGATGTATACATTATATTTAACGAGTTTCATGTGCAATATTTTTTTAATATTTAAAACTAAACTACTTGCAACTAATTTAAGTTTCAGCTTTCCTAGAAACTTCAGTTGAAAAATTAGTTAAATTTTTTAACCTTCTAAATAAATGAGTAATAATTTTCAAAGACAAGGAAATAGTCTTTATTCAATTTCAAGATATAAAAGACATTAGCTTCAAAAATTAGTAAACAATATAAAGTTGGAATAAATATAAAGTTGAAATATCAATCGTTAATCAAAATAATATAAGGAAACAATTATTTCATTTGCTAAAAACAATCTTGAATTATTAATTCATTTTATATATAGTAAAAAACATCTGTAATTTAACTTTTAAATAATTTGATATTGAAAAATATCTTAAATATTAAAATTGTTGAAAAAAATTAATTTTTTTAAAGTTTGCTAAAATCCTAATAATGATTGATAGTAATCTTGTTGAACCTAAAGTGATTGAATCTTCACTTTGCAAAACTGTAAAAGAAATTTAAGGAGAAAAATATTTTGACTTATTGGGCACAAATCTAATGGCTCTTAATTAAGAAAATTACTTTGTAGTGATGAGTAATTTTTATGCGATCATTCTAATTCTTATAATCTAGTAATTTATATCCCATCCTTAATGTTTACAATTGGCAACCTTAAAAAGGAAAATTTAAGTTTTACCTAAAAAATCTATGACATAAAAAAAATTTCAATTTCGTTCAGGCATTTTTTAAAAATAAACATTGTAAATATTTTTTTATCATCTATAACAATTTTTAATTACAATACAACTGCATTTAAAGTCTTCTTAATGTTTTCTTCCTCTTTATACATTCTCATATCATATTATTTACACTTAAGGTACCCGTACACATTGAAAACGTTGATTTCGATCAAAAATGATAAATTTATTTTATTCTTTAGGTAAATAAGGTATTTAAATAGCTTTCCAAAACAGGTTTGTTTTTGTCTCTACGTTAATTAAATTCCAAGATATGTAAGATTTCGTAAAGATTAGGAAACCAAAAGATGACATTTAAAGCACTGGAAGTGGGCGTTTAAATTGCCAGAATAATGTTAAAAATTAGTTTAAACAGTGTTTTATTTTCAAATATAAATTTAGTAAGCTTTTAAAAGATGCATAAAATAATTACTTTTCTGGAAAGCAATCAACAAATTAAATAAAAATATTAATTAGCAAATATGAGAATTTCTTATAAAGACACAATACTTTAATCCTTAAATGTGATTTTCTCGGAACAGGTTGATGTTGTTACTTACGGCCAAAAGGAATCCAATCCATCAATATCTGGCCACTCGCAAACAAACACAAATACACATATATATGATAAAAATTCTAAAATCTAAAAGTCAAAGTCTAAAAAGCTAGGGGGGGGGAAGTATGAAAGTGTTCAGGACTTGCGATCCAATAAAGCTTGCAAACATCACCGCTTTTCTGAAATGCAGGGTCAAGTCCCTGACAGAGGAGGAGGTGGTCTCTATTCATATTGTCTGTCTTGCAGATAAGGCAAAGACTACTAGTCAAGATGCCGATTTTCTTCAAGTGTTCAGCTAGACAGTCGTGGCCAGTGTTCAATCAAAAATTGGCCACAGCCTCTTTATGTGGTCTGTGACTGAATTTTTTCAGGCATTTTTAATATTTTCCCATTGTTTGTCTCTGCATTTATAGGACAGATCCTTGTTATAGTCTGTCCTACTAGAGTATTGTACCTACTTCAATATTATACATCTCTGAATCAAGTATAATATTGAAGTAGGTACAATATTCCAGAAGGCAAGAGGACTCAAAAGTCATCACTAGAGCAAATGTCAGAAAGAGGGGGGCAACAAAAGAGATCTTACAATATATATAAATGCTGTAATGCTGCAATGTCTAAGTGTAAATAGGCATACACAATGAAATAAATTTTATGTGAAAATCTTTATTTATCAATTTACCCTTTGTATATGTTATTTTCCTTTACCATTGATAATTTATTACTGTTTTTGTGTTGAATTTATAATACATGGTGTCTTTAGGAATGTAAGTCTCTTATAGTATATTAACTTATATCCAGAACACTTTTTATTTTGAAAAATATTATGAAAAATTCATATTTAATTGGACTCATCAATGTTAACTTATAAATCAGCTGCTATTGATGCTAATGGTATATAATAACATCAGTCTATTTGTAATAAGTTCATAATGTTGATATTTTTTAAAAGAACTTTAAGTACTTGTAGAAAGTAAAAATGATGTGAATAATGTTTCTTCATTTTGATTGTAGCCTTACAAGCTACATTTGTTAGAAAATGGACCTTCTTCAGATGTAAGTGTAAACAAAGAAGATGCTTTAAAATATTACAGAGATATGATGGTGATTCGAAGAATGGAGACTGCAGCTAATAGTTTATACAAGGAAAAAATTATTCGAGGTTTCTGTCATTTATATTCTGGACAAGTATGCATTATTTTTTAAAAAGGTTTTGTTGCATTTTATTTAAATGTTTAATTTTGTTGTTTTTGTTGTTCCATTTAGTATTGTGTGCAGTACATCTTAATTTATTTTTAGGAATTCTGATATTGAATAAATGCATACTATTTGATAATTTTGATATACATAAATTACTAAAATTATTTAGAATTATTTAATAAATAAAATTATTAACTTGCTAGTTATGCATTTATGTAACTTGCTAGCTATGTTAGTCATGTTGATTAAATAATAAGTATTTTTATTATTTAACTTGTTAGTTATATTATTTAACTGCCCACTTGTATGTTTTTTGGATTAATTGTGAGGTCTTGCAGCAGAGTGGTAAAGTTGCATGAATTGTTAACTCATGCAATTTAATAAGTATCAATTTAATAGTATTTTATCAAGTTAATAAGTAAACTTAATTAGTACACTCTAAAGCTAACTATGCTTAGTATATTTATAATATATGATAGAAGAAATTGTTTCTCTGAATTATATTTGCACAAATTTCTAAAAGGATTTTTGATCTTACCTGTCTTACCAATTATTGCTGAACAATTTCTTTTATGCACATGTTTTATAAATTTGTTATGTCATTAAGATGCTCTTATGAAGTTATTTATATTAATTTTATACATCAGAAATTTTCCTTGTAAGTGAATTTGTTTAGACAAAAATAAACATTTTTCAGTTATTACTCTATCTTTAATTTGTTTTGCACAGGAAATTATAGAAAAACTAAAACTATTAGTATAGTTCCTAAATGTTTTTCTAATATATTTTGCTTTCTTGTTTAAAAGTTCTCTGACTGACAATTATTTATATGAACCCAATCACTGTATACCAACTCAGTCATTGTAGAACAAAATGTAGATGGGTGTTTCATTTTTTTCTGCATTTACATCTGTGTAGGTAGAGGTATTGTGGAGTTTTCCTGAGTTTCTTCTGTTAGACGCTGAATATGTTTAAAAAATCTTTCAAAGTCGTTCTTTAGCAGATATTAAAATTTGTTGTACAACAGCTTTTAACATTTATTGTTAATGTACTTGTGCCAAAAAATGGTATTAAATTATTGAACAAAATATGAATCTATAAAATTATTGGAAAGAAAACTATTGATTGATCAGTATGGAGCTTCAATCAGCAATATCAAAGGATCCTTTTGGATTAGGCATTTATTTTTGAAATTACAATACGAGAAAAATGTCTCCCTTTTATATTTGTTATAAGAACAATTTATTTAAATTAATTATTATTAAGCATATTGATCTAATATTAACTTTTGAAATTTGTTCATTTAATAGTCAAAATTAAATCTTTGATGTGAAATGCCTTAAGAAGCCAAAACAAACAGGATACTTGTTATTTCTAAGAATAAATAGTAAATGTAGTAGTTAATTTCAATCTTTAGAATGAATGTTTCCATTAAATCGATCAGGTTTATTAATTATGAAATCTACTTATTATGATTATTAAATATATTTATTGAAAAAAGTATTTAAGTGGATGAAAAACAATTCTTTCGTTATGGATTTGAAATAGGTAAGTTTTTATTTCAAATTTAGGCATTATGTTTAATAAATATCTCATGTATTTTTTATGTCATTTAAATTTATTAAAATCAAATAAAATACATCAAAATTGTTACCATTCAGTGATTTTCATGAAATTATGTTTCATTTGATCATTAATATATTATTTCTTTGAAATTGATATTACTTTTTTTTCATTTTACTTCTACAAAAATATTCTTGTTGTAAATATTCTTATTATTGTAAATATTCTAAATATTGCTATTTAGTAATAATGTTCTAGTGCTTTGAAGATTTTTATTTGTTAATTTTAAAACTAAATTGAATGAAAGATAAATCTTGCAATAACTTTTCAATAAGTTTGTTAAATTGAACTAAGTTAGATATGCTTTCAAAGCTTAGATAAAACTGTGAAGAAGGTCTTGAATTTCATATGTTCATGCACATGAAATTCAAGACCTTCTTCTTAGATTCATTCTGTTATTTCAGAAAATGCCCATAGAAAAACATTTGCCAATTTTATCATGGAATTTCAGAAAATGTTTGCATAAAAAATGCTCTTTGAACTTTCATATTTGATTATATTTGAAAAAAGTTTTTTTAGGTCTTTTAATATAAGTTTTATAGTCTTTTAATATATGTTGTTACTTACTTTGTACAATGTTGGTGTAAGATAGTCTACACTAGGTCCAAAAAAACCCCAACACACAAGTTCTGCATAGTAAGGAGATTAATATTTTATATTAAAATAAACATCACCAACACAATATTATCTCCTTCAAACAATTTTATTCAATTTCCTTTTCCTTTACTAGTGCAGACATTCTAAAATTTCCAATTGTGTACTACTGGCATAGCACACTCTTCACTCCTGATACTTCTTACTAGGATTACAAGAATTTCCTTCGCGCGATGGCACCAAACTCTGGGATTTACCACAGAGTATCCCCCAGTGACCGAGGGCATTTAGCCCAATGAATATAATTTCATATTATACATAGAAATGGCATGTTTTATAGGTTACTTAAAGAAAAAATAACTAAAAATCAGTAATAGGGCTGTATATCATGCTTTAAAAATTAAACTTTTGGGCAGATTATCAAGTCCACAAATTTAAGGTTTATATGTGGTCAGTACTAGTTCCAGAAATATACTTATAGAGATACCAAAGGCACTTAGGAGAATTTTGACTGTATAATTAAAAGAATATAAATGTGATATATAATGAAATTGAAAACCGAGACTGTTACCATTCATCTTTAAGCTAACATTCTTTAAGCGAACATGCAACTTCAATATAAATTCAGATGGATACTGATAAAACAAAATTTGACTTACAGTGTGTAAAGAAAGTATTTTTTAGTGTTCTTGTTATTTATGATACTTGGACAAACCAAGCGTAAGTGAATGTAACCTTCAAGTTTTATTAACTGTCAAAATTATTTCTTAAAATGATATTTTTATTTATAACAATCAGAAAACAATAGAGGTATTCAGATTGTTATTTTTTGTGGAATATATACTTTTTAAGTAATCTGTTTGAATTAAACAAATTGTTGAACTAATGAAAATTTTATATTGGGCATACTGCATAGATATTTGTACTTCAAAATTAGGAAAGTTTAATATGATTTAAAAATCAATAACAACCTTGTTATGCTGTTACTTATTGTGCTCTAATTCTTAAAATTCCTATACTCTTTTAATTAGGGCTTTCTTTCCTATTGCGTACAAAAATTCCGAAGAACACCCATAACGGAATATGTGAGCTACAAATAATAAAAAAATTTTTAAGCAAATGTTTAAAAAATTTAATAAAAGTGAAAATTAATTAAAAAATTTCTTTTACAAATTAATATGCCTTTACAAATAGAAGATTTTTCCTTCTTTTTGCAGCTTTTTTCCAATCACTTTCTACACAGATATCTCTAAATACATAGAAATATTGTATATGTATTTAAATATTTTACATAGTTCATTTTTTGTTTTCGCACGTTCGTTTGAAGTTTATTGATTAGCAATTGCTTACAACTTTTAAAGTTTGTGATGAAATCTGTGATCACACACCTTTCACACAGTAAATGAAAATAAAATAAAAATTTAATACTTTTGGTCTTATGGTATAAGATGTTTAGAAATTTTAATACTAAAAGGAATAGAGCAGATGTTACACTATTTGAGATTAGCAATCATGTTGTCTGTATTATCCCTTGTTGATAACTGAATCTAAGCAATTATTAGCCGATTTCTTCTGCCCTCTAAACAAACTGGCATGATAATTGCTATATCATGCATATTTTATTGTATAAAATAAATGTTGACAAGTTTTATTCAAAATTAAAAATTAATTGAAAAAATTTGTTTTGCAGGATATTTAACACAAAAAAAACTCATAACTTTTTAGACAATCCTTAATTTTATTCTATCCCAGGCAATATACCTCTAATTATCCTCTCACACTATACTTCTGACCAATTGAATTAAAAAGATTTACCAAATCCTGAATTAAATTTGATTCTGTCAAACTATCATACACATTCTTGTTGTATTATCCCTTTATATGGGAATATAATTTCAGTATCTTTGAATCCTGCTATTATTGACAATATTTTCACACATTATATGCACTTTTTACACATTTTGCAAACCACAGAATATTTTTAAATAAATTAAAACACCATATTGACAGAAATGCTACTGCATTGCTAAAAATTTGCTTTTAAATGCAAGTAATTTCTTCAGAAATTATAGATATTTTTTCGCTACAGCATTTAAAATAGCATTTTTCGAGTTACTTATGTGTTTCAGGGTGCATAGCATATTTGATTAAAATTGATTAGTGTTGAAAATTTCGTATTATAACCTTGATTTAAATCATTAATAGTTTAAGTATAACCTTGTGTTTATTAGACCAAAAATAAAATTCAAGGATTTTAAAATAAAGAAGAGTAGTATAAATTTCTTTTATTTCATTTAGAAATTTATTCTTGTATTATGCAGCTATTTGTGACTATATTCAGTGTTATTTCATGATAACTTATATTTATAAAATTATATTTTACCATTAATCTTAAAATTATCTTTAAAATTTTATATTTCTTATAAAAACTAATAGGTAATCTGAAAGTTTAACCAAAACTGTAATTTTTACAAACTAGATTACTTAAATTTGCTATTTTATCACTTTAATAAGCAACACTTAATAAAAACTTTTTATGTCCCTGTGTACACAGAATGCTTTTGAAAATACGAGAAATCAAATATCAGAAATTATTTTTTGTAAATTAAATCTATTTAAAATGTTTATAATTAAGCTTAATTAAATATTTCAATAGTTTGATTTCAAATATCAGATAAAATGTAATGAAATTCAAAATATCAAATGAAACGTAAAAAATTATGCAGAATATATCATACTTAGGTTCACTGTATAAATTGTTCATTCATAATTTCTCCTGATTGAAATATGATTTACGAATTAATTTCTCACTATAGTGGGAAATAGCTTGTCATTTTACTACATATTAATATTACAAGCATAGATTTTTTCAGTATGTGCTCATATAATTTTAGTATCTAATAAATTATTAAATTGATTTTAATCTCTGAATTATTGAACACTAGTCTTAAGTTGTATATGCTAAAAATAATTATTTATAATAAAAGCAGAAATTGATCTTTTATTAAGGAAGCTTGTGCTGTAGGAATGGAAGCTGCTATCCGTAAAAGTGATGCGGTAATTACTTCGTATCGTGCACATGGTTGGACGTATCTAAGGGGCGTGAGTGTTAAAGGTGTTCTTGCAGAATTAACTGGTAAGAATATATTTAATTTATAATGTAATATTTTCCTAAATTTAATCTATTTCATGTTGCACTTACAGATGCTAAATTGAAATAAGCTTTCTATTTAACATTTACATATAGTGGTGTAAAATAATACAATTAAAAATATAATTTTGAGAAAATTTAAAAAAAATTAAATTAGCTTTAGATGGATAGAAAACAGAATTTCAAGCTAATATTATCATTTATTTCATGTCTTAGAGCATTTTTAAATTCTTCCTATAATAAAGTTAACATAATATTAATGTTACATAATTCAATGTAATATGTTTCTGTTATAGGAACGTTACTATTACCAACATAATTCATGTGTTGTGTATCATTAGAAATGTATTCAACAATTTTTTTATGATTAAGTAGAATTGTAATACTGTGTTCTACCATGAGAATATTTCATTCTAATTTGTATGTGCCCATTTGTTAACATGAAAATAAGATGCATTCTATTTTTGATAGAAGTTAGAAGAAAGGCACTAACTTAGTACTTTTTAGGGAGGGGCCTTGGTGCAACTTTAATATTAGAATAATCTAAAATGTGACTTGAAGGTCAGAAAATTATTTAGCATGATACATTTAATTTTAAAACTTCAAAATATTAACTTGTATTTGTTTTATATTTTAAATTCTATATAAATAGTGGATAAATATTGGAATCATATTTTTTTATAACTTTTTTTTAATTTAACAAAAATTTGCTTTTTAGCATTAAATGTTTGTTTTTTATTTTCATATTTATTTCCAAATTTTTCATTTTTTAATTTTTTTTCATATAAGCAATCATGAAATTGCCAAAATTTTCTGTATACATTCTCTTAAAAAGCAGGATTTTGTATAAAATCTTGCTTTTTAAGTGAAATATTATAGTTAAAACAATAAAGAAATTTTCCATAAGAAACATAACTATTATTCATTTACAATGTCTGTAATATTTTAGGTAGAGAGCCAGGATGTGCCAGAGGCAAAGGGGGTTCTATGCATATGTATAATTATAATTTCTATGGTGGTAATGGTATAGTAGGAGCTCAGGTAGTTATATCATATTTAGATATTAAATACAATTGGAAATTTTATGTTTGTGTAATATGATTATTTTTAGTAAGTTTATATGCATTTTTCAAAGGTTCCACTTGGAGCTGGCATTGGCTTTGCCATGAAGTATTTAGGCAGAGATGATATTTGCTTGGCCTTATATGGAGATGGTGCAGCAAATCAAGGACAAGTGTTTGAAGCATTTAATATTGCAAAGTTATGGGATATACCAGTGATTTTTATTTGTGAAAATAATGGATTTGGCATGGGAACTAGTGTTGATCGGTCTTCAGCCTCCACTGATTATTATACGAGGGGTGATTACATTCCTGGAATATGGGTAAATATATTGGAATATTATTTGTATGGTTATAATTACTTATTATATAATACCAATGAATATTATTTTAATGATAACGAATAAAATGTAAACTAGAGAGTAAAACCTGTCTCCCATTGCTTCTTATATTTATTATGAATTTCTATAAATTCTTACTTAAAAATCTTTAAATTTATGGATTTGCACACATGTTTACATATTTATATATATTGGTTTAATTACTAAATGATATTTATTCTTGGTCTCTGTCACCCAAATACAATTAGAATAATTTCAAGTGTGCAAATTAAATGGTCCTTCATTTAAGTGATTGATCTAAAAATTATTAAAAGAAGTTTTTCTTAGACACATTGCTTAAAGCCTTATTGGAATATAAATTATGATGCATCTTAGATTTATAAATTTTTGTTTTATAAATAAGTCTTTCTGATTTAAAAATACTTTACTCAAAACAGCTTTTTGAGAGCATCGATCTCTAATGATTATTACTATTTCTGAATCAAATCTTTTGCTAAATAACAATGAATTTCAATTTATTTATTATAAAGGTTTAAATTTATTCTATTGGGAAGTGCATGTTATTTTATTATCGAATATTTTTTGTTAAGAAAACTTACTTATGGTTTATAAGAGATATGACTGTTTAATTTGATTTAATTTGCCTTTACTGATTTTCTATTTATCATTCTCACTAATATAATAATAGCTAATTGGGTCTAAACTAATTGGAGACTATTTAAAGAAAATATGCTTTTATGAAGTATTATTCTATGGAATTTTTAATTTACATTCACTTCAAAAAGTTAAGCACAAAGATGTAAAATACAAAAAAATCAACAAATACTGCTTTGATTGACACAAAATTCCGCAGGAAAGAAGCATATATATTTATGCATAAAATAAAATCAATAATTATATACAGAAATGAAAACAATATTAAATTTTTATAAGTTATCAGATAATGACATACTGGAGATTTAAACAGAATTATGGATAAAGTGAAAAGAAACAGCATAAAATGAAAAAAATAAGACATTAATAGGGTATGTGATCCCCCCTCATCTGTATACAAAGTTTACACCTTGTGACCATGCTTTCAATTAGGTGGTCAACCACCGCAGAATTTAGCAATAACCATTCTTGTAGAGCAGTTTGCAACTCAATGAGAGTGACTGGAGGTGGGAAGCGTGGAGATAGAGCACGGCTGCGAGCATACCAAGAATTTTCAATCGGATTAAGGTAGGGCGAAAATGCTGGCCACGCCATTTGCGCAATCCTTTCACTCTCCAGGTAGTCATCGACAATGTCAACTCTATGGCGACCTGCATTATCGTCAAAATTATTATCAAAAGTAGGGCCAACTGCTGCAGCATACAATCTCACAATGGGTTCTAGGACTTCAATTCAATACCAGACAGTTGTCACAGAACCCTGTGTAGAGGTCGCTCTGTGATTCCACTTGATTAAAATCGCAATATATTGATCTTCCGCTGGATTTGTAACCCTTGGGTGACCGGCTACAGCTCTTCGGACAAATGTCTGTGTAGTTTGGAATTGTTTCCATGAACGTTAAATGCCAAAGAAAAGAGCAACATCTGTGATCGACTTTCCTGTTTCAATGCACCCCACAGCACACCAACGCTCAGAATCTTCCATTCGTCTTCTGAAAGTCACAGAAACATGTATGTCTTGAAAACAAATTGTACGAAGGTTTTGAACACCTTCTATCAGCACTTGCAATCAACTTCTGTAACCTTTCATAAAGCTGGTATCTTATAAGACTGCCCTTTTTGCATATTTCTTGACATGAAAGCGTGATTGGCTGTTACCTAACATATTTGCATACTTCCATTTACCTCTGCAGCAATTTGCATCCTCTTCAATTCTGATTGGCTGGCTTTCAGAAATTAGCATTTTCCTCTGTGTGCTTAATTTTTGGAAGTGAGTGTAGTTTATACATTTTTTATATTTCTTCTGAAATTACAGAGAATAGTTCTGTTTGATTACATTATAGTCAAACATTGCGTTTTTAATTGCAATTTTTTTCTTTCTTGATTGTACTGATTTTTGTTTTAAGTTTCACTAATTTTGATTTTTAATGAAAGTAAGATTATTAATTATGTTGGGAAAATTTTATGGAGCATTTTAAAATTTTTATTGCAATATTGTTATTGTAATTTTTGAAAGGGAATATTGTTAAATTAATGACCATTTTAAATTTGATTTTATGCATTTCTGAACTGTAATATAGAACTCTAAATTTTTCCTAAACTTTTTCATTATTATTTGTATTTATTAGATAATGCCACTTGACTGGAAATAAATTTTTCTGGCAGAAAAGTTATTTATTAAAACGTTTATTTTTTAAATTTATTTATGAATCCCTTATTTATTCATGATTTGCATGATTTATTGCTAGTAAAAATCAAATGTAATTTTTGTTAGGACCAAATGTACAATTGAAGAATTTAAAGATGGAATCATTGGAAGTTTTTATTTTATTTTATTTTTTATTTATTTATTTTTTACTTTCTTGGAAAATTTTTGATCTTGCTACAGCTATTATGTAGGTCTATTTTCAGTTTTTCGTTTATACATTAGCGTGTTTTGAGAAACAGGAAACAACTTATATCCAATAAAAAATTTAGTAAATTAGAAAAATTTGTTGGAAATGAAAGAATTTAAATGTTATAAAATGATAATCATTCATAAAATAATTTTCTAGTTGAATCTGTCTGTAAAATCATTTGTGCTTTTAACCTTTTATTGTTTAATTTCAAGCTGTTCTTTAAAAGTTTTTAATAAATTTTGTATTTTCAAATTATGAAAGAGAGTTATGAAATTCTCAATATTTAATGAGGATTAATCCTTAAATGTTAACTACCTTTGCTTATTAAATTTCTAATGTTAACATTTCAACTTGAAAAGTGTTTACATTTTTACCCTGTACTTTCATAATAGTGAGTACATTTATTTTAATGTAGGTAGATGGAATGGATGTTTTAGCTGTAAGAGAAGCCACAAGATTTGCTGCAGAAATTTGTAGAGCTGGTAAAGGGCCTCTTGTGATGGAGGTTGCAACTTATCGTTACCATGGTCACAGTATGAGTGATCCAGGAACAAGGTTATTTGAATTACAATTTGCTAATGGATATCTATTGCTTCTATTTCTTATAATTCTAACTAAAATTAATGAACTGGAAAAAAATTTTTAATGCTATGCATGCAGACAGCAGGATAACATTTGTAATTTTTAATGTAATTTTTCTGGTTATATGTTAGTTTTTTCAAAATTCCAAATAAAGAGTAAAAGTTCTTTGTTAAATTTAAATTTTAGTATTATATTTAAATTTTAAAATTAATTATATATAAGGTCTCTTTTGATTTTGAAATTTATTCTTTAGACATGATTCAGTTATATAATAGAAAAATTTCTATATTTAACTTTTATGTGCTAAAATTTGTATCGATTAAAGGAAAAGACTAGAGGAACATTTTAATAGACATAAATACTTAGTTAATTATATTTATTTTTTTATCCTATGCCAGACCTTGGCATGATTGCCATTAGTCTGAGGCATGCACAGCCCAATAAAATTCTGACAGATAAACAAAGATTTAGTTAATTATAATAGAAATCTTTATTGAACTTTAAAATCTTGAATTTTTTTCTGAACACTTAAAGATGTTGAAAGATAATTTAGTTATAAGACAATTAAAATCCTAAGTTAAACATGTGAAAAAGCAAATTTGCATTTTGTATCTAATTATTTATATTCTTATAATCTTAAAAGCTAAGATCTGAAATTGTATAATAGGATATAAAATCTTATAAAATTTTAATCAGTATTTGTAGTTTTGTAAGAAAGCTCGTATTTGGTATCTAAATTTTTTGAATGACATCATTTGTTTTTATGAAACTTCGATGACTTATTGGGAAAAGCTTTCTGATTAACAGAAGATAGTGCATTCTATATTCAATCGAACCAAAGATCTGTTGTATTATTAATGCTGGTTGAAGCTCATTGCATATGGATATGAAACATCATTATGTTCTGTATCCATAGGGTTAAACTTAACATAAGTTAAGAACTGCTGTTCAAATTTTACTTATTATTTTTAACAAGTAATATTTTTTTAAAAAAAGCTGTATTCATTTAAACAAAAAAATGTTTGAATTCTTTTTCATAACTATCTCTTTAATTTTTCACTCTTTTATTTATAATTTGATAAAATGTGAAGATTTTCCACTTCAAATATATATGAACAAAACTAGGTTTTCAGGTTGATAATTTAAGCTTTTTTGATACTTCTATAAATAAACAATTAAATGTAAACTAAGAAAAACTTTTAGTAGTTTTTTTATACTATATATGCACAATTTGATCATTCAAAAAGAAAACTTTATCATTGAAAAGGCCTTAAAGTCTTGAATATTTTTATGTTTTACTTTTGATTTCCATACAAAATAAATTATAGAAAATGGCCTTTTTTGAAACTTAAGAAACAGAGGTCAGAGAAATATTTATCATATGAAAGATGAAAATACTTAAAGAAATATATTGAATAAATTCAATGTTAATTTTTTAACTAATCATAATAGCTTTGCAAAAGGAAGTTGTAAATTTCATTAATTTTAATATTTTATGAAAACTGTATGCATAAATGAAATGCGTTTTTATTTAATTGCAAATTAATTTTAGATTGCTTGTTAATAGTAAGATGCTTAATTAATTTTTTTACAGCTATCGTACTAGAGAAGAAGTTCAGGAAGTTAGACAAACTCGTGATCCAATTACTTCATTTAGGGAGAAAATTATAAATGCCAATTTAGTTGAAGCGGATGAACTAAAAGTAAAATATTTTAAAACTGTTTCATTTTTGCATTTTGCATCAGTATTTTATTCATGCCCTAATTTAATTAAAAATATTTTATAGACTCTTATAGATTATTCTAATTTTTTTTGGGGGGATGGTATAAATTTTTACATTAAAAGAAGGAAATAAGTTAACTTTATTTTCTTCTAGTGTAAGTGTATGAAAATTATTAAAATAAAATAATTTTATTTATGACAATGATTATTATCAGTTTATTTATGAATAGCTAAAAATCTTGATTTAATATTTATTAATTCTATTAATAGTAATGGAATATTTGTAAGAATTAATTTTATATAATTTATTTCTCTTGTGTTTTTATTTACTTACCCAAGAGAAATATATTTTATGTTACATATTTTAAAATTATGTTTAGAATCATATCTAAATCAATTGATTATTTAAGATGTACATAACTTGACAATTTATTACTTCCTTTTAACATATTAGATAGATATTCTTTCATAAAGTAATCAATAATAAATATCATTATAGTTGTTTACTTTATGCTAAAGCTTAAATATGGCATTAAATTTTGAAATGGGAAATTTTTCAAGGTATTTCTTATTGAAGTAAAATATTATTGCATAATAATATTTCATCTTCTATATTGATTAGTTGAGAAAATAGCAAAGTAATTTTAATCGAAATACTTTGCTATTTCAACTTCTAGAAATTTCTAATAAAGTTGCATCAAAAGTTTTAAATGTTTCTTTGTATTTACACTATTTCCTATGATACTTCTTTGTATTGAATTGGTTTGTATAAATATTACTTCAACATTTTCTGAAACTTAGAATAATAAAAATAATAATGTTGCTGTTTCAGAAAATTGATCAAGAAGTACGTAAAGAAGTAGAAGAAGCAGTGACTGTTGCTAAAACTGCAAATGAAATTCCAACAGAGGAACTATATGCTGATATTTATGTTGAACCCATTTATACTAAAATTCGTGGTGTCACACCTTTTACTGAACATACTCATAAGAGATTAGCAACACCTCAAAATTTATAAAAGTTTATATATTTTATCATACAAAATAATACAATGACATCTGAATGTTATTTCATGATTTATAGATATCAGATTTTTTCATCTTATGCATTTGACGCTCTATAACCCAAATGACTAAAAGAGAAACTGGTTATAACTAATCTCAATTTCAAAAAATTTAAAAATTGATTGAGATTATTTTTTTTTCAAAAATATTTACTTCAAATTTAATGGCATATATTATAAATAAGTTTCTTATTAAAGCTTGTTTATTTTTACCGATTTGAAAATATTTTCTTAATATCATTCAATCTATTCTAAATAGTTCTTAAAATAAGTTATGGAATGTATACACATTATAAAATATTAACTATAAAATTTTTTAATTTATTATTAAAATGTTTATAAAAATATATTTAAATTGTCTACTACCTTTCCAATATGATATATGTTAACATAAATGTTTCTTCAAATATATATGCCGACCTGGCAGCCAAATGGTCGGCTCTTATCTTCAGTTCAACAATTGTAGCAGTTCGGAATTCATTTTAAACCACAGGTCCCAGTCTAATTAGCCTTCATGTACAAAAAAATAACCATTGAGTAATATACAAACCAAAATTCAAATATTTATACATGTTAAGTACATTATTATCTATAGCACTAAAAATTCTGACAGAATGTAAGCTACCATGATTTTAATTTTCTGATTATTCTTTGATTTTTTTCATTGTAAATAATATTTTTCAAATACTTCATCTTCCTTCAAAGGAAAATTTGGTTTTGTTTTGTTAGGATGTGAACAAAAATTTATAAATTTCTAAAATTATGCTTTTGTTCATGATGAAAAAAGCAGTTATATATATTAAATTTATTTCTTTGAACTTTAGAATTGTTTTTGTTTTCATGTAAACCAGTTATGTGTGTTTGAATATTTTCTAATGCTAATATTATTTACTTGAATTCCAAAAAATGTGCAACAAATTCATTTAGTACATATGCAATATATAGTGAACTACCATTATTAAACAATAATTGTGCACTTATTTTTTACAAAATCATTAATTTAAAATTTTGTTATAAAACTTGTCTTTTAAAAAATCATTGTTTGAGGTTTTTTCATGTTTAAATTTCTTTGTCTGTGTTAATTTTCTTATATATTTTTAAGTTTGTGCTTGTAAGTATAATTAATTATACAACATTCAATCATAAGGTTAAACTCACCCTTGTTTTAGCAATATTAAATTGTTCTTAAACTTAATGTAAATCTAGTTTGTAATATAAAATGTGTGTTTGTTATTTATTTTTCTTTATTTAAGTGTATAAATACATTCATAAAATTGCTTTTTTGTTTAATTTACTTGATTTTGGAGCAGACAAGATTATTGTGAAAACAATAATAATTATAAATCATAATCACAAAATCAGTAATATGTAATCAAATTTTCCATTTATAACAAAATTACTTCAATATTCTAATAGTAAAAAACATTTCACTTTAAACATGAAATTCATGGAAGACTGCATTTATTCAGTAAAGTTTTCCATTTCTTAGTGACATTTAATTTACTTGTTTTAGTTCTTAAATTATGATTAAAATATCTTTGATTCTAATAAATATTTAGTGAAAAATTAAATTACAGGTTGTACAATAGTAATAACAAAAGAATAAATGCTATCTTCTCTATATTGGAGTGGTTCAGATTTTTAAAAAATTCCTTCTATATATTCATTTACCAAACATAATAAAAAAGAAAAATATCAGTGCAAACAAAATTACTCACAATGTGATGATCATTAAAATAATTATGTTAGAACAAGGGTTTACCATGCAGAGCATAAATATAAAAAACGCATTACAGCTGTAAAAACACTAAAAACATTTGGGAGCTTTAATTCTTTAGAATAGAGAATAGGATAAAAATTAAATAATCAGGATTAGAATTCACTTCCCAACCAGGAAAACTCTCTTTGAGTAATAAGCTGTCGCCTTTCATAAAAATGCTTATAGTATATTGGCAAAAGAGGGAACTGCCATTCCATTGAAGACCTGTTTACTCGTTCCTAGTTTCTCGTCCGAATTTGCAATGTGACGTCATCAAGACCGAGAAACGAGTTTCTCGTCCGATCGATCCGAGAGTGGTGTTTACTCGTTCCGATTTCTCTGATTCGATATTTTAACGTTTTTCGTAGTTTCACTTTTAGTTTTCATTTGTTGCTGTTTTATTTCGTTTCCTTTGTTACTGTTCAATTTATTTAATATCTATTTTTATTATGAATGAGGAATTAAAAATCGTAACAATAATGACGGTAGTGACTGCTGCTTCATTATTATCGAAAAGGAAAAATAAAAGTAATAATAGATCAGTGTGGACTGAACCTTGGCTGTCAAATTGGCCATCGTTTGGTGCTTACCACTGCCTTTTAAAGTAATTTAATTTTTCCTTTCTTGTACATGGAGTATCTACTTTAATAAATATCAGAGAAGATTAAAAATCTTGAAACTAAAACTTGCATTAATTAAAATATTAATATTTATAACATTTTCAGTACATTTATAAAATGTTTCAATTCCTTCACAGTTGTATTTTTATACAAAATAAAATCAAATGTATACTATAAAAGCTTAAATAAAAATACACAATATATTATAATTTGCCCACTTATTATTAAAGCATTTATATTGATAAGTTTTCAATATTATGGAAAATGATATAATGTAAGAAAGTAACTCATGAAATTATGGGAAGAATACATTAAGAATTTTGATTTTGCTGTTAATTAAAATATCTAGCTGATTATACAAAATCTAGATTTTTAACATCTTAAAAGAAATTACTTGTGTTATAACAGTGAGGAAACTACTTGATATAAGACTGGTCTTATAAGAGATTTTAGAAACTATTTTCAGCTAATAGAAAATTAATTTGCTTATATGAAAAGGATTAATAATTTGTCACAAAAATACTAGTCAATTTTTACAAAGATATAAAAAAATATTTCAGTAAGGTCATTTGAATCATAATAATGTATGTATTACTGAATTAAGCAATATTTTTCTCCATTAAATTAAATTGGACAAAAAAGTTATGCCTTTATATCAAACTTAATTAAATAATAATATTCTGTTAACAAAATTGATAAAGCCAATAAGTTGTTCTTAATGTATTTAGATTTTTCAATTATATCTGCATAGAACGATTGCTGTTTATAAAAAAAATTTTGATTAGAATTAGTGAAAATTTTTATTAGAGACTTTTCGATACTTTTTAATATTTAATTATTCTAATAAACATAATTTATTAGTTTAAGAAAGAAACAGAAAAATCATAGAAATGACAATTTGCAAACAAAAGATTTTCATTAGTTTTCAAATTATAACTTATCTTGAGAGTTCTTGTTAATGCTTTGATAAAAACTATTTTAAATATTTTTTTTTATCAAATCATTAAAATAATGTGATTCATTATATTCATTTTTATTTATTTTCATTCAATTTCATTATCATATTGACATAACATATTTCCATTGTTTAAAAGCTTTAAGAACATTCAAGTTATTTACATCATTTTGAATTCCTTAAAATGTATAGGAGTAGATCAGTTAATTAAATCATCTCATCAGAAGAAGCAGATTCATTACAATAATTTAAATCTTATTTATTAATTTTTTAATAGAAGAAAATATTTTTAAATAATTCTTAAAATAGTTGACTTTGCAATATCAAATTAATTATATTTAAGTATCAATATAGCATGAGCAATGAATTTTTAAATCAACTAATGTTTTACAAAATAAAAAATAACTTACCAGTGCCACTTGGCTGTTATTGAAGCACTTTCTTTTGTTCACTTAAGAATTGGCTTAAATTATTTATTTTTTTAAAATTTCGTCTGATGATATATTTAATACAGCAGACAGCTCTACGTGTCCTTTGTTTCTGAAATTCTTGTTGTGATAATCAACAGAATTTACATTCCATAGATATGGCCGCCCTGTGTGTTTTTCAATTAGAATTTCGATTTGTTCTTTTGCCCAAATCATTTTGTCACTGTCCTACAAAGAAAACAACTGTTTGACAAAGAAATACTTCGGGTTGAAAAATTCGATTTTCGTGTTCTTCGATGATGTCACTCTTCCATAAAGCTCATTGGGTGTGGACAAAAATCTCTGATGGAAAAGTAGAACATATTTTACTTTTTTCCGAGATCGGAGCTCGACATCCGAGAACGTGTTTACACACTCCAATTTCGCGATGGCAACGGGTTCCGAGAAGTTCGGACGTGAAACTCGGAACGTGTAAACAGGCCTTAATTGAGGGGTTCTTGAGCAGCACTCATTAAGCAAGGCCTCAATAAACACCAGAACACCCCTGGTCCTGGTACATGGATTGGCTTCGTCGGTGACAGGAAAAACCAAACTGCTTTGGCTGGACATTTAAAAACCCTTCCACTTTCCAATGGCCCCGAGTTTGCAACAAATGCTACATTGAAGAGGGCAGCCCCAAGCATCTCTTAAATGGTCTGCTTCGTGAGGGTCTCCTGAAGGAGCCCAGTTTGGCTGTGTTGTAATTATAAGTCTATAGATGGCGCACAATACGAATATCTTTGTTTACATCAGAATAAGATTCTGCGCCGAGCGATGCAAACATTTTTTGTTCCATGTCTCTTCCTTTCTTTGTCTAGTCCTGTATTTAGTAAAGAAATTAAAAACCTGCTCAAGGTAAGCTTATTTGAATTTGTTATTTTTAAGATGATTTGATAAACATGATTAGCGATAAGAGAGTTATTAGAAAAATGTTACATGGTCCCGTAACCCGGGAATCAGTTATTAGGATTTAATTTAAATAAGTAACAGAATACAGCAGTATTTGATTTCATTATTTGTTTTTGGCTTGCATGAGAATATATTTATTTATTTTATTGCTTGCACACAATGTATTTGAAATTAAATATGTCAGTCGAATCAAACGAAACAGCGGTTGCTTTGAATCTTGATAAATTGAAAAGAAAACGCTCAACAATTAGGGGTTTATTAACAAGAATATTAAATAAGGTTAAGGAGCAGCTCGAATTAGAAATTATTGATAAAGCAACTACGAACGAACTTTTACAACAATTATGCGAAAAAAATCAGAGCTAATTTATGAATTAGATATGCAAATTTAAAATTATATCAATGATTTAAATCAGCTAGAAGCAGAAGTACTTTCGAGTCAGGATATTATAGAAAAAAATAATTGCTGCTAAATCAAAAATAAATACTTATTTGAAATGATAACCAAAATTATTACAAGTAGCTAATGTACCCGTAACATCGAAAAACGAAATTAATGTAAAACTACCAAAATTTACTATAAAACCATTTTATGGTAAATACGAAAATTGGCAAGAATTTTGGAATCAGTTTGAAGGATCGATACATGAAAATAAGAATTTGTCAAATACGGATAAATTTAGCTACTTAAAGTTATTTTTAAAAGGTGATGCTTTGATTTCAATTTAGGGTTTGAATTTAACAGAAGATAATTATTATACTACTGTAGAGTTACTAAAGAAAAGATATGGGCAAAAAGATATCACTGTTAGAACTCATATAAAAGTATTATTAAATATGCGTCCTGTAAAATCATCTGGCCAGTTAAAAGAATTGCGCCAGTTATGCGACAAGAGTTATGTTGAAGTTCGCTCATTTGAAGCCGCTGGAATACAATTAAATAATTAAGGTAGCTTGTTATTTCCTATCTTATATTAAAGTTGTTGCCAGAAAATATAGTTTTGGAATACGATAGATATAGTAAAAATAATGATTGGGATTTCTTTAAACTTTTACAATTTTTAAGAAATGAAATCGAAAACAACTATTTTATTTCGCGATACAAATGAACTGAAAGGCGAGTTGCACTCAAGGGATACCGAAGTATTTCGCAGCAAAAGGTTACGATTCCTTTCACCCCACCCAAAAACGCAAACAGCAACATGTGACTGCGCTGGCGTTAAATGTCGGAACGGCCAAAAGGGGGGGGGGAGATCGCGAGTTCTGTCAGAGTTCAAGTGGCTCCCCGGATAAACACAGTAGTAAAGCATGTGTTAAGTCTATTCACGAGAGGAAAAATGCCTTAAAACAGAAGAGGAAATGTTTTAAAAGAAACCACACTCGTATAACTGTTTTTCGAAAATGCCGTGTAATAGTTGTAAGGAGAAACATAATAGTTTTCTACATGAAAATATTAATAAAATTGATGTGAAATCGAGATACTGCTGTCACTTCTGTTTCAGAAGAGGAAAAAATTAATAATATTTACTTGCAAACCGCAACTGTAAATATTGTAGGAAATAATAGAAATAAGATATTTCCAAGTTTGATAGATAATAGTAGTTGCCGATCTTTCATCCTTGAGCGGGTTTCTAAAGAGTTAAATTTAGAAATATTAGGGCAAGAAGAGTTGGAAATTTATACGTTTGGTTCTACTGAACCAATTATAGAAAAAAGAAATGAAGAGAGAATTGAAATAAATTGTCCCTTTATGCGAAAACATTTAGTTATCGAAGCTTTAGAAACACCGAATATTAGCAATGCCCATATAAGTGCACCTGCAAAAGATATAATTATACAGTGTAAGAAAATAAAAATAGCGGATGAAAGCTTCAATGAACGGCATTCACAGCTCTCTTTGTTAATAGGTAGTGATTATTACTGGAAAATTGTGACTGGTGAAGTTATTAGACTGTCAGAACTTTAGTTGCATGTCAAACAATATTCGGCTGGACGATTAATGGTTCAGTTGCTGCATCAAATAGAATGATCACACAGCAGTCTGCGAAGGTTATGAAAGTCGTTGTTCATACGATAGGAAGCAATCCAGGTGTCGAATCTAACATGATATTGCGTAAATTTTGAAAGGTTGAATCAATTGGAATTGAAAACGAAAGTGATAGTACTGATAAGGAAAACGAAATTTTAAACTAGTTTAAAAAATCCGTCTGTTTAAAAGATAACCGTTACCAAGTTAAACTTCCCTTTAATGAAAGTGTGGAAGAGTTAAAAGACAACTATGAAATAGCCTTTACCAGACTAAATAGTTTAGCTTGAAAATTTAAGAAAAATCCAGAATTCTTTAAAAGATATCAAAGAATTATCGATGATTACCTTGAAAGAGGAATAGCGGGAGAAGTTTCTGTTAATCCTGAGAAAATATCATGTTACCTTCCACATCAAATAATATTTAGAGAAGATAAAGTTACAACAAAACTACGCGTGGTATTTGATGCCTCCGCTCATGCCACAAATTCCTTTTCATTAAATGAATACTTAGCTGCTACATTTAAGCATAATGCTGAAAGTTTCAGAAATGATTATCTAGTTATTCAATTGAAAATTGTATGTATGTTAATGATATAATTCATTTAATGAAAATTGAAATCGAAAGACATTAGTTTAAAAATAACACCATTAAGGGGATATCTGATATTCAACTGCATTGCATCAGCGACGTTAGTATTAAAGCTTATGGTGCTGTCGTTTATATTAAGTTTATTAAGAATAATGAAATAAAAACTACACTTGTTTCATCAAAATCTAGAGTTCTTTTGAAAAAGATGATTCTTCCGTGTTTAGAGTTAATGGGTGCTGTAATAGGTTGTAGGTTAACGAAGTATATTTTGCATAAAATTAATTTGGAAATAAGTAACTGTCTTTATTATACTGGTTCCACGATCGCATTTCATTTGGTGGAAGGGGATGCTAAAAGATGGAAACCATTTGTTGGCTACCGAATGATTGAAATTCAAGGCACCCCTGATCCCTCATCATGGAACTATTGTCCGCGGGGAGAAAATCCAGCTGATGCTATAAAAGAAATATTTTTCCATTCAGTTGCATGTAAAACATTTAAGCATCTTAATTTGGGAAATGATGTTGAATTTAGTATTCAAATCAGAAATAATAAAGTAGTTGCTGTTAATGTAGTAAGCTTACTAATTGGAGTCTTTGAAGAAAAAAACTCTGACATTCTAATAGGTGAAGTAACAGGAGATTTGAAAGAAACCAGGTTTCGCTCCAGTGATGCATTGCCAGGAAAAATCCAAATTCATTTAAATAATAAAGTGATCTATTGTCCTTTTGGAAAACATGAACCAAAAGCAGAGTATACAACGCAAGTTAGCAATTGGGTGCAATTCAGTATTGCAATTGACAGAAGAGATAACCTCAAAAGAACAACAAAGATAGAACTTCGTATTAAAGAATATACATTTTCACTTGAGAAAAAGGAACAGGGATATGTATCTTCATTAAAAGAAGCTTTTGGATTTATAACATATGGTTCACGTGGCAATCGAATTTATTTTCAGTTAAGTGAATTATTAAATCCAGAAGTTAGCATTAAAGCTCAAGATGAAGTGGAATTTTCCACTGCTCAGGATCCTGCATCACTTGGAAAATGTTATTCAATTCATATTAAAGTATTACCCCTTGGTACTATAAGTGCTTCATCAATGAATGGATCTTCTAAAGCAGATCAACGATATTCAGATGATTATTTTGTTGGAGTGATTGAAAAAGTAACAGGCACTAGGTGGTCAGAAGATTGCTCACAAAAAGCTAATGAGAAGGTATCAAATGAGGATATTTGTAAAGATAATGGTGGTTAAGGTATAATGTCATTGAATAAAAATGAGGTCAAAGAGAAAGTTTATTACACAGCTCAAGATTGTGAGCATCGATCAAATCCTTGTATTGGTGATAAGGTTGAATTTTCATCAGTTACTCGAGATGATAGATTGCCTGCCAAACATGCTAAAGTTGTTTCTTAAGTTAGAAATGGTTTCCGTTATTCTCACGTGGCTATGTTGCTGCTTTGAAAGATACATTTGGATTTATTGAAACTGAAGATCACGACACAAAGAAATATTTTTCAGTTACAGTGTTATTATGGAAATCCATCATCCTTGGAAGTAAGACAAGAAGTTGAGTATGGATTAACTCAAAAGGAAAATAAAGTGTAGAATGCGTTCGCTAAGTGCCTGCTAGAACTAAACCGAAAGAGGATTTTCAGCCGGAAGTTTTGAATGGAGTTGTTGTAATTTTCGATGTTTTATTCGTAATCAAGAACAGTATTCTGAAAAATACTTTTAGCTTCTCATGCTGAAAACATGAAGAAAATTTAGCAGAATATGAGTTTGGCATGACAAACTTAGATGATAAACTTAAATTTCTTCAGAAAGGGGATGTTACCCAATTGGAAATTGGAGTGACTAAAAAATGGAAGGATCATGAAGTAAATATCAAAGCTATAAGGGCTAGAATTCAAGCTGTGATTGATACAATAAAAGGAAAATTTGGTTTTCTTAACTATCAAGCTGAAGAAGGCAAAAGCTATTCTTTCACATGTCTGAAGTTAAAGGTGATACAAACACACAAGCTGGTGACAAAGTGGAGTTTGTTGTTGTTTATCATCAAAGAAGTGGAAAATACTCTGCTTGCAGTGTGGTATAAATTGGGGATTGACAATCATTGGAAAGACACGACCCTGTACTGTGAAAACTTCCGCCTGGAACTCATTTGAAATGCCCTGTTCAGTTGCTGTATCCAATCGAACCTAATGAAAATTAAACTGTTTAATGCATTTAGTTACATTGTTTAATTTTATATTTTCTTTTCTCTTACAGAATTGTCGTAGAATTGCTGCTGAAATAATGAGTACTTTTGTAGTTACTGTAAGAAGTATATTTATACGGCATTAATTTAAAATAATTAACGAAATCTATTTTAAAGCATGTTATTTTTTTAAGGTTTTTTTTTTTGAAAGATCGTTAATGGTAGATGAAACACAGAATCTGCTGGTGGCTTAATCCCAAAATAATTTTATAATACCGTTATAAAAAACATTCCTGTATTTACAATAAACCTTTGTATTAGAGACTTCTTAACTTTTTCCCGTTTTTAGTATTTTAAAGTTTTCTTGCACAAATTATATAGTTACGAATATATATTTAAAAAAAACCTTATACCTATTTATTTCCCATCAGAATAAGTTAATTTTGGGAAACTTTTAATGAAGGTTCAGTTCAACTTCAGTTCGGAAATTAACATTCATAATACGTAAAAATAATAACTGCTGATTCTAAGCAACGTTAAAAGTAAAGAGAGGTTTTTGATGTCAAAACTTAGTTGAATTCATTAAATATTTTCTATTTCTGTAAGAAAGTATGAACGACACAATGAACAGTGGAGAATTGCCTTATTTTGACTTCTTATAGAAGAGATAAGAATATTATCTGATAATTTCTATGTAAACTTCTTTCAAACAATTTTGAGGCGTAGAATTTTGTATATTGGAGTTGAATATTATTATCAGACGCAAAATAAAGCAAACATATTGCATGTTTCTGACGTATTTAACTGATATGACATGCGAAAATTGGCAGAAGCCCAGTAAAAAAACGGAAACATGGCCGAATTTGGAATTTTTATAAAGAAAATATGATCGCATAGTATAAATTACCTTATTTATCGTAATATATAGTTTGTCATTTATTTAATTCATTGTTCTCAAGTCGTGAATATACAGTTTTTAAGTCACACAAATGTATCAAATCAGTAGAGCCCTTTTAACTGTCATGGAAAAAGGCTCATTAAGCTCTACTTATTATGGATTTCTAGAGAAGTAACTCAAATAAACTCATTGTGGAAAAGGAAATAAGTTATTATTTAATTAAAAGAATTTCATCAACAATTTTTCTCAATTTAAATGTACAATTTAAAAGTATATAGTTTTAAAAAATTTAATGCGGAAACTACAATAATAATAATTAATAAATTAAAGGGAAAATTGCGTTTCAAGTAAAATATTTAGTTTCAGGTATATTTTTTCCAAATAGTTTTACATAAATTGAATTGTTTAAGACGTTGCACAGATACACTGTTAAATAATCTTTTAAAATGATTCCTTCTCAGAGCTCTGCAGTATTTGCGAGCAGAATTCATGAATTTTCCTTAAATTAAAAAAGATTTAATAAAGAATTCACAGATGAGTAAAAAATATTTAAAACTATTTTACATTACTTTTAATATGGATTGTTATTTGAACATTACTTGTCACAAACCGAACTTTTTTAAATGGTTTGATTGATAATATAAAAATCGGGAATACATGTTTACATAAATTTATGTACACTACTGGCCATTAAAATTGCTACACCAAGAAAGCAGCACACCACACACGTGAAATTTGCATGACAGTTTGAACTTGCTGTGATATTCAAATGATTAGATTTTCAGCGCATTTATACAAAGTAGGCGACAGTAGCGACATCTACAATGTGTATAAAACCAGCGATTTGGCAGCAGTTTTCTCATACTCAATTTCCGTTTCAACGTTGTTATCGGCAAAGAAAGTTGTTGTAATGCCTCGTGTAAGAAGAAGAAATGCCTATCAGCACGTGTCTGACTTTGATCGAGGAAGGATTATAGCCTACCGGGATTGTGGTTTATCGTACCGCAATATTGCTGCTCGCGTCGGTCGAGACCTCATGACTGTTAGCAGAATATGGAATCGATGGGTTAAGGACAATCATACGGAACGTCATGCAGGATCTCAGCGACCCCCCATCACTAACAGCAGAGAAGACAGACATCTTATCCGCATGGTCACAAGGGATCGTACAGCCACATCACGAACCCTGAGTCGAGAAATTGAGTCACTTGCAAGGCAACAAGTTTCTGCTCGAACAGTTCGACGACGTTTGCAGCAGCATGGATTGTCTGCACGACGACAATGGCTTCGGCTACCATTGACGCTGCGTCACAGACAGGAGCGCCTTCAATGGTGTGATCAGCGACGAACCTGGACGCGGGAATGGCATCACGTCATCTTTAAAGATGAATCTCGGTTCTGTATACAGGACCATGATGGCCGCGTCCGTGTTTGGAGGCATCTTGGAGAACGCGCATTGCCAGCTTGCATTGGACATCGCCATACTGGCCCATCTGCTGGAGTGATGGTATGGGGTGCCATTGGATACACGTCTCGATCACCTCTTGTTCGCATTACCGGCACTTTGAACAGCAACCGTTACATTTCCGATGTGTTAAGGACCGTGGCTCTGCCCTATCTTCGAGGCCTCCCTAATGCTTTGTTTCAACAGGATAATGCACGACCGCATGGTACCCGTACTGTTCTGAACTTCCTTGATACAGAGCAGGCTCGAATGTTATCCTGGCCAGCACATTCTCATGATCTGTCACCAATTGAGAACGTGTGGTCAATGGTTGCCGAGCGATTGGCTCGCCATCACTCCCCATCCACTACTGTCGATGAACTGTGGCATAGTGTTGAAGCTGCATGGACTAAGATCCCCGTACATGCCATACAATCTCTGTTTGACTCCATGCCTAGGCGGATAAATGCTGTTTTTGCAGCCAGAGGTGGCTGCTCTGGGTACTGATTTCTCAAGATCTATACATCCTAATTTCCTGTAAATGTAATCACTTCTTCTTTCCACTATAATGTATGTGTCCGCTAAATATCGTTCTGTTATTTGCATACCTTCTTGGTGTAGCAATTTTAATGGCCAGTAAGTGTATTTAGAAGTTATTTCACTCATTTTAATTTTATTTTGATAAATGCTTTTTAAATTTCTTCAGAAAGCTGTATATTACCTTCAACAAAGGGGAAAATATTTTAATTGTCTCATTCTCAATAAAATTTATTAATTCAGAACTCAGATGAAAAGACAAGAAAGTAGATTAAAAGCTTTTTCTGTACTTAATTTTGAATGGTTTATTCATTAGCGGTTCTTTTCCAGATTTTTTATATTTAATGTATCAAATCTATTTTTTCTTATAACATTAAAAAACGTTTCAACAGATTCAAAATAGAGTGCAAGAAATGTTGTTGTTTTCCTATGACACTTGGACAAGCCAAGGTCGCTTTTGCCTTTGGCAGTGCGAATTAAGTCAATAGGGAGCGTCTTTCGTTTTGATCAGAGCACCACGAAGGCGAAAGTTCGACTTTGCTCTTTTTAAGGTGCCTCGTAATTTTGAACCACGCTCAGGTGACGAGGCCACACCTGAGCTGACACCCTCCTCTCCACATCTACGCCACACCAGCGGATGGACTTTGGACGTCACAGATTAACGTGGACACGTCCCCATCCTACGGAGCTCCAGCAACTCAGTGAAGGAGAGTACACCGTGGTCACCCTCCCAACCACTGCCCGCGGCAAATGATGCTTCACTTTGCTGAGCCTACGGGAAGCGGCGTGAAGCTACTGAGCCACTGGAGCAATAATATCGCGAAGCACTTGATGAAGGGAAATAGATTGAACACACAATGAACAATAGATATTTTTCACAAGTGTTTCTTAACTAATTTACAAAAATGAATTATTTTAATTTTAGATTATAAATTGAAGACGATCGAAAATACAACACATAAAAGAAATATTTCATATGATATACCGTGAAATTTGAGCCAGAGTCTGTATGAAGGCAGCTCTGCAGCATTTCATATGCGGTTACAGCACCATTCACAAACCAACTATTCTCACAGGAATTCTTGTGCTATTTGGTGCGCATGCAATTGCTTCGTATAACTGGAGGAGACTCGTTGGGTCATGGACTGAAGACATCCTGTCGAATACAGATGAGGATCCTGTAAGTTATGACATCCAGAACTTCGAGAAAGAACTCTATCACACCCAGTACACAATAATTGCCGTCCACGTTGATTGCTGCCAGGTGGATTGTCCAGAAGTTGTTCAGAGTTTGGATTCATTTTGACTCCATAGGTATTTGCAGTGGTAAAAGTTAAGAAAGGAATGCCAAAAATAGAATGATATGACATGGTGTCTGAGTTGAATCATACTTCTAAATGCAATGGTCAGATAAAGTATATAGATTAATCTGCCGAATTAATATCTTGTGCAGTATTGCACCTTATAAGCAGTAGCAGTACTTCTAACAGGACGTGACTATTTATCAATGCATGAATAAAATTGAAAACATTGTCTTCCAAAGTGAGTCCAATGTGTAAAGCAAGGGTTTTGAACACTGACCACCCGCTAATGTGTAAAGGTGTACATGGTGTCCCAGGAGAATCACCCATCTTTAGTGGGAAGCAGGGACTCTCATGAACTAACAACAATTATAGACTTTTCATTTGTCATTTTAAGCTGTTCTCTCTCACGTTTCAATTGTTCTTTTAAATTGTTTTATTGTTTCTTTTTTGTTTTATTGTATTTCCTTGAGAAGTGCCTTATTCATGTGTCCAAAGGAAGCCATATGAAGCAGCATGTTCTTTTCACGGAGATTCCACTCCCTTATTATTCTGAATTCTTTTTGTTCCTGATCTTTTTCTTTATTTTCAGCTCTTACCCCATTCCAAAGGACAATGTGCAACCTCTCATCAAAAGTTTCATTTTGGTTTACTATATATCATGGTTTCTTCTTTGATCTTCCATTTTTCACATCTCGCGAACTGTTCGTCCTGATTGATTGTCTTCATTCGAAGCGCTCGCAACACACCAAGTGAATTTTCGCTGCGTGGGCGGGCTGCTCGACAGCACATCCGATGACGGAGTGTTTGCACTGTCTTTTCCACGCTTCACTGCATTGGCTGTGAAATTGTAGTGTTTGAAATAAATATTCTCCGAAAGCTTTTAAAGTGTTGTATTTTTTCGATGAACATAAATATTATTGTGAGTGGGTCGTCACTATTTAAATGACTGATGACTTACATTTAGAAAATGAACTTCTTTAATATAAAAAATATGGGATTATCTAAGAGAATCGGAATTAAATTATCATGGAAACAAAAGAACACTACCTGAAATTCACTTGGTAAAGAATCATGAAATAGCTGATTTTTATCTGTATATATATGAAAATATAAACTGATTTTTGCTCCATGTTAAACGACTCTCGTAATACATATGTTGCCATCCAAAATGACACATGAATTCAATAAATATTATTGGTTAAATAGGGAAAAAATTTTGAAATGAACTACATTTATTTCAGAAAAACAGAATAACACTTCTGTTTTTTTATTTTTTATTTTACCTTGAATTATTTTGCAGTGAAATAACACTTCTGTAATACTCGAATAGCACTTCTGTATTCTATTTTGTACGTACTACTGTTTTTGCTTTTTAAGTTTAATTCAATTAATCCTTAGTTTCGAATGGTTAAATTGTTTAATTAGGTTGAATTAAGTAGATTTTAATTAACCTCGTTAAGCAATTAAATTATACTTTAGTTTACTCTAATGAGACTGCGGAACCTTACTGGGTTACTGGAAGGCAGTGAGTTCGAATCCCGACCCAACCGACGATCGATCCTATTCACTAATGGCGTCTGGGGCCTGTTAATTATGCCGTGTACGTAATGTTAAACGCCATTGGGCAACAACGCCCTAATGAAAACCGAAAAGATTCAAAAGTATCAGTTTTCTCCATTACTTAAATTTCTACCTCAGAAGTGGTCAACAACCGTTTGATGAACTTCTGTTTGAAATGTTATATTTCGGAAATTTGGGTAATACAGTCTTACAGAAACATCAAAGTACGATCTTAAAGTAAAAACTTGGATCAGCATATTATTAATGTGCATCTTCCCCCGCCCATCATCACCAGTACTTGTCCTTCATCCTCATTATTTAAGAAAATTATGAAGGACGAGCCTGTAGAAACGCGTTTCATTTTTTTATTCTCTCTAGTCAACATAAACATTTCATCATTTATATCAAGCTGTGTGTCACGTTAAGACTTTTTCCCAACAAGTTTGCAATTTTTCATCACTAACAATTTATGACTCGTTAACAACGCATTTGAATGTAACAACACTCATTAAAATTAAAAATTTTTCGCTGATATCCATTTTCCGACTTCAAATAGAGAAATAGTTTTTAGTATTATTGTTATGAGGTACTTTTCAATAAGTTATAAACGAAAGAAAATGGGTTCATAAACTTAAATTGTGAAACATAATCTTAAAACTGCTCCTTGTTAAACTCAACTCACTTGCATCTGCAGATACTTTACATTGTTCCTCTAAATTATAAAATAAACAAATGTTTTTTTTTTAAATTCTATTTTAGAGCGATTGGTTAGGGGTACAAATAAATTAGATAACGCATTTGCTTAGTAAGGTAGAGTTGCAGCAATTCATATTAATCGTTGCATTCCTGTGTCAAAAATCTTATAAATAAGGAAATAGTTAAATGTAAAATAAATTGAAGGTAATTTTTATTTTGTGGATCGATTAAAGTACAAGCACCTTGTGAAAGATCCGCGTGGGAGGTACAAGAGTCACGCCGATCGGGAGGAATTCAATGCACAACGTGCTGTGCTGAAGAACTTCAATAGAATACCTTATGAAAGACTGGATTTAATGCATTTTATCTCTTGTTGATGGCTTACAGGAAAAACAAATCAGATTAAAAAACATAATTTCCTTAGTAAGGTAGACTTGCACTTATTGTCGGGAAAGAATTCGTTGCATAGGACTCAGTGCTGAAACACTTCCCTAAATTACGAAGTACATGAATAGGAGAGAAATTGAATGCTCTCGCGGGTAGAGACGCGCGTCAGGTGAACGTGATTGCCAGTCTGTACTACTTTTTAAGTATCTGTGGTCAGATGTCATTTTACCAATACCCACCATTAGGCTGATTGCCAAAATAATTACCACGATAAGCAGAGCTGCAAATATTTATGCAGTTAAAGAAACGCTAGCTATTAGTTTAAATACCTATAAAGTATTTCGTGCTATTAATAGAACCTTTAATAAGAAACTAATAACATGCCAATAATTAGGCTTCCTTAAAAATACCAAGTTTAATTTATTGATACTAAACATAAAATAATTACATAACATAAATTAAGTTTGAAATTTGAGAATAGATAAAGATATTCCAACTAAATAATTCATTATCATTACTAACAAAAATATGTAAAATTATAATACCGATGAACATAACAGTTTTTAACCAAAACTATCAGACACTAGAGTTTGATTTTCTGAATCCGGTGCTTTTAATAAAACACCTGGGATGCATCCCCTTTGACGAACTGCCATGCGTATACAGTAAGATAATGATTCAATTATGAATATAGAAATACCAGATCGGCAAAGTAAACTTTTAAGTGTGTTTGTAATAAATGGTATAGGAGTATGCCGGTAAGGCATAGCAGAAAATAAAGTTGAAAATAACGCACAAGTATTCTAAATAAATGATGAATATGGTGATAAGAAAAATTAAATAGAACCGTACTAAACTAAAACTTAAAAGCACTGAATACATAAATTTAAGTTTGTACTAGGGTAACAATGATTCGTTTGACGGGAGGAATTCATTTCACATCGTGCTTTGACAGTTAAAGCATTTTCTTTCTTTTCGAATCAATTAGAATTCAAGCATACTGCCCCAAAACGAATTCGGTTTGTTTTGCATTCTGTAGCGGTTTCTCATATGTGAACGGGAAATTCACCTCATAGCGTGTTGTGCTGGAAACTCGTAGTCAAATACTGAAGTGTGAACACATTGAGCTGTTATTTTTGTTCCAAAAAAAGCCTTTAACGGGTCAAACAAAATATACTATGCTAAAATGAAAGCAGAGTAATTACAGATAATTGCTAAGACATGCACTTACCGCATCAGAGGATTTGAAAGGGTCCAAAAGATTTTCTCACTCTCACTTTGTTTCTGGTTTGTTCAATTCTACCCGATAGTCAAACAGAGAATGAGTATGTTTATTCATTTTTTGAACAATGATAGGAGCCGCACTTAATTTTATCAACAATGGAAATATTTGCCGAACCTCGAGCAAGAACCAGGGGAAGTCGGTTGCAATTATATTTTACGATAATTGTATATTTACTGATTGCATGGAAATGCCGTCCTACAGTGTCAAAAATATAACAACTCGTAATTGACACCTTAAAAGATTGTTTTACGCGATACTTATACAATTATTTATAATTTCAAAATTATCTTTTCCTAATTTTAAATTTGAAGGCCTGTGGCTTAGCGCTCCCAAGGTACAGGTCCATGATTCGACCCTCGGGCTGGGACTCAGCCTGTCACACCTTCTATGGGTCGATAAATTGAGTACCAAGCATGCTTGGAAAACTGTGGGGGTTTCGCTTTAGGCTGACCACTCAACCGGTGACATGTCCTCAGTCAGAAAAACATATATGCTCAGAATAAATAACTCTTGCTCTGACAGAAATTTCAACTGCAGATGATGCGAAATTGCTTGCCAACAATGACGTATCAGTGCAACTCAATGTGGCAAATATTTGCACTTCAGGGTCGCTATGCGCAGTGAGCTAATGCATAGTTTTTGAAGTTATAACAGTATATCCTGAGGAGTTTAAAGGTGATGCAAAGATTACAAATGAATTAAAATACTTATGTTTAACCTTTGAACTATGACATATGTAAAAATTAAGTTATTCATGACTTACTTTTTTACATTCGTTAGAGTTGAAATTTAATATTTTGATTTTTCAATAGGACGATGAACTCAATCACTTGGTTTAAAATAACGATAATTTTGCTTTAGTTATAAAATAAATAAAATGTCTTTTACGTTGAATTCCTATTTTAAAAAGATGCTTTATTTATAAAATAAAATATTTAGTGAACTTAGATATTTTTAATTTTTTTTACACTTAAAACTTTGTATTGTAATTAATAAATTTTATTTATGAAATAAATGCATCTTCTATGCTAGATTATTAAACTTTTAAAAATAAACTGAATCGTCAAAAACAAGCAGTATTTTTCTTCCAAATGTGTATTTGTTAAAATGTGTAAATCTGTATACAAAAACCCCGAGCGATCGTTTTTTTATAACTCTTCTACAGTAATTATTAGCCAAATACATGATTCAATGAAGCGGAAATGTATAGCGGACAATGTTCTACCGCCTTAATAATATAAACAGCGCGAAACTAAACAGTTACAAAAGGACAAAAAAATGCAGTTTTCTCTGTACAAGAACTCAGAAAGCTCCCCGGGAAAAACTCGCTTTGGCTGGGAGGGGGAGATGAAAACAGTCTTCCCTCCTCACAATGGCGTACTATGCAACAGGTAGTGTGAGCCAATGGCAAGACCCCGGATTTGCGTGACGTATATGGCGTCATTTTCCCTTTTGAAGGGATTCCCGCTTGTCTGTCTGCTGTTCCATTCAAATTTCTCTCGTTGTGGAACGCAAGTGGCACTTCCCGCGTCTCCATTTTGTGTGAAAGAACAGAAATATGAGGCTGTTGCTGCTCCTGTCCGTTCTTGGCGTGTTCCTGCTCCTTGTATCAGCCAAAAAGGTAAGCTTGTTGACAGTTGAGAAATGTCCCATGATGATTTTTCATCACATTTTAACATATTTTTTGAAATTAAAGAATTATCAAAAAATATGTTAAAAGAAGTTCTCAAGGAAACTCAACCTATTTTTTGGTTCTCGATTATTATTCTAAGAATGAGTTAAAATTATAACTGTTCGAAAAATGATGTAAGTAAATCTAATTTAATTTGCGTTCGTTATTGGTATTTGAAAATGTAATATATTTTTGACTTGTTATAATATGCTTGTGTATAAGTTAGCGAAATTCAATTTAATGTCAAAGTTATATCATTGTTATATTTAATAAAATAATTATGCAAATTTAAATATAAACTGAGAAAAAAAATCCATTACATGAATGCCATAAAAAGCAAGATGCTCAAAATTAAATCATTTTAATCTGTAGTACTTAGCAGTTGAATTGATATAATTTTAATGATAGAATTACTTTGAGATCATTTTATTGTACATTCTTAAGTAATGTTTTCAAATTTTTTAATATTTCATTGCTGAGAGAGATTATAGAGAATAATTCAATTTCTCTTATTGAATATTTACTTAAAAAATGTAAAAAAAAGAAAGAGAAGAAAAATTCTCTTTCGAATGTTTGCTTATTTTAAAATTCAAAAAAATGTCTATTAAATATAACGAGGAAACTGATTTTAAGTTGAAAGTAGTTTCTGACATATTTACATAAGCTCAACCATTTTAGTATTTTTTCGTTTTATCAAATTTCGCAAGTTATATTTACGAATAAAAAAATTATATATTTTCATATGTAATAGAGTTTAATGGTGAAATATTTGGTTCCTTACTTTAAAATTTGAAATTTAAATACATATATTTTCGTTTGGAAATCTTTTGATACAAAATTTTACTCTTCATTATTATAAAGAAATAATTTCATGGTAATTAATTTTCAGTATTATTTTACGTGTATATGTCGAACTAGCTTTCCAATTTGGTTTACTTCTCTTTCTCTTTTTAATACAAAATATTTTACTTTGAAGCAGCTTTTGAGTTGTGGTCTCTTTCGCTTTATAGCATTGTTGATTTGTGGCATGTTATGTGGGACGGTTTTTCATTTGCACGTGTAACATATTAACTATTCTATTCGTTGGGTAGTATTAAGAATATTGAAAATTATTGACATATAAATTTAAATAAACTATATAAATACAAAATTCTGTAATATAAATTTTAATAGTTTAAATTTAATTGGGTGTAATGTATGTAGATTTCCTGATGAACATGTAAAAGTCCACAACGCCAACTGTTGTCGGACATCAATTTAACAGTAATGGGGAAAATTTTCGCTTTCATAAAAGAAATTTATAACTTGAAGACTGTTCGTAAGCTTTTATTAAACAGCGTCCAACTTAACAATGTAATAGCTCTTATTTTTATATTTAACTAGTTAAAAAAAATATATGAGAAAATTTTTTTACCATCTTTTATTATTTTACAAATATATTTATTTTCAGTTGTTATATCTGATATAAATACTAAAAAAATGACAATTTTTAATATAAAATGTAATTATTCTATGAATTGAATTTTTATTAATTTTCTGTTGGATAGAAATTAAAATTTTTTTTAAATTATATCTCAAAATAATCTATAATAAAGATTTTAACATTTATTAAATTAGTTCCAGATTCATGTTGTTGGAAAAATAATTGATACATAAAAATCATTTTAAAATTTATAAACAATTTTTTTCTCATTCGATTAACTACATTTGCTCTAATCTTTGGGAACATTGGAAGTTTTCTTGTATGAAGATTAACAACAACTATAAATGAGGATTTCGTTCAGTAATATCGCACCTGATTTCGAAAGAAATGTACGTTTGTTTCATTACACTGATTCTAAAATGAAATGAACAGTAGATGAACCGAATGAAACGGAAATTATTATATTTAACTTATATTTGTTGGCTTTTGGAATACATTTATATTTTTCTGAGATACAAAATTGAAAAAAGAACGAAGTTATTTCATATAGGTGGGCTTCGTCCCCCGATTCAACAACATGGCCCTCGAGCTAAAGAATGCCCCCTCCCCTGCCATAGATGCGAATCGACTTTCGTGGCAGCGGAAACTCGTAGCTACACGGAATGCATCCGGCACTCCTTTGATGTGAAGCATGGAACTGAGTGCCAGACAGTACAAATCATGTATTTTATAAATGAATCGTCATGGACACATTTTTGCCTAGGCTATGGGGGAAATGTGCAAATTTTATTATTTTTTTTTATACAAAAATAGAGCAAAGAGAACAGTTTGAATTTCAATTCCACTTTTTTTTTATAATTTTATCATTAGATTTCTGTACCACAACGTACGGGAATTTGTATTAAATAAAAGTACTTATAAGAGTAGAAAATGGTTACATGATTAATTAATTAATATGTAATTAATCAGTTAACAATTTTTCACGCTTAATGTCGGCATTGTTAGACAAAAGTTCTTAATTTGTTTCGATATTGTGTTTAGTTTTCTCCTTTGCATATCATAATGTTGCATACTATTTTCTCTTATTGTTAATTAAAAAATGCCAATTCTTTTCATATAGCAGTGCCAACACCGTATTGAAACAGCTTTAAATACATGAATTGGTGCTATGTTTTAGCGCCAACCGAACTGGTTGGCGCTGAAACATAGTACCAATTCATGTATTTAAAGTAATAAATATATTTGTGGTTATCAGCACAGTTATGCGTGTGCTGAGCCCCCGAATTCTGAAATGGATAGTCTGAATCAGCACAGTTGGAAAAACATGTCCAAAAATGATTCTGAACAGAAAATTTCAGTGATTCTCTAAGAAAATAAGTAGATGTGTTCCTATATATATATATATATATATATATATATATATATATATATATATATATATATGTAATAATGTGTGTGTGTATTTTATCAAAGTGGAAAAGTTTTAAACGTCATTTTAAAATACTAATTCAATAAAAATGAATAAAAATAAAATTTAATTCAATCCTGTTGGCAATCACGGTTTGCCAGCTTCGGGGACCAACTGTTGAATCCCCATTATATTGTGAATCTTCCACATTAAAGTTATGAAAATTCAATTTTTCGTTAGAAAGTAGTGTGCAGCTTCCGAAATTTTGTTCTCAGGAGCGGCTTCCAGAAGTATTTCAAGGTCTTTTGGGGATCTCTTGTATGCCTCATTTTGTATCTATGGGGGGAGGGGGTTTGATTCCTTGGCGCTCTCAGAAGGGGGTCAGCTCTGCAGCTCGTGGTTTCTGTTCACACACCAGTCTGTTAGCGAGTGCACTACGCTTAGGATGATTCAGAAACCACATTAAACGTTGATGCAAATTCTATTTACATTTTATTTATTTATTCTGAAATTACCTGATTTCAGAATAAATAAATAAAATGGAAATGGAAATAGAGTTGTTTTTGCTGGAAATTAAAATGGCGCAGATTTATTGAAACAGTCGTATGAATGGAAGATATCGTGTTTATCAATTTCCGCTCGTTTTGGTGATATCAAAACAATCTTCTGATGCTGCCGGTAACAAAGCAAGCACTCGAGAGGTGTTTATCCACTTACGACGGGAGAGAACAATGGATGATGATAACTGCCACAAAAACAAGCGGTTGACCTTTGGACTCCTGAACAAGGATTATTTATGCGCTCATTCTAAGATGACTAATAAACTTGAACTTCTCAGAATCAGATTCGTTCAAGTTAGGATTATTTATTTATTTATTTGCATTCGTCTTTTTATTTGATTTGACAAATTGTTAGTTTAATGAACTCATTCTCTGTAAAATTTTAGTTGTTAATCACTTTTTGTAGTTGTTACTATTTTTATTGAGTTGCAGATGCAATCCCCCTCCCCCGCACGAAATATTGAAACTTGTGGATAGGGAAGTATGGAACATTCGACATACATTTATATGCTTATGAGTGCACCAGGAAAAAAGCTCTTAGTACTTTATATTTGTATGGAAACTCGTGTATCTTGTGATGTATGATCCTTTTGTTCACGAACAAAAACTGAGACAGAAACTTGTGCTAGTAGATTTAAAGGTTGATGATACGACAAGAGCGCTCCGTTTTGGGAAACGGAGCGCTCTTAAATTTCAAATTTCAAAAAAGAATTTTTCTCATTTCAAAGAATGAGGAAAATTCTTTGCATGTATATTTTCGCACCACCGTTGCGCGAGGAAGAACTTTCCGCAAGCCAGGCGCATCAGAGTTGGAAAACGCCCGAACAGACGCGCGCACCTCCCGTTGTTCGACAGTGGCTGGAAATGAACCTGGAACCTCTCTCGGCGAGCCTTGCGCATCCTGTACGTTCACGTGTAAAGACTGATGTTCGGTTTTCCGGAAATTGTCGAAGAGACTCGGATCTTCCCGCCGATGCGTCGCCGTGGAAATTCATTCATCTGGTTGTTCTTCGAGTCTTCGCAATTATTTCTTGATCAAAATGAAAGCTGGAAGGAAGAGCAGCATTTCAGTACGTCATGTGTAGATAATTATTTCTCGCATATTCAAGAAAACCCGATACCATTCCCATTCTGTTAGGAACAAAATAAAGTTTTCTAATAAAATGAGAAAAATAAAGAATGAAAAAAAAGTGTATTATGTTTAAGTATTACCTAAAAATATATCAATCGATTATTTTGAGAAATTGATCAAAGAATATTGTGATAAATCTGATCCGTAACTAGGATAACAATGACTAGAAGTGAAAGTAACTTCTGTAAAAAAAATTTTTTATTGAATTTTTTATGTTGTGTTTGTTTTTTATATGTCTCTGGCTGACTATTTATGCCGAGTGAAAAGGTATTTATTTAACATAGCCAATCGCCTTGTCATTCTTAACCCCATCATGGGATGAGGTCGACATCTGAGCTGGCACCTTCCTCTACACGCGTCATCGTGGCACAGGATGACATAGCGACCACGAACATCCATTTTACGTGCCACAGTCACCAGGAGTGCATACCACGACTGATATGGAAGCAACACCCTTTTCGGCCCAAGATTTCTGTTTTCATCTGCACATTAAAATGTTTCATGAGCGCTCGACATATGAATTCGTTTTAACTTACGAAACAGAGCTCTGCAGAATTATGGATGTTGTCCTCAGCAAAAAGTTCCGCCATGACGCCCATCGCCGTCGAGACTGTCGGGGAAGGAGCGCTGCAGTTTTCACTTGCAACACTGGTTACGCTAATCACACGCGAACCCCTTTCTCAATCGTCACTCCGCTCCACTTCACCCGGCCATTCGTGAATGGAACTGTTCTCTCGCTTGGTTTAGAAAGAAAATGAGAGTCGGGGACGAGATCGAAAGGGCGGCCGTGTTTTTCGTTAGATAAGCGCTCCTTTTGAAGAGTTTTTGAGTACTTTTTTCTTATATTCCAACTTGTGCTGGTGATTCCATGTGATGTATACTTGGAGTGAAACATGTGAACAAAGCTGCATGGAACGGAATCGTGAGGCGATTTAAGAAATATTCTAAATCGAAAATTAAAATCTCGGTAACCGATACAACTATAGAAATTAGAAATACTCTTGAACTATCCTGTTTATATTCAAATGTATTTCTATATGTCTACAAATATATGTACTTATTTTTGACCTAAATTGTAAACACTATAAAACAGTCCGCAGTTATCATACTGAACATCGCTTGAGAGCGGGTGTTGGTGGTCAAGAATTTGCCTTAAAAATGGGTCACTTTGAAGGTGAAGCAGTTTTAATATCCGTTAGTAAAATAACGAGCGTGTAAAGTCACTCATTTCAAAAGAATGTTTCGGAAAGCGTATTGGACGGCCTCGTTTCTCCAGACGAAATTTTCTTTTTCACCGTCATTCAGTGTTTGCACTGAAGACGGCGGTTTCCTTATCGTTGTTGCAAATTTTATCTGTGCAAAATCTGAGGCAGTGTATCACCCACCGCGCCGAGAGGATTTTTCTGATATGGTAATGGTGCGTGTGCTGTAAGGGAGGAAACCCGGAGAACTTCCAAGCACCCACCCCGACAGATGTTGTTTCGCAGAAGAGCAACATCTATTTTCGGGTTTTTAGCAGTGGCTGAGATCGAATCCGGGACCCATCGCGCCGAAGAGGCCGCGGCGACCAATGCAAGTGTCTTTGTTCTGCCGTTGTAACTTTCTAAGCACTCATTTCGAAAAATACTTGAATTAGTAACTGAAGCGTGGGCATAATGAAGATTATTTCTTAAAAGAAATCATAAATTATTATATGTATTATTTATAATGTAAGTGAAGAATATTTAGACTACAAATGTTTGTAATATTAATAAATTTTATAAAAATATCATATCTTTAATTATATGAAAATTTATTTTTCATGCAAAAAGGATGTATGTTAATTTGTCATCATCCTATATTGAACATATCCTGTGATTTTGAGAATTTAAAAGCTGAAAAAGCAACTGTAGGGATTATACCAAGCAAGTAATACAAATAGATAGATATTATTTGTCTGCTCCTTTGGAGTATCTTTTTATTTATCATGGAACTGACCCAAAGCCCCTCCTTCAACCATCCCTCGAGCACCGAGGAGGTCGTGGGTCTTACCGGCCATCGCTCCCATCTTCTGTGGGCAAACGTTTGTTCAGTGGTTTTCTGGCATGTGATGCAATGTGTTTTATATGAAGTCAGATTAGAGGGACTTTTCATTCCCCGAGGGACAGGGACTCGTCTGTCATTAAGCAGCGGACAGGTGACGAGGTCACTCCTGAGCTCTCCTATCCATCCACGGCACACCAGTGGGTGGACATGAGGCGCCGGAGCAGCGTGGGCGTCCTTGAGTCCGCGGAGGGGGAGAACGGCAAACTCTGCATTCGCGCTTATCGCAGAAAAATAGATTTTTATTTGTTTTTAAATTAAAATTTTCGAATGGTGACTAACTTTGTTTCAAGCTAGAGAGATATGCAAACACTGTTGTGTGTTAAGTTTCATTCCTTCCCAATTCGGTACCGAACAGAAATTGTGATGTTGAGTGGAATAATTCTATTTTATGTAGATTAGAAAATTCTTTTCAGATTATTGAAAACAAATTTATTAGTTAATTTACCTGGCTTTTTTTCTAAAGATGCTAAAAGGTCAAAAGTGATGATGATGCACATCCCCGAGTATAGCTGACCTTTATCAAGCTTGTTCGCCCTAAAATACTCTGAAACCAGCGATGGGTTATCTTAAAGATTCTGCCAAGATAGACGCAGACACGATAAAACACGGAAAGGATAATTCCGATCCACAGAGCACTTGCAACAAACGTGGTAGAACCTTCAGAGGCGGTCATGGAACGAATGAGAAAGCGGGCCATAACTGTCTGATCCCTGCGACAGCAGATGAAGAATAAAATAAAGCATTCTATATAATTTTCATAACTAAATGCAATGAATTGCATTACTTTTTATTTACTTAAAAGCAATGCCATTCATTTGGAGCTCATTAACACTACTTTCAAACTAATTTCGAAACATTTAGTATTAACGTCCGAACAATATATTATTGTTTTTTAAAACATCACTTATGAGGGGATATTTGTAACTAATTTTATTTTTAAAATGTGTGTTATCTACCAACGAGAAGCAAGCATGAAATGGAAGGTTGCCATCTGCATAAATGGCATTGCCTATTTTGCCTTCCGTGAGATCGCACGTAGGGCATGTTTTGGAAAGCAATACGCAGTGAATGTTCAAAGACGTCTCAGAACCCTATTTAGTTGTTATCCTTATCCGTTCTTTTGTGTCAAACCTTTGATAGCTTTGTAGGCGCTGAGATCGAATCGGTGTCCTTTCACACTGCTTCGACTATAGCATCATTCATTATATGCACTCACTATACCCCAATAGGAATCTATTGAACTATAGGTAACCTGGTATAGGTAAATATAGTTATAGTTATACTATAACTATAGTTATAGAACTATAGGTAACCTGAAAGAAGTTTCCGATTATAATCGGAAACTTCTTTCAGGTTACCCCGATATAATTTCCTTCTATAAATTGTTTTTTTTTCTCAGAAATTTTCAAACGAAATTCATGTTTGTAAAATCCATAAATACATTATCTGTAAAATTCGTAAAATCATGTAATTGATAAGATTTGCAAACAATGCCTTGAACTTATCTTTTTAAATTAAGGAAAAATAATGCGATGTGTGTGTGTAGGTCATAGTTAAAAGACTTCAATTCTGATTGTTCATTTTTCATTTCAGTTCATTGTTGCATATGGAAGTAGTCACCATAATGTTTTTCCTTCCATCTAGATTGCATTGTAATTACTCTCTTCCAACAGGAAAATACAATAATTGAAAGTCAAATCCCTTTTTCAGCGCGGTTCTATGTTTGGTTTCCTCCCACGCCGAAGAGTTCCTGAATGTCCAATGGCTGAGCCTCCTCCCCATCTGATCACACGCCAACAGCTAATTAAAATGTCCCCCGCTAAAGTCTTCCTGTGATTCTTGTTCTCCCACAAAACCCTTCATTAGTTAGGAAAATCCTTGATGTGGAAAATTCTCAAACCAGAACGAGTTTCACGATTTCTAATTGGCGTTATAGCCGCGGAATTCTGTTAATTGCCTTCGTTATGAGGAACGATAATGATGTTTCCAGCCAAATGATTTCTTAAGGATAGTTTGGAGGGGGGGAGGGAATGGTAGCTTCGTTTGCGAAACTATCGCTGCACATACGTGCGCACGTCAGAAATGAGGGAGAGTTTTAGCAATTAGCTAAATTAAGTTCTAACCTCTGTAATTTTACACACAAAAGAATTCTTTATACAGTTAAATGTAATGTTGCTACATTTGAAAAAACAAGTTTTATGACTATCTGAAAATAGATCTTAATTCAGATATCTGAACTTCAGACTCCGTCCCCTGACCATCGCCATTTGATGTGAGACTGAATGTCGTGTTGAACGGATTTCGAGTATGTCAGCACAGAACAGAAATTTTATGCAGTTATCTTACGCTTACAAACGCTTAACGGCCACTGTTTGCTCACGTGAGCTAATTAGATCAGGGCGACCAGAAATTGCGTCCAGAGTTACGTTCCACATTTCGATGCTACACAATTGCTATTTAAAATTGTACTGAATGTCATTGTATCATTTTAGGAACTATAAAACTTACAATAACTGTTATCAATTCTGATTCAAGTATAATTTTTATTCATTGAAAATAATGAATGAAATCTTCTCATAACTCACCAAATTTGACATACGATTGTCGTTAAGTTCGTGGTCAATGAAGAAAATAAATAATAAACATTTGATGAATGTTTTAGAAATAGTTTTATACGCCACGAAGAAGTCATATGCATGCAAAGAGTTAAGATTCGACTTGCGCAGATTTCTAAATTTCCTTTATCGCATCAAGCATTAAGAACCTTTCTAAATGAAGCGCCTAAATAGAGTGTTTTGTGGAAACGTGTACAGGCCCTTAAGAAGAAGAACATGTTTGCAATTTCTTTAAATTCAAAGTTAATTTTATCAGAAAAATACATTTCATTTTTAAATCTTAAAGTGGCAGAACTAAAGAAAAAGTATATATTTTTCGTGGATATGAATTCCAAGTATAAATAAACACAGCATTAAAAAATAAAATTTTAAAATAAACTGAATAGCGACTTAAAATGTTTTTTTAAACAAATTTGACAAGGTCTGAAACTTTAATTAAGAGGAATAGACAAGTGATTATCAAGGTAATGGAAGCACCTTAAATTGGCAGGGAATCTCTGTTAACAAAGCTTTGTACCGCTTGCATCTTGGAATCGCTCAGGAACATTGTCTCGATGGCAATAATCATTGAGATGTGGAAGTTCTGGGCTGCGGATGGTATCAATCCACAGTAGATGTTTCACTTCATCCCCTGTCATTTCCATTAAAACAAGTTTTGCTGCATTAATATTGGCATTATCATCATATAAAAATCTCATCTCTTACAAGAACTAAAGTTTGCACGACAGGATGGACTTGTCTAGCTGAAACTTTTCGATGCTTCTCCTTTGTGATGCTTCTTTTCGGGCTTGTGATTGAACTGGGAGCGATATCTCTGCTTGATAGGTCCATCTTCACTCTTGAAAGCTGGGAGGGGATTATGACGCTCATGCTGGTATCATCAGCATGCACACGTCCTGTACGCAGAATTGAAGTTGATTCACCTAATGATGGTCTACATATTATTCATTTTCCTTTTATCATTTGACCAGCTTTTGTGGTTGTTCATCCATTCAAGACGACATTTGACATTTACGTCTGCAACAAGCGACTCGTTAATTGCAGCTTTCTCGTAAATGCTCTGAAGATGCACATCCTACAGTATTTTCCAATACAAAAAAGTCAAAATAATTATTGAGCTTCTTTTCTACGGTTGTTTTCTTTTTTAATCAATGCAATTTGCGTTTCAGTACCCGCGTCTCTTTCCACCAGCTTCTTCACATCTTTGCCCAGCTGCGCTGTTTGTACGCTGTCATGGCTTTAGATATTGTACCGCCAAAAACGCCAGGAATTTGAAATATTTCGTCAATAGTGCCTCCAAATAGTTGACAATTTGGTTTCGTTGAAAGCCTGTGAAGTTTAACTGTTTTATACTTTTGACAAAACGTATTTGACTTTTTTTCCAGCTATTTTCCATTATCTTGATAAACACCTGTATGTCTCCCTAGATATTTCTATGGATCTTCATTTTAATTCACCTATTTGTATTACTAAATGCGAATTGTGTGCAAATTGTAACCGAGTTTTACAGATTTCATTTTACTTATCACATAATTTCATGTTTTTTTTTGTAATGTATAAACCGAGCTGTAATAAATCTCTGGTACTTATGAAACCCTGTAAATAAGCATATGGGAAAAAAATGAAAAAAAGTTTTTTTTCACTCTAATTTGACAGTCTAGACTTTAAAAACATTGAAATTATTTAGTGAAGATATTGCTTATTCATTTATTCTCAGTCAAATTTCTAGAGAATCTAAATAAGCAGTTCCATCATTAATTCACATATTAATGATATTTTATTTTTAAATTTTATAAAATGATCTTGTTATTAAAACAGCATTCATTTTATCAACATATCATTTGATGTAAGAAAGAAAAAAAAAAGTCCAGTTACTTATTTCAGTGGGGAAAAAATGCTCTTGACAGAATACAGTTAGCTAATTATTTCCATCTGCTCCAGAGAACGTTTGAGATGAAAGGGCGACTTTCCTTAAATCACATTTGTCTTCCAATTCGACATTTCTTTTCAAATTAAAATGCTTTACAAGTCAGCACACATGTTTCCCAGATGATTGAAGGCCTGTTGGCATTTTAAGAGTTTGTTGACAGATGACTTTAATATATATATTATATAATATATATATATATATATATATAATATATATATATATATATATATATATATATAAAATGCAAGGTTAGATACAGAACTGAAAAGCACAAGAATATATAAAAACATTTATGCTTAGCAATACATTTAGCACAAAAGCAGCTAAAATAGTATTACTAAGATATAGTATATTTTATAAAATACAATGAAAAATGCCAAATGGAGAATAGTGCATTGAAAATACTAAATGGAAAACAATACATTGAAAATACTTGGAAAAATTTCAAAGAAAAATATTTAGAAAAATTTCTAAGAAAATATCAAAGAAAGATATAAAATGGAATGAAGTATCAATATGGCCAGCTTCGTCAGGGTGTGTTGATGGCTTCTTTAAGACTATGTCTTGGGCCATTGCAGAAAAGCATTTTTCATTGTATTTTATAATATATATATGTAATACCGTTTACCGTTTTTTATTGTTTTTAGGTCATAGTTTATGAAAATAAAAATTAAAATTACTTTTTTTTAAATTTATTTATTTTACCTCTAGTATTTCATTATCTTTTAACTTGTATATGTAAGAGACAAAATGATAATGCCTTACAAAAATGCTATGTTATGTAAGATTATTCCTGAAAATTTTTTTAGCGCCTTATTTAAAAACATTATTTGCGATTAGAAAAAAAGAGGTGACATAAAATAAATTATAAATAATTTATAGAAGTTTTATTTACATTATTCACGATCAAATTTTAAATCTCCAATACATTCGTTTAGCAATTAAAAACAGTTAATTTGGCTAAAAATTAAATTCAGAAATCGATGCCTTATTTCGATAACCAGTTAATAAAAAGCGGAGCTTTCGAAATGCGTTGAAGAGGATATAAGATGAATGAATGAATTGTTGATTGAAAAAAGAAATGAAAGGAAAATAAAACCTTTCGTAATTTCTTGATTGAGAATTTTGATGGCTTTCTTTTTTATTTATTTATTGTTATTTGAAAGCTTTATCTTCTGATAAGGCATGTTCAAAAAATAATTTCTATACTAACAATAGAAGTAACTATTATTATGTTATACCTGAAATATTAAATTATTTTTCCTGTTTTCCTTACAATTCTGCTTCCTCTAAAATACTAGGATTAAATAATGTTAGCGCGAAATAAAGCAACGCTATTGAGAAAGCAGCCTTCACATTTTATTGCTGGTGCAAGGAATTGAAGTGTTAACGCAGCTCTGATTTACAGCTGCCTGCTCGTACCAGCCGCGAGGACGGGCTCTTGAGTCAACGGAATCCATCGGGCGGTGCTTCGTATGCCGATGTTCGAGAGAGAACCTTCTCAGAGGATCGTCCGGAGAGCCTTGACTTCCATAAGCACTGGGAACGAGAGTGGAAATATCCTCTGCTCTCATCGCCCGAGGACTGCTGCAGAGCGTGAGAAGGCGTCAGGATAAGAACCACAGACCAATATATATAAGACGTACATCTTGCCGAAATTAACGGCACGCCAAAATTTTAATTGCCGCCAGGCGGCGTGACCGGTGCACGATATCACTATCGAGTGGGAAATGCATTGATGTCGCTATGAGAATGAAGATCTTTAAGAATTAATCAAATGAAACTGAAAATAATGTGAAATAGTTGAATTTACATGGTAAATATATTGAATATTAATCTGTTATTGATTATAGAAAAACAAATGATAATGGAAATACAAAATCTGACATTTAATTGTTAGGTGTTATGCAGAATAGAACCAATTTTACTTTCGTTTTTGTGGATAGAGAAACATTTATTTTAAAAAATTCAATGTATCTCTTTCCAGTGTTATTTGAATAGTTATATTTCATTATTGATATTTTCCCTTGATTATTTATTTTTATTTTCTCTGATTTTAACCATTTAATAGATAGTTTATAAAGCTGAAAGATATTTTGATCGATACATTATTTTAATGCATCTTATCATTAATTGTAATTTTAGAAATTGAATTTCAAATTATTTTAGAATAATTCATTAAAATTCAATATATTTTAATAGGAAATCAAATTCTATTCAATGATATTAAAATATAATTATAATATTAAAATTAATCTTATTTGAATCAAATATAAGTTTTACATTTCAATTTAATTATTCTAGTGATTCTTATAGAAAATAATTTTAATATTAAGTTCTCTTTTTTTATTCTAATTTTAAATTCTTTTATTCCTAGTTAAAGCTTTTAATATATTTTGCTATGATGTTGCATTTTATTGTAATTCATTTTTTACACAATTGAAAATTAAATACTTCTCAAATTCTTTATACCAATAACTATGTTATGTAATTAAATAATATAAATATAACATTTCTTAAAATTGCAGGTAAGAACTACTTACATTTAGTTACAAATCAGCAACTACAATAAGCTTTCTTATTTCTCATTATTTTTCCTGAATGATATAATAAAAATATAAATTTACATTTCTTTAAAAAGAAAGCAATAACATAAAGTGCAAATTAAATTAAATCTTTGCTTCATTTAATGTGAATTATCCTACTTCACTGAGTCACTTTTTTAAAAATAATAGTAACTCATGAAAAATAGAGTGTTCAGTTAAATGGGATATAGAGTTCAATGCATCCAACAATGTCAGTCAAGTTATGAATATTGGTGTCATGGAAATTTCACTCACGTTGTATTGTGTATCTACTTCTGCTTGACATCGAGTTGGGTTTTGCTAAAAGAAAATAATAACTTTATTAAATATCAAAAAATACATAGTAATACACAAAACTGAGTAATACTATAATAAAAGAATAATTTGAAACTTTATAGAATTTAATCTAAATTAAAATTAGCAAGATGAAATTCAATGCAAATACAAAAAGAATACAGGTCTATTATAAATTTGTAACTCAAGATCAAATTAAAAATGATCTTGGTCGTTGATAAGAACAGACGCGCTCTCCTTGCGAAATGAGTTGCCGCTAGATAAATCGATCACACATCACAATGACAGTCTCTCCACCAAGACGGAGCTCCGAGTGGACATCCCGTCGCTTCAACCCAAGTTCTTAAGATGCACTGTTGTACTCAAAAACTCTGTTTTTATTGGACACTTGTTAATTTTTTTTTAATTTAAATTATTCATAACTAATTCCAGTGAGACAAGACTGCGCTCTTCAGAGCATCAAGTCCTTGGTTTGAGTCCAGCTAAACAAAAGAAGCTGAATGTTTCCCTTCTGCGTGCTCGTCCTTCGGGGTGGGCGCTTGAGAGTTTTCATCCCTTGCGGCAGGGCACACTCTCAGTGAAGGGGCCTGCTGCTCAAGTGGCGAGTGCTTTGGTCACCCTCAGTTGGAACACCGAGGCCGCGGACCGCTTCTCCTGAAACCAGCGACTTCTTGCCTACGCAGCATGCCAGAAGTGGAGGTCTTTAGGTTTACCAAGTTATTTCAATTTGAACTTCACGCAAATTATGCATAAAATGTAACTTCATTTATATTAAATTGTACAACACGACAGAAGTTATAAATTAGTACAGGAAATACAAAAAATAAAATTGAAAATAGATTAGCCAACTTTACTTACAAGTTGATAAAAATGTATGTTAAAAATTGCTAAATTTCATAATAATTTCTTTTACAAAATATTATAGTTAATCTTATTTTAATAAACACACATATGTAATATTAAATTTAAGATAAGTTAAATTAATAGAATAAGTGTTCTTTGATAATGTAACCAATTAAATACAATTCTAAATTTATGAATGTTTCCTTATCTTACCCCTATTTGAAGTCGTTAAAACCCAGGTTCCAGTGAATTCCTTCTTCAACCCCGTAACATCCCCTACATTATCCCCTTTTCAGTAAGAAACAGCACACTGTCAGCGAAGATGACACTTTTTTATCTTTTCTTTAAGTAAACGCTATTCGGAATATATGTGTGCCTTGCATTCATTGTCTTATCACTCTGCTGCTTCTGAACTAAATTATGAATCATTATATTCAAAAGCAATCACACACACACACACACACACACACACACACACACACACACACACACACACACACACACACACACACACACACATATATATATATATATATATATATATATATATATATATATATATATATATATATTATGGGAATATTTGAGAATAGGAAAATAATTGTTCACAACATTCTTAATTTTATACAGACATTTTTCCTCAATATCATTCATTGCTTTATGTTATTGGAAACAATTAAAACTTCTAAATTCAAAATAGTTAAATCAACTCTTATGTACATAAAAGTTTTCTGTGAGAAATACATTGGTAAACAAAATGCTCCCTGTAGTTTTTTTTTTCCAACGGCGGGCACTTGAGGGTTGAACCCTATGCCACAACAAGGCCAGTAACTGATACTCGTTTGTTGTTACCCAGAGGGCACCTGTGAACCAAGTCACGGAGGCGAGTAGCGTTGCCCGCGCCATACCACCACAAACCCGTTTGTTTATAGGGCGGGCCGTATTCATAAAACATCACGGAAGAAAGGACAGAGAAACACAGTGAGAACAGAAACATCCATGCCCAAACCGGGATTCGAACCCGGAACCAACAGCTCAGGAGTCAGGAACGCTAACCACTCAGCCATCGGTCGGCGTGTTTCCGGTAGTAGTTAATACAAAAATAAAATATTCGTCTTGCTGCTAATTATGCGTGTCTAATAGCTGTTTTAGCAAATTTCTATAAACTGCTTTCCAAGCACCGTTGCATGGTGAATTGTATTCGAGAGGAAAGCTTCCAAACACCCCTGTTTGCAGAAGTGAAAACTTGACGTCCCTCTCTGTGGCGTAGTAGCACGAGTCCCATCTTGAAGCCCTCCACTGGATTGTGGCTTCACAAGAGAGTTCCGGCGCTGCACGCAGATGGCTGTGCAAGTGTCTAGCGGTGAACGCTCGCCTCGTGGTTGTACTCGATGTGATGATGCGGAGGAGCACCATCGATTTAAGTTACACGGGAGCCTTCAACTCGGATCGACGACAGTTTGGTACAGCGCCCTACGGCCACGGAAACCCATCTTTCGGCAGGATGATGCAAAAGCACTTCGTGTTCTCATCTTCCGCGCGGATGAAGGCATTTGTTGCCCTAGTATTTGAGGTCGCAGTGGCTCAGAAGGTACACGCCGCCTCCTTCCCCCAAGAACGGACGAGTAAAGCGTAGCAGCGACTGGGGGGGTGACCATCACCCCCTTGCTGGATTGCTCGAGTTCCGTGGGTTGAGGAAGTGTGCACGGTCATGTGTGATGCCCGAAGTCCTTTCATGTGTGTGGCGCGAATGTGGAGAGGAGAGTGAAAGCTCTGGTGTCAACCTCGTCACCCGAACACGGCTCAAAATGACGAAGAAGGAACATCCTCTGTTTGAACCGCATGCTGTAATTTCATATAATCTTAAAGTTATATCTTTCTCTGATTTTTAAAGAACAAAAAGTAGATTTTGATCCCAATAATACTGAAGTAAAATGAACACCCCTATAAATTTCTTTCACTTCATGCTGGTAATAACTAGATAAACACACAGTTTCTCAAATAAGGAATGCTGGATGAAAAAATAGTGAAATATAATTAAGCTCTTATATATTCCATATTTTCTATCAAGCTGACTTTGTGTTCATTTGATAACAGGAAACTGTCCTAAACAATTCTAGCTAAAAATTCTTAATCAGTTTTCATACTATGAGTCAGTAAACAAATTTTTAATTTACAATAATAGGTTGAAAAAAATAAAAAAATAAACGCATGCTGCATTTGAAGGGTCTATAAGTCTGGAAAACGTTTTATGCTTGGAGACTCACTTTTTAATAATGCATTCCTGGCGTTCTTTTCTTGTTTCCTTGCAGAGTGCAGGGATGTTGCAGGGCGCATGCGCTGTCATCCACCATCACACGGCTGGTGTCCTTTAAATCTCCACATTTTTTGTAAGCGACTTTGACGAGTTTCGTGAAATTTCTGCTGGTCAATTTTCTTAAATTTCTTGGCTCAAAAACTATGCCGGCGTTGCTAGAACACAGCATGCAAGCTACGTGAGATCGAGCATGTTAAGGAACAGACTACAGTTTCCATGCCAGAGACGGATAGGAACTTGCAGCAATCAGGATCTGAAATAAATCCCAGTGTCTGAACAGAGTTAGAATCGTGCACTGGGTGGCTCAGAGGACAATTGGTAACGCAAGAAGCTTTTTTTGTCTGAAGTTCTGTGTTTGGATGAAGATTAAAAGCTCCCAGATATAGGTTGGGTATTTGTAAATACTTTATATTCGAAATTATGTAATGATTATAATGATCAATGATAAAATTTTATCTTTTAAAAAAATATATATAAGAAAGGGTGCGTATGCTGCTAAATAGGGTAAGGACTGAACTAAATTTATTAATGAAATTGTAAATTTAAAATTACCAAACCTTATTATTTTTTTATTTATGTGTTAATAATGAAAAGTTGACTACGATAAAAATTACAGATTTTCAAAACCATATTAAATTCCATTTTATAAAAAAAATCAAATTCATCCATTAAAATTACTTATTTTAAGTCGGATATATTTGACTCTTACAGAAACACATGTATATGAAACAATTAAAATTCAAAGTATTGAAATGACGAAACAAAGATTTCATCACGTACCACAGATCTTAAATTATATATATATATATATATGGTACTTTTCCGTTTTGCCGGCGCAAGCGATAAAGTCGCCAAAAAATGATACAACCGGCGCTAGAGGGAATATCTCCGCTGGTAACCTTTTACTGCTACGTTTCCAAAACATGCCTTTTACTGTCAACGACTTTATTTCGACTCTTTTTTTCCATATTATTATTTCATGCTATGTTGCTATATATACAAATTTAAAAATTTCATAAAATCTCTCCGAAAGAAAATATCGAATATAAAGAAAATATCGGATTTTAAAAATATATCTTAAAAAATAATAATCGTAACAAAACTCACATAAAAAATATTAAAAAAAAAAAAAAGATTTTGAAATATGCATCACCCGATAAATTGTAATCTAATATAATAAGTGAATAAATTGAGGCTCTGGCACCCATCATTCCACGTATAGCGTGAATACAAGAACAGCAATTAAATACATAAATTTAAAAATTTTTATGTAAAACATTATTTAAAATTTTTTATGAGTATACTGTGTGTTGTCGCCAATTGGCGACTTAATTTTCGCTTGGCGAGATTTGCGCCGGCGAAACGGAAAAGTACCACACACACACACACACACACACACACACATATATATATATATATATATATATATATATATATATATATATATATATATATATATATAATATATAAAATTCTCGTGTCACAGTTTTCGTTGCCATACTCCTCCGAAACGGCTTGACCGATTTTGATGAAATTTTTTGTGCTTATCCGGTATCTATGAGAATCGGCCAACATCTATTTTTCATCCCCCTAAATGTTAGGGGTAGTACAACCCTAAATTTTTTTATTTATTTTTTTTTTGGTTAGTTCTGTAAGTTTCTAATAGATGGCGGTTTAGCATCTAAGTTGCACAGGTATTCGGCAGATGGCGACGTGTTTATTTTTCTAGATTATACCATCTTCGAGAAAATTATCGTGCGCGCGCAAGCGCGTGGTTAAATATAGAATTTACATATATTTTCATGATGTATAATGATACTATAACAATTTTTCGTGAATCATTTTCATAATTATACTTTGTATTGTGTTATTATTGTGCAGTATTCAGTTTGAATATTTTTAATATTATAAATAGTAAAATAAAATTTTATTTATTACTGTTTTTCTCTACTAATTTTCATACCACCTCGAAAATATGTAAGTATTTCTTGATAGCCTTTTATTATTTTTTATTTTTATTTTATAATTTGATAATTATTAATTTATTCAGTAGAACATTTTGATCTAATTTATTTATTCAAATGATAAATTCTTTAAATTTTTTTTTATTTCAGTATAATGCCGCGGAAAAATTTTTTAGTTTTAATATAATTTAAAATTAAAATAATAATAGTTCGATGTCAATGTTATCTACCTCATTTATAACAATTTATTTTTAGATGTCTTTAATTTATATAGTATATTTTATAAGTAAGTCACTGATTACAAACTATAATTTAATATAAGATGAATAAAATGTAAATTCAGAAAGTATGTGTTGATTTGTGCTTAATTTCAAAATTTCGATACTTTACCTATTACTATTAAATTTTGGTGAAACGTTTTATTTTTAATCTCCTATGAATGAACCTATTCTAAATTTTTTTAGAAAATATTAATTTGATTGAACCCAAGAATTAGTAAAAAATTGATTCAATGTATTTTAAAAACTCAGCCACTGCAACGCGTGGCTGGGTCAGCTTGTATATATATATATATATGTATGTATGTATATTAAGTTGCAAAAAACATTGACTTTGAGTGATAAACATTTATTACGACATTTTTATATATCTTTTATGAGAAACATCTGCATGAAGAGCACGTTTTCTTACTCCCCCTCCTTACCCTGCGTGAAAGAAAAGTTCTGAAATAAATGGTCTTTTCTAACGAATGAGAATGACTCATTCTGATCTTGTAAAAAAGAAGAAATTTTCCTGACCTACAAAATAAAAGGCGTTTCTTTCTTTTTTTTTTCTTCCATGCGCATCACATACGTCATGTGTTTGTCTTCTTTCTAGACATTCTGAGTTCGTAGGACACGAATTAAACGAGAAAAAACATCAGGGGCTGAGGACATATTGCTGGAAAAGCCTACATCCGTTCGATATTTAAAAGCTGCAGATATTTAACTCCTTATGCCATTGGCATTTTGGAAAAATTATTTTTCGACCTACCACTTGGCGATTGTGAAAATAAATTGTGGCAGATATGTTATTAGAAAATAAATGCAAAATATGCGCAGTATCCCATGCACAATCCAAAGTTGAAGCTCTTCTTTTACATATAACATTAATGTAAAAAAACATTTTTATTTAAAATAAATTTTGTATTAAAAATATATTTAACTACAAGTATCGTTCTACAAATTATTAAAAACGAAACAGGGTTATTCTAACGTTCTCGGGAATTGTCGCTTTTGGCGGTAGTCTTGAATTTAGTAGTAAGATTCATTACATTTTGTTGGCTTTGTCGTGAATCGTGCTTTGAATGGACAATATCAGAATGCATGTCAGCTGAAATATCTGTAAATGTGGAATTAATTCTGAATAAAATATGACTGACTTATCAGTCATTGCTTATGAAAGCTCTTTTATTCATTGGGATTTGTAAAACTTGCGTGCGATCAGAATTTACTTATATAATAGAAAATGTAAAAATAATATGCATAATACTTGTAACAATCAAGCATAATAAATTAATTGGCTTGAAGTTTATTCCTAAAGATAAACTTCAAATCAGCTTTTAAAACAATTTCATTAAAATTATTAATCGAATTATATTTGTATATATTTTGAAATTTGCGATAACTGATTCAAAATTATTTCCATAATGGAAATATGCCAATGATTCAAAAGAGCCGTCTAATCTTTTTTCCACTGATATTTCAGATAAAATTCATTTTGTATTTAAATTTTATTCGTCTTATTTGAAGCTAACCTGCATTTAGCAACAAACAGTCTTTTCGTTTTACATTCTTTCGCACTGCTGCTGCAGAACTTCTGACCTCAGCAGTTCTTACGAGGGAACTGTTAAATTGTGTTTGTAACAGTTACGTTTTCGAAGCGAAGCTGTTTTTAAACCCATATTCTCGTTATACATTTTTCTCATTTATTTCCTCAAAAATAATGATTTTTTACTATTTTTCATGTTTAAGGATGCCATTTTTCCATACTACTTCGCTGCTAAGTTGCTTAAGTTCACTTATACGTAGAATTCAATTTTGCCTTCTTTATTTTTTTGGCGAGATGACAAAACGTGTTTAGAATTCGGACACAAAAGTTATGAGATGATTTCTTACGAAGTAAATATCTAGCATTAGAAAGCAACGAGAGTCCATCGTGCAATTCGACTTCTGACCGCGTGAGAGCTGCGGTTCCGTGACACATGAAATCCGGAGACGCATTTTGGTCGATTGGACTGACAAAGGGAGGAGAGATCGCTCTCCTTCTCCCATTCCTTGTCGCTCAAAATCATCAAATTAAAAAAAAAAACATAGAGATAAATGTTTTTCAGTCATTTTCGCGATCTATTCTCAAAAGCTGCTTCAATTTCTTGTTCAAGTTAAATAGTATTTAACTCCCCCCCAACATACAGAGAGAAACCAATATTAAAAATGCTATCTAATTTACATTTTTATAAAACAACTCTTTAGTACATGGAATTTAGATATATTCCTTCAAATTTCCCAAGAGGATACTTCTAAATGAAAAACTCGCAGCTCTTTAAAAATTTCATGAAAGGAACACATTTCTATATTCACAACTACAGTGAAAAATAAATGAGCCCTTTTCCCTTCGAATTCGTATTTGGTGTTTAATGTAGAGCAGCAGCATGCTTATTGTTCACCTTGACCAGCTCCACCTGCCTGAATTTCATGCGGAGGACGCAATATCTCTCTTTATTTACTCTTCTTTTTTATGATCTTTTTTGTTTTCGTTCCCATTTTATCGCAATATATATTGATTGGTTTTCCTGGCCAATCCTATTCTATTGCATAAATAAAATTATAAAAAATATATTTTAACAAGACTCATTGAAAATCTTTCATAATTAAATTTATATTTTGCAAAAATTTTCTGTTTCGATAAATTATTAAGGTTTAATTTAATTTCTAATGTGATGAAATTGTGTTTTGATGATCTTCAAATAATTTAAACTTTTGATCTTTTGTTGCTCTCAATTTATTATTAGAAAATATTCTATAAAATTTAAACTTGTAACTCTACGATTCCAAATTTGCATGACACTGATTGGATTTCGATCTGTGTGAGTGGCAATGTAACGGAATTCACACTTTCGATAGGCAACGATGTCCTTTCGAACTCCGCCTCCTGGTGGCACGATTTTCTTATTCTGCTCCCCCCCCCTTTAATCATCAACACGATATTTTGAGAAATCCACGGCTGAACCATCTGTGCTTTCGTTTGTCCATTCTGCGTGGTCCGCGTGCGCTGAAAAGCTAATCGTTTGCATGTTCTAAGCACTTCTTTTCTCGTGACGGTCACCCCTTCCTGGTGTAGAAACTTTAATACATAGAGCTCACTATTATATTCTTTATAGAATTTTTATTAAGAATAGAAATGGAATAATTTAGATCAGTTTTCAATGTAATTCTGTAAATCTATTAAAATGCCGCCTGTGCTTGGAGAATTTAATGTTGAGGTGAGGAGGATTCGCACAGGGTCCCAAAGGCCATACTTCTTTCCTGTCGTAAGGTGGTGCAAAATTATTTTTCTTTTGTTTTTCAGTGATTGATCTTCTGCCACCATCTTTCTTTAATAGTTTCGTCTTCCATGAAACAGAGTCTTTTAAAATCCATTTGTGACGAGGAAATATCCTCCTCACAATGTTTATCTCATAGATATATCAATGTTTACATCTCATAAGATAATGCTAATATGTAATATATTAGCATTATCTTATGAGATGTAAACATTGATGGAGGCTGCATCTGTGAGGCCGAAGAAAGCTGCTCTGCAATTTCTTTTCTTTTACAAATAATTGCATTTAATATTATTACCAGTTTTACCAGTTAAATGCTCTTATAAGAAACAATTATAATTTAGAAAAAATTTAACTAGGAAAACTATCTGTACGACCACCCACAACAATTCTGTCCTGGTTAATGTAACATAAATCATTTATAGTATCGACAATATACTTAATAAGTGCATTGTATTGTATAATAATAATAAATTTGGTAATTACATTACCAAAGAGCACCGTCCTACCCGAAGGTATACGGTGGAGAACGTCGTCGGACAGTAATCCTGGAGGGAACCCAGGCTCAGCACTTGGCCAGGGCGTGTGAGTAGAGCTCCTTAAGTGGTGGACTGTCCAAAAGGCCCACATTAATAATAATAAATTTGGTAATTGCATTACCAAAGAGCACCGTCCTACCCGAAGGTATACGGTGGAGAACGTCGTCGGACAGTAATCCTGGAGGGAACCCAGGCTCAGCACTTGGCCAGGGCGTGTGAGTAGAGCTCCTTAAGTGGTGGACTGTCCAAAAGGCCCACATTATTAATAATAAATTTGGTAATTGCATTACCAAAGAGCACCGTCCTACCCGAAGGTATACGGTGGAGAACGTCGTCGGACAGTAATCCTGGAGGGAACCCAGGCTCAGCACTTGGCCAGGGCGTGTGAGTAGAGCTCCTGAAGTGGTGGACTGTCCAAAAGGCCCACATTAATAATAATAAATTTGGTAATTGCATTACCAAAGAGCACCGTCCTACCCGAAGGTATACGGTGGAGAACGTCGTCGGACAGTAATCCTGGAGGGAACCCAGGCTCAGCACTTGGCCAGGGCGTGTGAGTAGAGCTCCTTAAGTGGTGGACTGTCCAAAAGGCCCACATTAATAATAATAAATTTGGTAATTGCATTACCAAAGAGCACCGTCCTACCCGAAGGTATACGGTGGAGAACGTCGTCGGACAGTAATCCTGGAGGGAACCCAGGCTCAGCACTTGGCCAGGGCGTGTGAGTAGAGCTCCTTAAGTGGTGGACTGTCCAAAAGGCCCACATTATTAATAATAAATTTGGTAATTGCATTACCAAAGAGCACCGTCCTACCCGAAGGTATACGGTGGAGAACGTCGTCGGACAGTAATCCTGGAGGGAACCCAGGCTCAGCACTTGGCCAGGGCGTGTGAGTAGAGCTCCTTAAGTGGTGGACTGTCCAAAAGGCCCACATTAATAATAATAAATTTGGTAATTGCATTACCAAAGAGCACCGTCCTACCCGAAGGTATACGGTGGAGAACGTCGTCGGACAGTAATCCTGGAGGGAACCCAGGCTCAGCACTTGGCCAGGGCGTGTGAGTAGAGCTCCTTAAGTGGTGGACTGTCCAAAAGGCCCACATTAATAATAATAAATTTGGTAATTGCATTACCAAAGAGCACCGTCCTACCCGAAGGTATACGGTGGAGAACGTCGTCGGACAGTAATCCTGGAGGGAACCCAGGCTCAGCACTTGGCCAGGGCGTGTGAGTAGAGCTCCTTAAGTGGTGGACTGTCCAAAAGGCCCACATTAATAATAATAAATTTGGTAATTGCATTACCAAAGAGCACCGTCCTACCCGAAGGTATACGGTGGAGAACGTCGTCGGACAGTAATCCTGGAGGGAACCCAGGCTCAGCACTTGGCCAGGGCGTGTGAGTAGAGCTCCTTAAGTGGTGGACTGTTCAAAAGGCCCACATTAATAATAATAAATTTGGTAATTGCATTACCAAAGAGCACCGTCCTACCCGAAGGTATACGGTGGAGAACGTCGTCGGACAGTAATCCTGGAGGGAACCCAGGCTCAGCACTTGGCCAGGGCGTGTGAGTAGAGCTCCTTAAGTGGTGGACTGTCCAAAAGGCCCACATTAATAATAATAAATTTGGTAATTGCATTACCAAAGAGCACCGTCCTACCCGAAGGTATACAGTGGTGAACGTCGTCGAACAGTAATCCTGGAGGGAACCCAGGCTCAGCACTTGGCCAGGGCGTGTGAGTAGAGCTCCTGAAGTGGTGGACTGTTCAAAAGGCCCACATTAATAATAATAAATTTGGTAATTGCATTACCAAAGAGCACCGTCCTACCCGAAGGTATACGGTGGAGAACGTCGTCGGACAGTAATCCTGGAGGGAACCCAGGCTCAGCACTTGGCCAGGGCGTGTGAGTAGAGCTCCTTAAGTGGTGGACTGTCCAAAAGGCCCACATTAATAATAATAAATTTGGTAATTGCATTACCAAAGAGCACCGTCCTACCCGAAGGTATACGGTGGAGAACGTCGTCGGACAGTAATCCTGGAGGGAACTCAGGCTCAGCACTTGGCCAGGGCGTGTGAGTAGAGCTCCTTAAGTGGTGGACTGTCCAAAAGGCCCACATTAATAATAATAAATTTGGTAATTGCATTACCAAAGAGCACCGTCCTACCCGAAGGTATACGGTGGAGAACGTCGTCGGACAGTAATCCTGGAGGGAACCCAGGCTCAGCACTTGGCCAGGGCGTGTGAGTAGAGCTCCTTAAGTGGTGGACTGTCCAAAAGGCCCACATTAATAATAATAAATTTGGTAATTGCATTACCAAAGAGCACCGTCCTACCCGAAGGTATACGGTGGAGAATGTCGTCGGACAGTAATCCTGGAGGGAACCCAGGCTCAGCACTTGGCCAGGGCGTGTGAGTAGAGCTCCTTAAGTGGTGGACTCATTTGTGTTTGTCGGCTCAGAGAAAATTGGAAGGACTTAAATTTCATTTGAGTTGCTTTTGCAATTCTATTCTAAAGTGAAATAGGATAAATATATAATGTACACTTTTCTAACAAATTAAGCACAAGACTGAAATGTTATTCAATTAAAACTAAGTAAAAAATTAAATTCATTATAATTACTATGAATATTAAAACAAAATTTCTTTGGAGGAAATTTATTCTTTGTCAATTTATTTTATTTTGTAATTAAAAACACTTCATTTATGAGAAAATTTATTTGGCTTTTTTTTATAAATTTATTCTTTTTGTCATGATGGACGAATATCCGAAATCAGAAAGGACAAAAATCGTGCAAATAAAGCTTTATATGTTTGACATAACCTTTGGTGAGCAGTTCCATTTTCTTGCAGCACCTGGAAGATAACGCAGATCCTGTGGAAGCAGAAAGCAAGGAGCACAGCTCGAAGAAGTATTCCAAGGACTCCCACAAGTCCCATCATCGTGGACACAAACACAAGAAGGAACAGGTAAGCTCCTGTTTGCCGCTCTTCACTCGTTTGTTTCCCGTTGACCTTCTAAATGCTCATATTCTGAAAGGACGACAGTTTCCCTTTTTCTGATAAAAATCGTCCACCATCATTTTTTTAACTTCTTGAAACAGGAAATGAATGCTTAAATTCTCACAATCTAGTGAAACGCATATTATTATATATTTTTCGAATTAGGATTTGCAAATTAAATTGAATGTGATTGAAAAGAAATATTTCCATAGTTTTGTTGATTTCATTTATATCCGTATAAATAGTTTTGTGAGCCCAAACTAATTCAAAAGAATTAAAAGAAATTCCTGTCATATAGAAATAACTTATACTCTAATTTAATTTTGTAATTTCCGAAATCTTAATTTTTGCACTTTGAATGAAT